>CM035154.1:146148164-146552857 GCA_020205615.1 Panax quinquefolius | reverse complement strand
GATAATATAGAAAAAATTATCGTTAGTCCTCAACAGGAAAAATCGATAGAATACAATAGATACAAGTTTTAAATCAATATTCGCAATGCAGAAATAATAATTCATTAGAAGAGTTACGTAGAGAATGAAATCTACTATCTTCTATGATTTTAAAATCCATCATCAATATTTTATCCCCTGTAACATCAATCAATATACATCATAAATCAAATATTCATCTTTGCACTATAGGCCAAAGATATTCATCAGTTGGTCATGTTCATCTCAACACTTGTACATCTTTGCACTACGGGCCAAAGATATTCATAAGAAAATCAACCATCTTTGAACTACAGGCCAAAGATATTCAGTAATATCATCATTTAAGACTGAGGATGATGAAAAATATTTTAAAGAAAACGAATCCAAAGAAACAAAAGAACAAATAATAAGAATTAAATTGACTTAAACAAATCCAAGTTCAAAAATACTTCATAAATAACCATAGTGAAGTAAAATTCAAGAATAATCAAAACATGGATACAATCAAAGCTAGTATCCATAATAGATATTTTGGACAAAAAACAAAAATTTAATTTTTCTGTGAATAGTGTCGATTCGTGAATAGTGTAGTCGATATCGTGAATAGTACTGCAGTATACGTGAATAAGTAACCTCAGATACGACCTTTATTCATGTATACGACACTATTCATGATATATTACACTATTCACGATACTGCACTATTATTAGCGCCAAATTAGGTGACCAAACCTCTCATCGACGTAACTTTCTGACATCGTCAATATTGCAAATAATAATATTAATAATTGTATCGTCTCAATTATTGATTTAATAATATATAAAATATCGACAATAATTGAATCGGATAACGTGAGATACTATGCAAAGAATTATTCAGTAGCAATAATTGAGTATAACCGAAAGTGACTTCTCACGTAAGCATCAATAATCAATACTGGTGTGCTACTATGCAACCACGCCATTCATCGTACTTTTACCACCGGGTATTTCAACGAGTTAACGGTAAAACTTTCGCCGTTATTTTTTATAAAAGATATTTTGTCGCTTTCTCATTCCGACAATAATTACATTGTGGGGGTCCACTAATGATTGTGTCTTGTCGTCTAATATTCCCCTGTTAAAACGAATATTCCCACCAATTGAATATTATATAACAACTTGCTTACTTTGCAAAATTTATAAATATTACCCACAACTATAACATTATAACAATTTCACATCTTAATATTCAAAAATGATATTTATAGAAAAAAATTCATCTTTATTCATAATAGTTGGGGTCTTACAACCTCCCCTTTTAATGAAATTTTGCCCTCAAAATTAGGGTACATACCTGGTATGTCGAAGAGGTGAGGATACCTTGATTTCATTTCAAATTCTAACTCCAAGGTCATTTCCTCAACATCGTGGTTTCTCCACAAAACTTTGACTTGAGGTATAACCTTAGAGCATAGACTATGTTCCTTCTTATCCAAGATTTTAACATGAACCTCTTCATACGTTAAATCTTCCGCTATTTCGTCTGATTCTAACTAAATAATGTGGTTCGGGTCTTTCACATATTTACGTAACATAGATATGTGAAAAACGTCATGAACACGAGAGACATACTTAAGCGGTAAAAAGAGTCTCTATAGGCCACGCTTTCTACTCGATCGAGGATTAAAAATGGGCCAATAAATCGAGGATTGAGTTTTTCTCTCTTTCCAAATCTCGTAACTCCTTTCTATGGAGCAACACGTAACAACACATAATCTTCAATATTGAATTCTACGTCCTTTCGATGAAGATCAACATAACTCTTTTGTCGATTTTGTGAGATTTTTATACGTTGTCGGATCGTTTGACTTTTTTCCGTAGTCAAACGCGTACCAACTCCGGCCCAACAACATTGCTTCACCCACCTCATCCCAAAGATCTTTGGATAACGACGCTTTCTTCCATACAACGCCTCAAATGGAGCTATCTTGACATAAAATAGGTATACATCACCCATCTTGAGTCATGAAATACATGGTACAAAATATCAAAAAGTACAAACTTAATTATACAATCTCCATCCTTTGCAAGTCATATAAAATAGTGTAATCGCTATCACGACAATACATAAACATCACCCATCTTGAGAGTTTTAATAGGAATATTGTCATCTAGACAATATCCACACTCAAAGGAGTCCTCATTACATTTATTGTCACACTATTTAACGAATAGTGAGGACTACTAATGCTATCTTACGGACCGTCACTCCTTTCCCAGACTAAGTCCCGGCTATATTCTCATTTCACGAAGAGAATAGTGAAAGAAAGGGTGAGCTCAACTAGCCCGATAAGAAATATTATGACTAAGATAATGCAGAATAAATTATCAATAGTCTTCAACAATGTTAAGCGATAAAATACAATAGACATCAAGTTTAAGCTGCGGTGAATAAGCAATCCATTAGAAAAGTCAGTAGAGAATAAAACCTACTATCTTACATGATTTAAAAATGTTTTCATCAACTTTTATCATCGTGAGACTCGACAATAAATAAACCACATCTTCTAATCATCCACGTACTACTGAGCGAGGATATTCATTAAATCATCAATGATCGTGACTATCTTAAGATAATCCACAGTCATAATCATACCAAAAAGCGTCCATCAATGCATTACAGAACTCTTTGAGGACTTTTACCATATCATTTATAACATTACGAGTTCATGATTATCTTAGAATGATCCACAGTCATAATCATACTAAGTCCATCTATGCCGTAAGCCAAAGATGACTTTCATTACAATATAAGCATGAGGATGATGACAATGACATAATAATTCAATAAAACAAGTTCAAGAATTAATTTATCCAAGAACTAATAACGTCGTCAATTGTCGACATGATACTTCTTTGTAGAGTAAAATTTAAGAATGCTCGGAAGAATATTTCCATGAAAAGATCTTTGGATGAAGCGCAAATATCGAGGATATTCCACTAATTTCATGGAGTATAGAAGTCAAAACTTTAACCAATGAGTATAATAAAGAATATATGAAAAGCTGCAAATGGATTTTCACCGCCATGCGGTAATCCACGTATCTGAGATCATTTCCACAATTTAATAAGGAATGAATACAAAATCATTCATTCACCGTGCATGTAATAATCACACATAGACGAGTTATTCAACGAAATAATAAAGAATGGAATAACGAAGGATTCACCATGCATGCGATAGAGCCCGCACAGACGGAGTTATTCCCAAAGAATAATAAATAATGGAACCAATCGTAAAATGCATAATAAATAGGATATTTAGACGAGATATTTCGATAAAATAAATGAATAATAAATAATGGAACCGAATCAAAGCGTAAAATGCAGAATAATATTCGATAGAATAATAATAAATAATGGAATAATAAATAATGGAACCGAATCAAATGCGAAATTAATATGCAAGATATTCCACGAGAATAATAAAGAATGGAATAATAGAAGAATTTCACCATGTATGCGGTACTTACGTATAAGCGAGTTATTCAACATAATAATAAAGAATGGAATAATAAAGAATTTCACCATGTATGCGGTATATGCTTGGCATAAGCAGGTTATTCAAACATAATAATAAAGAATGGAATAACATAAGAATTTCACCATGTATGCGGTACTTAGCATAAAGCAGTTATTCAACATAATAATGAAGAATGGAATAAACTCTTACGAGTATTGAAAAAGAAAGTAATTCTCTTCATGAATACGAAAGAATAATAATACCCCTTACCTTAGAATGAAATTGGATCTTTGGAATAGAAATGTAGCGAGACTTCTCTTCTTCTTTTTCTCTCTATAATTTCTCTCTATAATAATGGCTCTAAAGCTTTAGTGAATTGGTGAGAAATGAAGGAAGAATGAGCTTCTATTTATAGGAAAATATAGTTTCGATAATTGCACGTTTTGGGGCTCAAAATATTACGATCTGATACCTCGACTTTTCTTTCATTTTTAATTTAGTCATCCAAGTATTATCAAACTTGCACCACTTTAACCCTAATAGTAAATCATGTGAATCGATAGTAAAATCATGTGAATCGATAGTAAATCATGTGACTCGATAGTTCTAAACATGTGAAAAATTAATTACAATATAGTACCTCCATCTATACCTCCATCTTTAACTTAGTCATTACAAGTATCATCAATCTTGCACCAACTCCCTAATAGTAAGTGAATGTGATAGTAACAATAGTAACTTATGAATAGTAACTTATAGTATAGTAATAGTAACTGAATAGTAACTTATGAATAGTAACTTCGTGAATAGTACTTAAGACACAAAAAGTACTTACGAATACTGATTGAACAATATAATCTCCAGACATTAATTATTATCGAAATAAATGTCGATTTCTACTAACACAAATAATCCCAACACATGGAACTATCAAATTCATCTTTAATCAACACGAACTTATTCATCATTAATATTATAATTCACAATATTTAACAACCGAGTCGTTCGAGAAAAAGGGGGGCTTCGATAAGGATTTCTCCTATTGGCGCGCAATTAGGTGACCAAACCTCTCCTTGTGAAACTTCTAGACATTGTAAATATTGCAATTTAATAATATGAATAACTTTGTCGTCTCAATTATTGATTTAATAATATATAAAATATTATGCGAGATGATCTTTGACAATAATAATGAATCGATAATATGAGAGATATGATCTGACAATTCTTGTATAGCAATAATTGAGTATAAGCGAGTGACTTCTCACGTAAGCATCGATAATCAATCTGGTGTTGCTCTTATGCGACCACGCGTATTCTTTGTACTTTTACTACTTAGGGTAGTTCAACGGTTTTAACGGTAAAACTTCGTTGTAGTTATTTTCATAAAATATAATTATGTCGTTTTTCTAACTACGACAATACTTGGTTGTGGGGTCCACCAATGATTATGTTGCGTCGTCTGAATATTCCCAAACAAAAAGAATATTTTCCGAGCCAATCGAATATTATATAACAACTTGCTTACTTTGCAAAATTTGTAAATATTACCTGAACTATAACATTAAATAATATCCACACCATAATATCCAAAAATATAATTAGAGAAAATTAATCTTTATTCATAAAAGTTGGGGTCTTCTGACCTCCCTTCTTATGAAATTTTGTCCTCGAAATTAGAGTGCGTACGATATATCGAAGAGGTGAGGATATCTTGACTTCATCTCGATTCTAACTCCCGGGTCATTTCTTCCACATCGTGGTTTCTCCATGAAAACTTTGACTTGAGGTATAACCTTGGGCGTAGAATATGATCCTTCTTATCCAAGATTTTAACGGTAACTCTTCATACGTTAAATCTTCCTCTATCTCGTCTGGTTCTAATTCAATTCAATGTGGTTCGGTCTTTCACATATTTACGTAACATAGATATGTGAAAAACGTTATGAACACGAGACATACTTAGCGGTAAAGGCGAGTCTATAGGCCCACAGTTCCTACTACGTTCGAGGATTATAAATGGGCCATGAATCGAGGATTGAGCTTTCCTCTCTTTCCAAATCTTGTAACTCCTTTCCATGGAAGCAACACGTAACAACACATGATCTCGATATTGAATTCCACGTCTTTTCGATGAAGATCGGCATAACTCTTTTATGTCGATCTTGTGAGGTTTTTATATGTTGTCGGGATTGTTTGAATCTTTTCCATAGTCATACGTACTAACTCTGGTCCCAACAACGTTGCTTCACCCACCTCATCCCGGCATCTTTGGAGAATGACACTTTCTTCCATCTGGCGCCTCGAAATGGAGCCATGCGATACTTGCTTGATAAGCTGTTGTTGTAGGAAAACTCCACCATGGTAAGAACTTGTCCCAACTTCCCTTGAAGTCGAGGACCACAAAGTCTTAATAAATCTTCAAGAGTTTGAATAGTCCTTTTCATTTGCCCGTCCAGTTTGAGGATGATATCTTAGAACTAAATCGTAAATCCGTGCCCATAGCTTTTTGCAAACTAACCCAAAATCTTGAAGTGAATCTTGGGTCTCGATCGAAAACTATGGATCTTGGCATACCATGCAATCTTACAATCTCATTTATGTACATACTAGCAAGGCGTTCAAGTGTAAAGTTTCTCGTATCGGTAAGAAATGAAGCGGACTTGGTCAATCTATCAACAATGACCCAAATCGCATCTATGCCTTGAGAAACCTTGGGAAGACCGATGCTTGAAATCCATGGTAATGTGCTCCCACTTCCATTACGGAATTTCAAGTGGTTGCAATGGACCTTTTGGCACTTGATGCTCGCCTTGACTCGTTGACAAGTTAGACACCTTGAGATAAATAAGCGCTATCTCTCTCTTATTATTGCTCCACCAAAATGTATGGCGAAGATCACGATACATTTTGGTACTCCCAGAGATGGATTACAAGCGGTGTGTTGTGCGCCTCCATCATGATTTTATACTTCAAGTCGAGAATCGTTAGGAACACAAAAGTGCGGAGTTGACTCAAAGTATTCCTTCTTCATCGATTCTTGCTTAGGAATAGCACCTTCTTCCACTTTCTTCTTCATCGCGCGCATCGGCTCCGGTGCGTAGCTTGAAGCGACTTTAACTTTATCGATTAAAGTCGGTTCTACTCGTATATTATCCATCATCATCATGGGTCCTGGAGTCTTTAACTCTATCTCCATCCTTTGTAAAGTCATACAAAATGGGCCTTTGCGTTGACAATATCGCTTTTCGTGCCGCGCGTGATCTTACTTTCGATAAATCGACTACTCTACGTTCGCTTTTCGAGATGGTATTGGATGGTATGATCATAATCTTTCAACGACTCAAGCCAACGTCGTTCTTGCGTGTTGAGTTCCTTTTGAGTGAAGAAATATTTGAGGCTTTTATGATCCGTATAGATTTCCACCTTCTCTCCATCTGGTAATGCCTCCAAATCTTAAGCGCCAAAAAAACAATGACGCGACTAACTCTAGATCATGAGTAGGATAATTCCTCTCATATTCTTTGAGTTATCGTGAGGCATAAACTATGACTTTCCCGTGTTGCATGAGAACACATCCTAACCCTTTGCACGAAGCATCACTTGTAAATGACAAATCCCTCCGTGCGGATGGTATTGTCGAGCAGTCTTTGAAATGAGTCTACTCTTGAGTTCTTGAAAACTCTTTTCACATTCCTCGCTCCAACCCAAATTTTGTATCTTTTGAGTTAAATGCGTTAATGGAGTAGCGATTCGAAAAACCCTTCTACGAATCTCAGATAATAACCACTAAAGCGAAAAAGCTACGTACTTGATCATTTTGACTTAGGTTGCTCCCGACTTTGAATTGCTTGATCTTTGCGGGTCAGCGGATATTCCATGATTTGATATTACGTGCCCAAGGAATGCAACTTCCTCGAAGCGAACTTCGCATTTCTTCAACTTGGCATATAGCTTGTTTTCCGCGAAGCTTTTGAAGTATAAGCCTCAAGTGTTGCTCATGGTCTTCACGGGTTTTGGAGTATATGAGGATGTCATCAATAAAGAGCGACCACAAAGTGATCCAAATATTCCTTGAATACTCGGTTCATCATGTCCATGAAGGCGGCGGGAGCATTAGTCGATCAAAAGACATGACTAGGAATTCATAATGCCCGTCTGGGGAGTTACGAAAGCGTCTTTGGAATGTCATCGGTTTTAATCTTCAATGATGATATCGAGAATGAAGATCGATCTTTGAAAAGAATTTGGCGCCTTGCAAGCTGGTCAAACGGATCATCAATCAGAGTAGCAGGTACTTATTTTGATGGTGACATGATTCAACTCCAGATAATCAATACAAAATCGCATACTTCCATCTTTCTTCTTCACGAATAGAATAGGAGCACCCCGAGGAGGCGTCTTAGGATGAATGAAACCTATGTCTAACAATTCCTGCAGTTGGGTCTTTAACTCTTGAAGTTCAATAGGAGCCATTCGATATGGGGCTTTGGAAATGGGTTTTGTACCGGATTCAAGATCGATACAAAATTCAATTTCACGCTCTGGGGGTAGGCGGGAAGTTCTTGAGGAATACGTCGGAAATTTATTAACAATAGAAATATCATTCAAATCGGCGTATTTTTATTTAAATCCGTGATATGGGCTAAGAAAGCTTGACATCCGTTTTTCAATAAACGAATAGCTTTATGGCTTGAGATGACAGTGATGGATTTTAATGGTTTGGTTGCTTGAATTAGCATAATAGGTTGGTTAGGAATATGAAAGCTAACAACCTTACGAAAATAATCGATTTTTTGCATGATGAGTAGTTAACCATCAATCCTAAAATCACATCAAATGCAAGTATTTTCAAAGAAATAAGATCGATAGGTAACGTCTGATTCTGGATTTGAATCAAACAAGACTTATAAACCAGTGGATGTAATGAAGGTTTCTCCCAGCGGAGTTTCAACGATAAGTCAAAGTCTAATTTCTCGGAGTCAAATTTAAGCGTTGAGCGCAAGTAGGAGAAATAAAGGAATGGGTAGAACCGGTATCAAATAAAGTATAAACTTATTTAGAGTTTATGATTAGCTTACCGTGATCACCTCGTTCGGATTCCTCGCTTTTTTGGGAGAGGTTACGACAAATGCTCTCTCCCTTGAACTCTAGGTTTTTGTCTTATGCAGGACACCCTTTGATGCCTCCATCCCATTTGGACTTGACTTTGGTGCACGACAAAATCGGGCTAGGTGGCCTTCTTTTCCATAATTATAACATGCTTTGGGTACGCATCGTGCGGTTTGGACTTATGTGTCCTTCCCTCCACATTTGTAACATATCTGACCGGTGGTCGTTCTCCTTCCTTAACAACGGGTCTTTGGTCTTTGACATCTTTCCATCTTTCTTGAACCTTCTCTTCTTGAACTTTCCACTCCTATTGTCTTGGCCATGATTACCACCGAGTGGTTATCATTTACGGCATCTTGATTCCCTCCGTTTGTTGTCACCAGCGCCGATGGCTTTGCTACCATTGGTATTATCGACTTGTCGGTTGCTCTCTCTCTTGGTTGGGTTGACTCATTATCGGCGCTCGATAAGCGAGCCCTATTCACAACATCTGAATACAAACCACGGTTTATGAGAGATAAGGTATTGGCGTATCTCGGGTTTCAAACCTCTTAGAAACATCCGCGTCATTCTCTCCTCATTATCAACAAGTGTGGGATATGGCCCAAGATAACTTCGGCAAACTTAACCGTCTTTGCGCCACGGTCGTATTGTTTTGCTCAAGCTTGATGAACTCTACCTCCTTCATGTGACGAATACTTTCGGGAAAGTACTTGTCGTTGAAACGACTCTTGGAACTTCTCCCAAGACATCTTGATCGCGGCGGGTTGAGTCGCTTTACTGATTCCCACCGATGTCTGCCTCTGCACATAACATGAAGGTGGCAAAGGGAACCTTTTGCTCCTCGGAGCATCCCAAGACATCAAATATCTTGTTGATCTGCTTTATCCACGTCTCGCCTTAAGTGGTTTGGCTCTCCAAAAAACTCCGGTGGTCCCGGCTCCTTGAAGCGCTTAGCGGTGGCCGTCAGAAGTTGTCGGTGTTTCCACACGCATTTTGGGCGGGAGCCGCCTTCTTTGATGTTGCATGAATTGCATAAAGCCTTTGACCATCCCATCATTCACCATTTCATCGGTGTTATTGTTTTCATGAGGATTATTGTCTTCTGTTGCACATTACCACAGGCATTGATCGTTGGTGACTCAGCGGTCTCCGTATGCTTCATTGCTTATCTCAACATTTTGGGATGCCATTTGCAAATCTTTTACAACAAAAAACAGGGTTAATTAACATATCACATATTATCCCTATATTACGATGAGCCAATTAAATACCAAATAAACTTAGGTAGGTCATATACTAGCGAAGAATTCCCGTCTCTCCCCTCTGGTTCTTATCTCACATCTCGGCCGGGGATCATATCCTAAGCTTTGATACCAAGCTGTGGCGCCCCCAAAATAGGTATATCATCACCCATCTTGAGTCGCCAAATACATGGTACAAAATACAAATACAAACTTAATTATACAACATTAAATGTAATATCGACAATCACATAAGCGAGAGTTTTAATAGGAATATTGTCATCTAGAAAATATCCACACTCAAAGGAGTCCTCATTACATTTATTGTCACACTATTTATTTAGAATAATAGTGAGGACTACTAATGCTATCTTCTGGACCGTCACTCCTTTTCCCAGACTAAGTCCCGGCTATATTCTCATTTCACGAAGAAAACGAGTGAAAGAAAGGGTGAGCTCAACTAGCCCGATGAAAATATTATGACTAAGATAATGCGAGAATAAATTATCAATAGTCTTCAACAATATTAAAGCGATAAAATACAATAGACATCAAGTTTAAGCTGCGGCGGAATAAGCAATCCATTAGAAGAGTCAGTAGAGAATAAAACCTACTATCTTCTATGATTTAAAAATGTTTTCATCAACTTTTATCGTTTGAGACTCGACAATAAATAAACCACATCTTCTAATCATCCACATACTACGAGCGAGGATATTCATTAAATCATCAATGATTAAGCGACTATCTTAAATAATCCACGGTCATAATCATACCAAAAAAGCGTCCATCGATGCATTCTGAGACTCTTGAGGACTTTTACCATATCATTTATAACATTACAGTTCATGATTATCTTAGAATGATCCACAGTCATAATCATACTAAGTCCATCTATGCGTAAGCCAAAGATGACTTTCATTACAATATAAGCATGAGGATGATGACAATGACATAATAATTCAATAAAACAAGTTCAAGAATTAATTTATCCAAGAACTAATAACGTCCAATTGTCGACATGATACTTCTTTGTTTGAGTAAAATTTAAGAATGCTCGAAAGAATATTTCCATGAAAAGATCTTTGGATGAAGCGCAAATATCGAGGATATTCCACTAATTTCATGGAGTATAGAAGTTAAAACTTTAACCAATGAGTATAATAAAGAATATATGAAGCTATGAAATGGATTTTCACCCGCCATGCGGTAATCCGCGTATCTGAGATCATTTCCACAATTTAATAAGGAATGAATACAAAGGATCATTCACCATGCATGTGGTAATCCACATAGACGAGTTATTCAACGAGAATAAAAAGAATGGAATAACGAAAGGATTCACCATCATGCGATAGAGACCGCATGCATGAGACGAGTTATTCCCAATGAGAATAATAAATAATGGAACCCGGTCCGGCGTAAATAGCGCTTGCAGACGGGATATTAAATGCGAATAATAATAAATGCGGAATAATAAATAATGGAACCAAATAATCGGAACCGTCGGTAGCATAAGCCTGAGACGAGGATATTAATAAATGCTGAATAATAAATAATGGAACGAATAATAAATAATGGAATTCCGAATCCGTGAAAATTTCACCATTATGCAAGATATTGAGGATATTCAATAGAATAATAAAGAATGGAATAATAGAAGAATTTCACCATGTATGCGGTACTTACATAAACAGGTTATTCAACATAATAATAAAGAATGGAATAATAGAAGAATTTCACCATGTATGCGGTACTTAGCGCCATAAGCAGTTATTCAACATAATAATAAAGAATGGAATAACGAAAGAATTTCACCATGTATGCGGTACTTAGCGTAAAGCAGTTTATTCAACATAATAATGAATAATGGAATAACAATTCTTACGAGTATTGAAAGAAAGTAATTCTCTTCAGGAATACGAAAGAATAATACCCCTTACCTTAGAATGAAGCTGGATACTGGAATAGAAATGCAGCATACTTCTTTTCTTCTTTCTCTCTATAATTTCTCTCTATAATAATGGCTCTAAAGCTTTAGTGAATTGGTGAGAATGAAAGAAGAATGAGCTTCTATTTATAGGAAAATATAGTTTCGATAATTGCGTTTTTGGGGCTCAAAATATTACACGATCTGATACCTCGACTTTTCTTTCATTTTAATTTATCATCCAGTATTATCAAACTTGCACCAACTCCCCTAATAGTAAATCATGTGAATCAATAGTAAAATCATGTGACTCAATAGTAAATCATGTGACTCATGTTCTAAAATATAATTATGATATAGTACCTCCATATATAATACCTCCATCTTTAACTTAGTCATTACAAGTATCATCAATCTTGCACCAACTCCCCTAATAGTAAGTGAATGTACTCAATAGTAACTTGTGAATAGTAACTCATGAATAGTAACTCATGAATAGTAACTAACTTCGTGAATAGTAACTAGTGAATAGTAACTTGCGTGAATAGTACTCATACACGAAAAGTGCCACGAATACCCGATTGAACAATATAATCTCCAGACATTAATTATTATCGAAATAAATGTCGATTTCTACTAACACAAAAATAATCCCGACCTGATGGAACTATCAAATTCATCTTTAATCAACACGAACTTATTCATCATTAATATTATAATTCACAATATTTAACAACGAGTCGTTCCCGGAAAGAGGGGCTTTCAATAAGGATTTCTCCTATTGGCGGCGATTAGGTGACCAAACCTCTCCTTGTGAAACTTCTAGACATTGTAAATATTGTAATTTAATAATATGAATAACTTTGTCGTCTCAATTATTGATTTAATAATATATAAAATATTATGCGAGATGATCTTGTGACAATAAATCGAATCAATAATATGAGAGATATGATCGTAATCAATTGTAGCAATAATTGAGTATAACAATGACTTTCACGTAGCATCAATAATTGAGTATAAGCGAGTGACTTCTCACGTAAGCATCGATAATCAATACTTGGTTGTGCTTCTTATGCTTATGTCATCACGACCTCGACCCAACGCGTATTCTTTGTACTTTTACTCTATAATTCGGTAGTTCAATTCATTAAAGTTGGGTTTACATCGGTAAAACCTCAATAGTATGATTATTTTTATAAAATATTTTTGTCGTTTTCTTTTTGGGTGAAAAAAATTTGACTTTTACGATCAATACTTTCTTTTGGGGGTCCACCAATGATTATAAATCGTCTCATTTTTGAATATTCCCCATGTTGTTAAAAGAATATTTATTCCCTCCTAGCTAATGATATTATATAATAATATTATATAACAACTTCCTCGCTTACTTTGTATCTTTGCAAAATTTGTAAATATTACCCATGAACTATAACATTAAATAATATCCACACCAATAAAAAAAAATATATATTGAGAGAAAATTAATCTTTATTCATAAAAGTTGGGGTCTCTATTCCTTGAATACTTGGTTTATCATATCCATGAAGGCAGCAGAACCATTAGTCAATCTAAAAGACATGACTAGGAATTCACCTCGTACCGAGTTCTGAAAGCCGTCTTTGGAATTTCATCGGTTTTAATCTTCAATTGGCGATATCCGGAACGAAGATCAATCTTTGAAAAAAATTTGGCGCCTTGCAACTGGTCAAATATGTGAGACCCCGAATTTTATGAAATGAAAGTATTCAATTTTCTTATAATTATTCTATTTAGTAAATGGTTAAATTGATAAAAGTTTAAAGTTAAGGGTGATATGTGAAATTTTTTCAAAGTTAGCAAGTTGACATAAAATATTTGGTGGTAAAAGTATAGTAATACGTGTGGTTGCATAGTAGCACACGGTATTATAGAGTATCTTTGATTATTGATGCTTACGTGAGAAGTCACTCAGTTTTATTCAATTATTGTCACAATATTTATTATTATTAAATCAATAATTGAGACGACAAAGTTATTCATATTATTATTTGCAATATTGATAATGTCTAGAAGTTCTGTCAAGAAGAGGTTTGGTCACCTAATTGCGCGCCAATAAGGAGAAATTCTTATCGAAAAGCCCCCTCTTTCCTGGGAACGACTTGGTTGTTAAATATTGTGAGTTATAATATTAATGATGAATAAGTTCGTGTTGATTAAAGATGAAATCGATAGTTCCATTGTGTTGGGATTATTAGTGTTAGTGGAAATCGACATTTATTTCGATAATAATTGATGTCTGGAGGTTATATTGACTAATCGGGTAATTAGTCAGATAAATGAGCAATTAATTGCTATTAATTCACATGCTTATAACTATGTGCTCACATGTGTGTACTATTGATTCACATGATTTACTATTAATGGAGTTGGTGCAAGATTGATAATACTTGCATGACTAAATTAAAAATGGAGGTATAGATGAAGGTACTATACTGTAATTAGTTTTTTCACATGATTATACTATTAAGTCACATGAATGAACTATTAATTTACATGATTTACTATTAGGGGAGGTGGTGCAAGTTTGATAATACTTGCAGGACTAAATTAAAAATGTAAAAAAGAGGAAGGTATTATACTGTAATATTTCGAACCCCAAAACATGCAATTATCGAAACTATATTTTCCTATAAATAGAAGCTCATTCCTTCATTATTTTTCACCAATTCACTAAAGCTATAGAACAATTATTATAGAGAGAAAAAAGAAGAGAAGTCTGCTACCTCACTATTCCAGTATCCAGTTTTCTTCTGAGATAAGGGGTATTATTTCTTTTGTATTCATGAAGAGAGTTATTTTCTTTCAATACTCGTAAGAGCTGTTATTCCATTCTTTATTATTCTGTTGGAATAACCTGTCTACGCAGACTACCGCATGCATGGTGAATTCTTCTGTTATTCTATTTTATATTATTCTGTTAGAATAACCTGTCTGTGCGGTATATCGCATGCCTGGTGAATTCTTCAGTTATTCCATTCGTTATTATTCGTTAGAATAACACATCAGCATGCTTGTCGCATGCACAGTGAATTCTTCATTATTCCATTCTTTATTATTCTGTTGGAATAACTCATCTCATGCGGTCTATCGCGTGCATGGTGAATTCTTCATTATTCCATTCTTTATTATTCTTGGAATAACTCCGCTCTACGCGACTACCGCATGCATGGTGAATGACCCTTCATATTCATTCTTTATTAAATTGTGGAAATGATCTCATTTACGTGGATTCTTACGCATGGCGGGTGAAAATCCATTTTATAGCTTAAGTAATTTTTCTAACCCTCAAAATTCTAGAAAAAATTGAAATGATAATTTGATGAGTTTTCTAGATTGTGTCCAAAAATGGCGATTTTTGAATTTATAGATTAGGAGTTAAGAATTATATGGGAAAAGACTATTTTAAAAGTAAACCCTTATAACTCCTTGTGGTTAACTCCAAAATTGATGAAATTTTTATTAGGAGTACATGTTTATCACAGGAGTATACCCTGTAAATTTCAGAATTTTTGGACAAAAGTACAGTTTATGATAAATGTCTAAATATTCAGCAGTTTTGGCCATATGAAAAATAGTAAATAAATTTTAAAAATTCAAAAAAATATATATGTTCAATATGAGACTATATTCTGCTAAATCCCAGAAAAGAAAACCTTTTGGGACTGATTTGTTATTTTTCATGAAAATGGTTTAGTTACGAACATATAAATTAAATATGTTATGTGAAGTTGAAAAATTGGTAAATAGAATTTTATGGTTTGAAGATCCTATATAAGGTATATACAGATTTTTGATGAGGGATTTGATCATTGGTGATGAAATCTTATGAGTATGATATTTTTGAATGATTAAATTCATTATGTGGTAAAGTGTAAACAATTAAGATAAATTGTTTATAAGTTTAAGAAGTGATTAAAATATTGTTATCATATTAATAATATTAGATTATGAGTTTATTAAGTGAATATCTTTTTTTAAATAAAAAGGAATTTCCTTTATATTTATTATTTTGAAATAGTAAGGGGATTGATTTGATTAATGTGGATAGTTAAGGAGAGTTTAAAATGAGTATTACGAGAATGAAATATTAACGAACTTTTAATCAAAATAAGCATTATGTGGTTATAAAATATTCATTTATTATTTTGTAGTAAGGGTTGATTTGATTAATGTGGATAGTTTGGTTAAATATGGAATATTTCAAAATAAGCAAGTGGTTATAAAATATTCATTTTTGTCGGGAATATTAGTTTGGTGGAATATTAAATGCGCTTGTCGAATATTCGTATGCGACCGGCCAGCGACCGTGTGTGGGCCCCATGTGAGCGATTGGATGAGGAAAGCGACAAATATAAGTTGGTTAAAAATAACGGCGTAGTTATTCTGAATTAAAATTTGTTGGAATACCCGGTGGTTAAAATACGATGTCTGGCGTGGTTGCCGCGATGGCAGCTGCGGTATTGCCGCGTATTGTTGAATTATTGATCCTTACGTAAAGATGGCACTACTCAATAATTTTCCACGATGAATTCTTGTTCGATATTTTATTTTATTGATTCAATAATTCTTGCGTTGATATTTTATATTATTGTTGTTCGATAATTGTCAACTTTGCATGATATTTCCCATTATCGGATCAATAATTCATATTATTTGAATAATATTATTAGATAACATTATTGGCAATGTCTAGAAAGTTACATCTAAGGAGAGGTTTGGTCACCTAATTGCGCTTGGCGCCCGATGAGAGAGATCCTTATTGGAAAGCCCCCTCTTTCCTGGGAACGGCCTGGTTGTCATAATTGTGATTCTGTAATATTATTTGTGAATAATTAATTATTGATTCATATGATAAGGAAATATTTATTTTATATGAATATAAATGATGGATTTATTTATGTGGTTATTAATGAAGGAATTAATGCTGAGATGTTTTATTTGTATTTTGTCGGATTGGAGGTATTAAAAGATCAAATCGGTGTTATTATAGCTTTATTGTGTGAGTTATAATATTTAATCCGAATAGTTGGATTGTTGTAATTTTTGGGTATGTTATACATACATAAGTTGAGTATATGTCCACAAATTTTGAACCGTTAAAAATGCACGAATGATTTGTTGTGAATTTTAAGAGGTGTCGGATTCGGAAATTAGGTTTATAATTGATTTTGGTGGAAAATTCTAGAATTGAGTGGGCCCCACTTGTGGTTGGTGAAAAAAATGTGCTGAATTTTATTTCAAATGTGGTGGGTGGCAATAGTAGCGAGTAAAAAAGCATCGGTGTTGCGGTCAAAATGCCTTGGTGAATTAACATTTTCTATAAATAGAAATTTAAGTTAGAATTGAAAATCACACGAAAACAAAGTTTTCTCTCTTTCTCTCTCTATATTATTGGCGTATTTTGTGAGTATTTAGATACTTTGAGAGTTCTTTATTGATCTGAGTTTCATTCGACATCACTTCCGAGCCTTTCCTTAGAAATCTTGATTCTTTGAGGTAAGGGATATTATTTTTTTTTCGTAATGATATTATTTCTTGATATCATTATCTTTGAAATATTGATCTGAAGTTTTATCAAATTTGGAACTTTTTCATGTATCGGGGTTACTATTCATGAGTTCTTATTCATGAGTTACTTTCATGATTCATGAGTTCTATTCACGATTCTTATTCACGAGTACTATTCATGAAGCGTGAAAATGTTTTTTTTGTGGAATTTCTATCTTTTGGTGTCGAGTTACTATTCACGTTATTCATTCACGTATCTGACACTTTATTCACGTATCTGGCACTATTCATCGAAAAATAAAATTTCTTCTTTTAAGTCCAAAATATCTATTTTGGATACTAGCTTTGATTGTATCCGTGTTTTTTGATCATTCTTGAATTTTACACCACTATGATTATTTTTGAGGTATTGTTGGACATGGATAAAACAAAATCTGAATCCTTAATCCTTAATCCTTGTCATTTTGTTTCCTTTGGATTCGTTCTTTAAAAATATTTTCATCATCCTCGGTCTTAAATGATGATATTATTGAATATCTTTGGCTTTGTAGTGCAAAGATGAATGATTTCTGAAGAATATCTTTGGCTTTGTAGTGCAAAGATGAGCAGTGTTTAAATGAACATGATGATGAGTGATGAATATCTTTGGCCTTTAGTGCAAAGATGAGCAGTGTTGAGATGAACATGATGATTGATGAATATCTTTGGCACATAGTGCAAAGATGAATATTTGATTTGAGATGAATATTGATTGATGTTCTGAGGATAAAATATTGATGATGGGTTTTAAATTCATAGATTATAGTAGATTTCATTCTCTACGTAACTCTTACATGAATTATTATTTCATTGCGAATATTGATCTGAAACTTGTTGTACATTGTATTCTATCAGATTTTTCCTGTTGGAGACTAACGATAATTTGTTGTATATTATCTTAGTCATAATATTCTTCTTTGGGCTAGTTGAGCTCACCCTTTTCCTTGTTGTTCCATTTTTCTTCTCGGGAGGCGAGAATGTAGCGAGTACTTAGTCGGGGTATGGAATGAAGGTTCTAGAGAGAGTTGTTTAGTAGTCCTCACCATTTTGTAAAATAATGTATCAATAAATATGATGGGATTTATTTGAGTATAGATATTGTCTAGAAGATAATATTTGTATTTAAACTCACATTATATATTGTATGTATTTTTCATACGACATTTGTATTATTGAAGTTGTAGTTTGCTTCTTGTACCATGTATTTGGCGACTCGGAATGGGTGTTGTGTATACCTATTTTGGGGGCGTCACGGTTAATATCGAGCTTAGGGATATGATCTCTGGCGGAGATCGGGGAATAAAACTAGGAGGAGGCAGTAAATCCTTGTTGCTAGTGTGTCTACTAAAGCTTATTTGTTAGTTGGTCGATATATATAGGGATATTATGTGATATATTGATTTCCTTAATTAACCCTTGTTTTATGGCGATATTTGAGAATGTCGTTGAGAATATTAATAGTGGAGTAAATGAGGCCGTGGAGATGCTGTACTTAATAACGAGGAGAACGTGCAGCAGTGGCAATGTGTACCTCCACATGAATAAACACCACCGAGCGGATGATGAGCGAGGGGATGTTTAGAAGCTTTTTGCGATTCATGCAAAATCGACGAGAGAGACTTCGTGTTCAAAATCTGAGAGGAAATGATAGCAATTCACGGGTGGTCACGTGCGATTCAAAGAGTTGGGACCACGAATTTAAGGAAAAGCCGTCCGATCATGGGCGGAAACATGGGTCAAACAAATTACCAAGATATTCGATGTCTTGGGATGCGGAGAAACGAAGGTTCCATTCGCTACCTTTATGTTAAAATGGCGAGGCAGATTCTTGGTGGGAATCATGAAGCGTACCCATCCAATGCCTCGGCGTGTCGTGGAGACGTTTGAAGCAGATTCAATGACAAGTACTTCCACGAAAGTATTCGTCGTATGAAGGAAGTGGAGTTTATTAGACTGAGAGAATAACATGGCGGTGTCCCGATCTGGCGAAGTTCGCGGAGTTATCGAGTTTGCACCTCATTTGGTGGAGAATGAGGAGCGTGTGGCGCGGATGTTTACGAGAGGTTTGAAACACGGCATACGTCGATATCTCATTTCTCATAAATTTTCTCTCTGACCGGATGTTGTCAGCGAGGCTCGATTGTTAGAAGCGAGATAACGATACGTTCAATGAGGGACCATAACCGGAGGATCATCTGAAGATAGCGATCAACAAAATAACGATAACCAAATGAGAAAAGAGAATCTGAGACAAAGCGGTAACCACTCTGGTGGTAATCGTGCCATGAAAATAGAAGAAGCGAGTCGGGAGGAGATTTTAAAAAGAGGAGATTCAACAACGACCATGTGAAGGCGTCGGCGCCCGATGTAACTAGTTCCAGGGGAGAGAGAGACCACCGGTCGTATGTTACAAATCTTGGGAAGAGGGACATATCATTCAAACCGCCCACAGCAGTTTAAGGTATGTTATAATTGTGGAAAAGAAGGACATATCGCTCGAGATTATGCGATATAAAACCAGATCCGCGAGAATGGTGACTCAAAAAGATGTCCCGAAAAAGTCAAAGTCAGCGGTTCTTGGAAGGCGTTTGTCGTGGCCAAGTCAAAATCTGAGGAACGAAAGAAGTTAGCACGGGTTAGTTAATTATAAATTCTTGCGAAGTTTATACCTTACTAGATCTCGGTTCTACCCATTCTTTTATCTCTCTTGCTTGCGCTCAGCGTTTGAACTTGACTACGGAGAAATTAGACTTTGACCTATTTATGGAGACTCAGATTAGGAGAAACTTTCATTACATCCGTTGTTTAGAAATCTTGTTTGATTCGAGTTGGCACTATCACATTACACATTAACCTTATTTCTATAGAGATATTTGTTTTTGATGTGATTTTAAGGTTAACTACTCATCATGCCAAAATTGATTATTTTTGTAAGGTTGTTAGTTTTCATATTCTAAAGCAACTTTGTTATTGAATTCAAGCAATCAAACCATTGTAGTCAAACATTTTCATATCAAGCCATGAAGTCATTCGTTTATTACGGATGTCAAATTTTCTTAGTCCATGTTATGGATTTGAATAAAGACACGTCGATTTGAATAATATTCTGTTGTTATTGATTTTTCCTAAAGTATTTCTGAAGAATTTCTTGGCTTACTCCCAAAGCGATATTAAATTTTGTATCGACTTTGAACCCGTACAAAACTCATTTCTAAAATCTCATATCGAATGGCTCTATTGAACTTGAGGAGTTAAAATTCAACTATAAATTTGGTACACGAGCCTTTATCTTGTGACTTCCTTTGTGGAATTCACTAAGCGAGAACTCTCTGTAGGGGCGTTATATTAGTGCGATAGTAAAGCGATAGGTGTCATTGTGACGTCTTATCCAAGATTGGGATATGAGTCACGATTGAGAACAACCTAAGTCGATGTCGAAATCGTAGCTTTCTAGGCTTAGTTGGTTATTATCGGAGATTAGATTGAAGGATATTCTCGAATCGCTATTCCATTAACGCGCGGTGACTCGTAGAAATACAAAATTCGAATGGAGCAAGGAATGTGGGAAGAGCTTGAAGAACTCAAGAGGAGACTCATTTGAATACGTGTTACGACCATGCCATCTGGAAAAGCGAGCGTGGTAGGCGGCGTGTTAAGAAGAAGATCATATATCTGAAATCTGAGTGCGATATTATCAAAGACTAATTTACATATAATTTACAAATAATAGAGATGGAGATGAAAACTCTAGGTACCCACGTGATGATATCTGAGTATAATCGACTTTAATCGGTAAAGTTAAAATTTGCTCTCGAGCCACCCAGGCCGGGAGTGATCGCGTATGAAGAAGAAAGTCTGAAAGGAGCTATTAGGGCGAGAATTGATGAAGAAGGAATACTTGAGTCAACTCTGGACTTTGCATTCCTAATGATTTTGATTTGAAGCATAGAATCATGATGGAGGCACACACACATTTTTGCAATCCATCACGGAAATACTAAAATGTATCGTGATCTTGACATACATTTTGGTGGAAGCAATATGAGGAGAGAGATCGCGTGGTTTATCTCGAGATGTTTAACTTGTCAGCGTGTAAAAGGCGGAGCATCTTGTACCTAAGGGTCCGTTGCAACCACTTGAGATTCCGGAATGGAAGTGGGAACACATTACCACAATTTCATTACTAATCTTCCCAAGGTTTCTCAAGGCATAGATCTTATTTGGGTTATTGTTGATAGATTAACCAAGTCTGCTCATTTCTTGCCGAATCGAGAGACTTATTCCCTTGAGCGTCTTTCTCGTATATGCGTAAATGAGATTATGAGATTGCATGGCATGCCGATATCCATAGTTTTAGATCGTGACCCAAGATTCACTTCATGATTTTGGGTTAGTTTGTAGAAAAGCTATGGAGCGCAATTCTGATTCGGTTTGGCATACCATCCTCAAAGCGGATGGGCAATCGAGAAAGGACTACTCAAACTCTTGAAGATATATTAAAACTCTGTGTCCTAGATTTCAAAGGAAGTTGGGATAAGTACTTGCCATTGGTGGAATTCTCATACAACAATAGTTATTAAACAAATATAGGCATGGTTCCATTGAAGCATTATATGGACAAAATGTCGTTCTCGATATGTTGGGATGAGGTGGGTGAAAGCAACATTGTTGGGACCCGAGTTAAATCGTATGACTAATGATTGATTAACGTATATAAAAGCGGCACAAGATCGACAAAAGAGTTATGCGGATCTTCATCGAAAGGGCGTGGAATTTAATGTAGGGGATCATGTATTGTTGCGAGTTGCTCCATGGAAGGAGTTACAAGATTTGGGAAGAGAGAAAGCTCGATCCACGATTTATTGGTCCATTTCAAATTCTTGGCCAGTAGGAAATGTAGCCTATAGACTTGCGTTACCTCAAGTATGTCTCGTGTTCATAATGTGTTTCACATATCGTACTTAAAAAATATGTGAAAGACCGAACCACGTTATTGAGTTAGAACCAGGACGAGATCATGCGAAGACTTAACGTGTGAGGAGGTACTGTCGAGATCTTGGATAGGAAGGAGCATGTCCTACTGCATGAAAAGTCATACCACAAGTTAAAGTTTTGTGGAGAAATCATGCTATAGAGGAAATGACACAGGGAATTGGAAGCGGAAATGAAAGCGAGGTATCCTCACCTTTTGAAACACCCGAGTGCGTCGTCGATTTAGAGACGAAATTTCATAAGGAGGGAGGTTGTAAGACCAAAAATTTTTTAAATAAAAGGAATTTCCTTTATTTATTATTTTGAAATAGTAAGGGTTGATTTGATTAATGTGGATAGTTAAGGGTTAAATCATAAATATTTCAAAATAAGCAGTGGTTATAAAATATTCATTTTTGTCGGGAATATTAGTTTGGTAAATGGAATATTAAATGCTTGTCGGGGAATATTAAATGCGACGGTAGCGACCATGTGTGGGCCCATGTGAAAGCGATTGGATGAGAAAAGCGACAAATATAAGTTGGTTAAAAATAACGGCGTAGTTATTCTGATTAAAACCGTTGGAATACCGGTGGTTAAAATACGATGTCTGGCGTGGTTGCACGATGTAGCACACGCGGTATTACATGATATTGTTGAATTATTGATCCTTACGTGAAGATGGCCTTTACTCAATAATTTTCCACGATGAATTCTTTATTCAATATTTTATTTTATTGATTCAATAATTCTTTGCGTTGATATTTTATATTATTGTTGTTCGATAATTGTCAACTGCCTGCGATATTTCCCATTATCGGATCAATAATTCATATTATTTGAATAATATTATTAGATAACATTATTGGCAATGTCTAGAAAGTTACATCTAAGGAGAGGTTTGGTCACCTAATTGCGGCGCCCGATGAGGAGAGATCCTTATTGGAAAGCCCCTCTTTCTGAGGAGCGGCTGGTTGTCATAATTGTGATTACGTAATATTATTTGTGAATAATTAATTATTGATTCATATGATAAGGAAATATTTATTTTATATGAATATAAATGATGGATTTATTTATGTGGTTATTAATGAAGGAATTAATGTTTGAGATGTTTTATTTGTATTTTTTATCGGATTGGAGGTATTAAAAGATCAAATCGGTGTTATTATAGAGATTATTGTGTGAGTTATAATATTTAATCCGAATAGTTGGATCGTTGTAATTTTTGGGTATGTTATACATACATAAGTTGAGTATATGTCCAAAAATTTTGAGCCGAATTAAAAATGCACGAATGATTTGTTGTGAATTTTAAGAGGTGTCGGATTAGGAAATTAGGTTTATAATTGATTTTGGTGGAAAATTCTAGAATTGAGTGGGCCCCACTTGTGGTTGGTGAAAAAATGTGCTGAATTTTATTTCAAATGTGGTGGGTGGCAATAGTAGCGAGTAAAGCCATCGGTGGCGAGTCAAAATGCCTTGGTGTAACTAACATTTTCTATAAATAGAGGGCTAAGTTAGAATTGAAAATCACACGAAACAAAGTTTTCTCTCTTTCTCTCTATATTATTGAGCGTATTTTGTGAGTATTTAGATACTTTGAGAGTTCTTTGTTATTCGATCTGAGTTTCATTCGACATCACTTGAGCCTTTCCTTAGAAATCTTGATTCTTTGAGGTAAGGGATATTATTTTTTTTTTCGTAATGATATTATTTCTTGATATCATTATCTTTGAAATATTGATCTGAAGTTTTATCAAATTTGGAACTTTTTCATGTCGGGTTACTATTCATGAGTTCTTATTCACGAGTTCTATTCATGAGTTACTATTCACGATTCTTATTCACGAGTCTTATTAAGTGAAAAGCGTGAAAATGTTTTTTTGTGGAATTTCTATCTTTTGGTGTCGGATTTACTATTCACGTATCGGCCTTATTCACGTATATCTGACCTATTCACGTATCTGGCACTATTCATCGAAAAATAAAATTTCTTCTTTTAAGTCCAAAATATCTATTTTGGATACTAGCTTTGATTGTATCCATGTTTTGATCATTCTTGAATTTTACACCATATGATTATTTTTGAGGTATTGTTGGACATGGATAAAACAAAGTCACGAATCCTTAATCCTTAATCCTTGTCATTTTGTTTCCTTTGGATTAGTTCTTTAAAAATATTTTCATCATCCTCGGTCTTAAATGATGATATTATTGAATATCTTTGGCTGTATAGTGCAAGATGAATGATTTCTGAAGAATATCTTTGGCACATAGTGCAAAGATGAGCGGTGTTTAAATGAACATGTAGGTGATGAATATCTTTGGCCTTTAGTGCAAAGATGAGCAGTGTTGAGATGAACATGACCGGATTGATGAATATCTTTGGCACATGTAGTGCAAAGATGAATATTTGATTTGAGATGAATATTGATTGATGTTACGAGGATAAAATATTGATGATGGTATTAAAATTCATAGATTATAGTAGATTTCATTCTCTACGTAACTCTTACATGAATTATTATTTCATTCTGAATATTGATCTGAAACTTGTTGTCTATTGTATTCTATCGATTTTTCCTGTTGGAGACTAACGATAATTTGTTGTATATTATCTTAGTCATAATATTCTTCTTTGGGCTAGTTGAGCTCACCCTTTTCCTTGTTGTTCCATTTTCTTCTCGGGAGGCGAGAATGTAGCGAGTACTAGTCGGGGTATGGAATGAAGGTTCTAGAGAGAGTTGTTTAGTAGTCCTCACCATTTTTGTAAAATAATGTATCAATAAATATGATGGGGATTTATTTGAGTATAGATATTGTCTAGAAGATAATATTTGTATTTAAACTCACATTATATATTATTGTATTTCATACGACATTTGTATTATTGAAGTTGTAGTTTGCTTCTTGTACCATGTATTTGGCGACTCGAGAATGGGTGTTGTGTATACCTATTTTGGGGCGTCACATTTATTATATTCTATCGGTTGTTATCTTGTTGAAGGCTAAGGATAATTTATTACGCATTATCTTAGTTATAATGGAGTGATGGTCCGAGATGGTGGCTATAACAGTCCTCACTATTTTTATAAAATAGTGTGATAATAAAATAAGGACTCCATTGAGTGTGGATATTGTCTAGAAGATAATATTCATGTTTAAACACTCAGCTATGTTTTGTCGTATATTGTAGGACAGTTGTATAATTAAGTTTATATTTTATTTATGTAGTGTGATATCTGGCGGCCCAAGATGGGTGATGTATACCTGTTTTGGGGGCGTCACATTTGGTGCATCCATTCCAGCTGGACTTGTAAGACCCCGAATTTTTTTTTAAATAAAAAGGAATTTCCTTTATTTATTATTTTGAAATAGTAAGGGTTGATTTGATTAATGTGGATAGTTAAGGGTTAAATATGCAAATATTTCAAAATAAGCAAGTGGTTATAAAATATTCATTGTTGTCGGGAATATTAGTTTGGTGGTGGGAATATTAAATGCGTCGGGGAATATTAAATGCGACGGTAGCGACCATGTGTGGGCCCCATAACGAAAGCGATTGGATGAAGAAAGCGACAAATATAAGTTGTTTTTAAATAACGGCGTAGTTATTCACAGATTATCTTGTTGGAATACCGGTGGTTAAAACACACTAATCTGGCGTTGTTGAGCGAGGCAGCACACGGTATTGCACCAATTATTGATTCTTACGTGAAGAAGCCTACTCGATAATGGTTACGATAATTCTTTATTCGATATTTTATTGAGTTAATAATTCTTTGCGTTGATATTTTATATTCTTTGTTGTTTGATAATTGTCATTACTGCGTATCTTTCATTATCGAAGCAATAATTCATATTATCTGAATAATATTATTAGATAACATTATTGGCAATGTCTAGAAAGTTACATCTAAGGAGAGGTTTGGTCACCTAATTGCTTGGCCCGATGAAGAAATTCTTATTGGAAAGCCCTCTTTCTGAGAAGCTACACGGGTTGTCGATATTGTGATTACGTAATATTATTTGTGAATAATTAATTATTGATTTATATGATGAGGAAAATATTGATTTTATGTGGATATAGATGGAAAAATTTTTAAAATGACAATTGTTGAAAATTAATATTTTATCTTTTACGATAAAATAATTCGTTTAAATATATTATTTTAATAATATATTAACGGTGATATTTTACAACGAATGTGGGATATATGAGTATCTGAGGAGGAAGAGTATTTTTATTTGCAATAAATGTTTAAAACATGTTAAACATGTCGGTGGACCCCATTTATTGGTTTGAAATTTGATTATAACTTTGTAAAATTGCCCGTTTGTGGATTTCGGTCAATTTCTGATTGGAATTTGGAAAAACTTTCTTACGCAAAGTTGTAGAGAATTGAATTTCCTATAAAAACTCATGAGATTCGAATTTTCTGATGAAAGGGCTATTTATTATGAATTATTGAAGTTAGAAGCTCAAAATAATTGATTTTTGGAAGTTTAAAATATTTAAAATTAGAAAAACGTTTTTTCTTATTTTTTTCTAGAAGGTGGCATGTGTTTGATGGCTGAAATCAGATTCTAGACATGTGTAGAAAATAATATAATTATATTATTAATTTATTAAATTTTACTAACTTTTTGGTGTTCTAGCGATTTCTATAAATAGGGTCTTGGGTTAGAATTGAAAATCACACGAAGCTGAAGTTTTCTCTCTCTATATTATCGGCGTATTCTTGTGAGTATTTTGAGTATACTTTGAGTATTGCTATACTCTGGTGCAAGTCAAGTCATAGCTTTATATCAGGTGTTTCTAACTAGAAATCTTGATCTTTCGAGGTAAGGGATATTATTTTTTTCGTAATGATATTATTTCTTCAATATCATTATCTTTGAAATGTTGATCTGAAGTTTTTATCAAATTTGGAACTTTTTCATGTCGGGTTACTATTCATGGGTTCTTATTCATGAGTTACTATTCACGAGTTCTTATTAAGCGAGTTCTTATTCACGAGTTCTTATTCACGAGTACTATTCATGAAGCGTGAAGATGTTTTTGTGGAATTTCTATCTTTTGGTGTCGAGATTTACTATTCACGTTATCACGGCCTTATTCACGTATCTGACCTATTCACGTATCTGGTACTTATTCATAGAAAAATAAAATTTCTTCTTTTTGTCCAAAACATCTATTACGGATACTAACTTTCGATTGTATCCATGTTTTGATCATTCTTGAATTTTACACCACTATGATTATTTTTGAGGTATTTTTGGGCGTGGATAAAACCAAGTCTGAATCCTTAATCCTTAATCCTTGTCATTTTGTTTCACTTGGATTCGTTTCTTAAAAATATTTTTCATCATCCTCGGTCTTAAATGATGATATTATTGAATATCTTTGGCACATAGTGCAAAGATGAATGATTTCTGAAGAATATCTTTGGCACAGTGCAAAGATGAGCAGTGTTGAGATGAACATGGCCGATTGATTAATATCTTTGGCACATGATGCAAAGATGAGCAGTGTTTAAATGAACATGACCCGGTGATGAATATCTTTGGCTGTAGTAGTGCAAAGATGAATATTTGATTCGAGATGTATATTGATTGATGTTCTGAGGGATAAAATATTGATGATGGGTTTTAAATTCATAGATTATAGTAGATTTCATTCTCTACGTAACTCTTACATGAATTATTATTTCATTGCGAATATTGATCTAAAACTTGTTGTCTATTGTATTACATCGATTTTTCCTGTTGAAGACTAACGATAATTTGTTGTATATTATCTTAGTCATAATATTCTTCTTTGGGCTAGTTGAGCTCACCCTTTTCCTTGTTGTTCCATTTTTCTTCTCGGGGAGGCGAGAATGTAGCGAGTCTTAGTCGGGGTATGGAATGAAGGTTCTAGAGAGAGTTGTTTAGTAGTCCTCACCATTTTGTAAAATAATGAATCAATAATTATGATGGGGATTTATTTGCGTGTGGATATTGTCTAGAAGACAATATTATATTTAAACTCATTATATATATTGTATTTCACCGATTTGTATTATTGAAGTTGTATTTCTTCTTGACCATTTTGTATTAATGGGTGTTGTAGTTTACTTTTTAGGGCGTACCATGTATTATAAGGCGACTCTCGAATGGGGATGCTGGGTGTTGTGTATACTATTTTGGGGGCGTTGGTTTCGAGTTAATTGGTATCGAGCTTAGGGATATGATCTCTGGCGGAGATCGGGGAATAAAACTAGGAGGGAGAGCGAGTAAATCCTTGCTAGTGTGTCCTACTAAGCTTATTTGTTAGTTGGTCGATATATAGGGATATTATGTGATATATTGATTTCCTTAATTAACCCTTATTTTATGGCGATGTTTGAGAATGTCGTGAGAATATTAACGATGGAGCAAATGAGGCCGTGGAGATGCTGTACTACTCACCAGCGAGGAGAGCGTCTGACAGTTTGGTAATGTTCCTCTTGTGAACAACACCCACTGAAGCGAGATGATGAGCGAGGGGATGTTTAGAAGCTTTTGCGATTCATGCAAAATCGAGGCGAGGAGACTTCGTGTTCAAAATCTGAGGAGGAAATGATAGCAATTCACGGGTGGTCACGACCCAGCGATTCAAAGTTGGGACCACGAGTGCAGGAAGCGGGATCCGATTAAAGGCGGAGGCGTGGGTCAAACAAATTACAAGATATTCGATGTCTTGGGATGCGGAGAAGCGAAAGTTCCATTCGCCACCTTTATGTTAAAATGGCGAAGCGATTCTTGGTGGGAATTTGTGAAGCGTACCCATCCATTTGCTTTCGGCGTATCGTGGGAGGCGTTTGAAGCAGTTCAATGACAAGTACTTCCACGAAAGTATTAAATCGTATGAAGGAAGTGGAGTTTATTAGACTAGAGCGAGAATAACATGGCGGTGTCCCGATCTGAGGCGAAGTTCGCGGAGTTATCGAGTTTGCACCTCATTTGGTGGAGAATGAGGAGCGTTATGGCGCGATGTTTACGAGAGGTTTGAAACTGACATACGTCGATATCTCATTTCTCATAAATTTTCTCTCTATTCGGATGTTGTCAGCGAGGGCTCGATTGTTAGGCGAGATAACGAAAGTACGTTCAATGAGGACCATAACCGGATCATCTCAGAAGATAGCGATCATCGAATAACGATAACCCGGCGGAGAAAGAAGAATCTGAATAAAGGCGGTAACCACTCTGGTGGTAATCGTGGCCATGAAAATAGAAGAAGCGAGTCGGGAGGAGATTTTAAAAGAGGAGATTCAACAACGACCATGTGAAGGCGTCGGCGCTTGATGTGAACTAGTTTTAAGGGAGGAGAACGACCACCGGTCGTATATTTACAAATCTTGGGAAAGAGGGACATATCATTGAAGCGCCCACAGCAGATTTTAAGGTATGCTATAATTGTGGAAAAGAAGGACATATAAGCTCGAGTTATGCGATATCGAAACCCGATCCAGTGAGGAATGGTGACTCAAAAGGATGTCCCAAAAAAGTCAAAGTCAGCGGTTCTTGGAAGGCGTTTGTCGTGGCCGGTCAAAATCTGAGGAACGACGAAGTTAGCAGGTTAGTTAATTATAAATTCTTGCGAAGTTTATACCTTACTAGATATCGGTTCTACCCATTCTTTTATCTCTCTTACTTGCGCTCAACGTTTAAACTTGACTCCGGAGAAATTAGACTTTGACCTATCTGTGGAAACTCCGTTAGGAGAAACTTTCATCACATCCACTGTTTATAAATCTTGCTTGATTCAGGTTGGCACTATCACATTACATATTAACCTTATTTCTATAGAGATATTTGTTTTTGATGTGATTTTAAGGTTAACTACTCATCATGCCGAAATTGATTATTTTAAGTAAGGTTGTTAGTTTTCATATTCCTAAGCAACTTTGTTATTGATTCAAGCAATCAAACCATTGTAGTCAAACATTTTCATATCAAGCCATGAAGTCGTTCGTTTATTACGGATGTCAAATTTTCTTAGTCCATGTTATGGATTTGAATAAAGACACGTCGATTTGAATAATATTCTGTTGTTATTGATTTTTCTGGCGTATTTCTGAAGAATTTCTTGGCTTACTCCCAAAGCACGATATTAAATTTTGTATCGACTTTGAACCCGGTACAAAACTCATTTCTAAAATCTCATGTCGAATGGCTCTATTGAACTTGAGGAGTTAAAAATTCAACTATAAATTTGGTACTGAGCCTTTATCTTGTGACTTCCTTTGTGGAATTCACTAAGCGAACTCTCTGTAGGGGCGTCATATTAGATGCGATAGTAAAGCGATAGGTGTCATTGTGACGTCTTATCCAAGATTGGGATATGAGTCACGATTGAGAAGCAACTAAATCGATGTCGAAATCGTAGCTTTCTAGGCTTAGTTGGTTATTATCGGAGATTAGTTGAAGGATATTCTCGAATCGCTATTCCATTAACTTATGGTGACTCGTAGAGATACAAAATTCGAATGGAGCGAGGAATGTGGGAAGAGCTTGAAGAACTCGAGAGGAGACTCATTTCAACGTATTTACGATCATGCCATCCTGGAAAAGCGAGCGTGGTAGGCGTAGCGATGAGTAGAAGATCATATCTTGAGGAGCGAGTGCGATGATGTCAAGTATCTGCGTAGAGCCCCGACTTTAATAGAAAAAGTTAAGATTGCTCGAGCCACTTGGAGGCGGAGTTGATCGCGTATGAAGAAGAAAGTACAAGAAGGAGCTATTAGGGCGAGAATTGATGAAGAAGGAATACTTGAGTCCACTCTAGACTTTGTGTTCTAACGACTACGATTTGAAGTACAAGATTATGATGGAGGCACACAATCGCCATTTGCAATCCATCACGGAAGTACTAAAATGTATCGTGATCTTGACATACATTTTGGTGGAACAATATGAAGAGAGAGATTGCAAAGTTTATCTCGATGTGTTTAACTTGCCAGCGTGTAAAGGCGGAGCATCTTGTACCTAAGGTCCGTTGCAACCACTTGAGATTAGGAATGGAAGTGGGAACACATTACTATGGATTTCGTTCTGGGTCTTCCTACGGTTTCTCAAGGCATCAATGCTATTTGGGTTATTGTTGATAGATTAACCAAGTCTGCTCATTTCTTGCCGTCTGGAGACTTATTCCTTGAGCGTCTTTCTAGTATGTACGTGAATGAGATTGTGAGGTTGCATGGCATGCCTGTATCCATAGTTTTAGATCGTGACCCAAGATTCACTTCAAGATTTTGGGTTAGCTTGCAAAAAAAGCTATGGAGCGCAGTTCTGATTCGGTTTGGCATACCATCCTCAAAGCGGATGGGCAATCGAAAAGGACTACTCAAACTCTTGAAGATATATTAAAACTACGTGTCCTAGATTTCAAAGGAAGTTGGGATAAGTACTTGCCATTGGTGGAATTCTCATCTGACAATAGTTATTAAACAAATATAGGCATGGTTCCATTCGAAGCATTATATGGACAAAAATGTCGTTCTCTCATATATGTTGGGATGAGGTGGGTGAAGCAACATTGTTGGGACCCGAGTTAATGATACGAAATGACTAATGATTAAACAATGTATACAAAGCGGCACAAGATCGACAAAAGAGTTATGCGGATCTTCATTGAAAGGGCGTGGAATTTAATGTAGGGGATCATGTATTGTTGCGAGTTGCTCCATGGAAGGGTGTTACAAGATTTGGGAAGAGAGAAAGCTCGATCCATGATTTATTGGTCCATTTCAAATTCTTGACAGAGTAGGAAATGTAGCCTATAGACTTGCGTTACCTCAAAGTATGTCTCGTGTTCATAATGTGTTTCACATATCATCGTACTTAAATAAATATGTGAAAGACCCGAACCACGTTATTGAGTTAGAGCCCAGGACGAGATAGCCAGAAGACTTAGCGTGTGAGGAGGTACTGTCAAGATTTTGGATAGGAAGGAGCATGTCCTACGCCTGAAAAGGTCATACCACAAGTTAAAGTTTTGTGGAGGAATCATGCTATAGAGGAAATGACACGGGGAATTGGAAGCGGAAATGAAAGCGAGGTATCCTCACCTTTTGAAACACAGTCGCGTCGTCAATTTAGAGGGACGAAATTTCATAAGGAGGGAGGTTGTAAGACCAAAATTTTTTTAAATAAAAGGAATTTCCTTTATTTATTATTTTGAAATAGTAAGGGTTGATTTGATTAATGTGGATAGTTAAGGGTTAAATATGCAAATATTTCAAAATAAGCAAGTGGTTATAAAATATTCATTGTTGTCGGGGAATATTAGTTTGGTGCGTGGAATATTAAATGCGGTCGGGAATATTAAATGCGACGACGCGATGCCTGACCATGTGTGGGCCCCATAACGAGCGATTGGATGAAGAAAGCGACAAATATAAGTTGTTTTTAAATAGCAGGCGTAGTTATTCAGATTATCTTTGTTGGAATACCCGGTGGTTAAAACACACTAATCTGGCGTTGTTGAGCGATAGCACACAGTATTGCACCAATTATTGATTCTTACGTGAAAGGCACTTTACTCGATAATGGTTACGATAATTCTTTATTGATTATTTTATTGAGTTAATAATTCTTTGCGTTGATATTTTATATTCTTTGTTGTTTGATAATTGTCATTACACGATATCTTTCATTATCGAAGCAATAATTCATATTATTTGAATAATATTATTAGATAACATTATTGGCAATGTCTAGAAAGTTACATCTAAGGAGAGGTTTGGTCACTAATTGCGCGATGAAAGAAATTCTTATTGGAAAGCCCCTCTTTCTGAGGAGCTGCACAGTTGTCAATATTGTGATTACGTAATATTATTTGTGAATAATTAATTATTGATTTATATGATGAGGAAAATATTGATTTTATGTGGATATAGATGGAGAAAATTTTTAAAATGACAATTGTTGAAAATTAATATTTTATCTTTTACGATAAAATAATTCGTTTAAATATATTATTTTAATAATATATTAACGGTGATATTTTACAACGAATGTGGGATATATGAGTATCTGAGGAGGAAGAGTATTTTTGTTGCAATAAATGTTTAAAACATGTTAAACATGTCGGTGGACCCCATTTATTGGTGAAATTTGATTATAGCTTTGTAAAATTGCCCGTTTGTGGATTTGGTCAATTTCTGATTGGAATTTGGAAAAACTTTCTTCTGCAAAGAAGTTGTAGAAATTGAATTTCCTATAAAAACTCGCGAGATTCGAATTTTCTGATGAAAGGGCTATTTATTATGAATTATTGAAGTTAAAAGCTCAAAATAATTGATTTTTGGAAGTTTAAAATATTTAAAATTAGAAAAACGTTTTTCTTATTTTTTTTCTAGAAGGTGGCATGTGTTTGATGGCTGAAATCAGATTCTAGACATGTGTAGAAAATAATATAATTATATTATTAATTTATTAAATTTTACTAACTTTGGTGTTAGCGATTTCTATAAATAGGGTCTTGGGTTAGAATTGAAAATCACACCGAAAGCTGAAGTTTTCTCTCTCTATATTATCGGCGTATTCTTGTGAGTATTTTGAGTATACTTTGAGTATTGCTATCTGGTTGCAAGTCAAGTCATAGCTTTATATCCAGTGTTCTAATTTAGAAATCTTGATCTTTCGAGGTAAGGGATATTATTTTTTTAAGTAATGATATTATTTCTTCAATATCATTATCTTTGAAATGTTGATCTGAAGTTTTATCAAATTTGGAACTTTTTCATGTCGGGTTACTATTCATGGGTTCTTATTCATGAGTTCTTATTCACGATTCTTATTCATGAGTTCTTATTCACGATTTCTTATTCACGAGTACTATTCATGAAGCGTGAAGATGTTTTTGTGGAATTTCTATCTTTTGGTGTCGGAGTTACTATTCACGTATCGGCCTTTATTCACGTATCTGACACTATTCACGTATCTGATCTTATTCATAGAAAAATAAAATTTCTTCTTTTTGTCCAAAACATCTATTACGGATACTAACTTCGATTGTATCCATGTTTTGATCATTCTTGAATTTTACACCACTATGATTATTTTTGAGGTATTTTTGGGGCGTGGATAAAACCAAAATACGAATCCTTAATCCTTAATCCTTGTCATTTTGTTTCCTTTGGATTCGTTTCTTAAAAATATTTTTCATCATCCTCGATCTTAAATGATGATATTATTGAATATCTTTGGCACATAGTGTCAAAGATGAATGATTTCTGAAGAATATCTTTGGCTGTATGTGCAAAGATGAGCAGTGTTGAGATGAACATGGCCATGGATTGATTGATTAATATCTTTGGCTTTGGCTTGTAGTGCAAAGATGAGCAGTGTTTAAATGAACATGACCAATGATGAATATCTTTGGCTATAGTGCAAAGATGAATATTTGATTCGGATGCATATTGATTGATGTTACGAGGGATAAAATATTGATGATGGGCTATTAAATTCATAGATTATAGTAGATTTCATTCTCTACGTAACTCTTACATGAATTATTATTTCATTGCGAATATTGATCTGAAACTTGTTGTCTATTGTATTACCGTCGAGATTTTTCCTGTTGAAGACTAACGATAATTTGTTGTATATTATCTTAGTCATAATATTCTTCTTTTGAGCTAGTTGAGCTCACCCTTTTCCTTGTTGTTCCATTTTTCTTCTCGGGAGGCGAGAATGTAGCGAAGTCTTAGTCGGGTATGGAATGAAGGTTCTAGAGAGAGTTGTTTAGTAGTCCTCACCATTTTGTAAAATAATGAATCAATAATTATGATGGGGATTTATTTGCGTGTGGATATTGTCTAGAAGACAATATTATATTTAAACTCACAAGTATATATTGTCGTATTTCACACGACATTTGTATTATTGAAGTTGTAGTTTGCTTTTGTACCATGTATTTGGCGACTCGAGAATGGGTGTTGTGTATACCTATTTTGGGGCGTCACACGAATACAAACACAGTTTATGAGAGATAAGGTATTGGCGTATCTCGTGTTTCAAACCTCTTAGAAACATTCGCGTCATTCTCTCCTCGTTATCAACTAAGTGGGACGCAAATCGGGACAACTCGACAAACTTGGCTTCGTACTGCGACATGATCATATTGTTTTGCTCCAGCTTGATGAACTCTATCTCTTTCATGTGATGAATACTTTCGGGAAAGTACTTGTCGTTGAACAGTTCTTGGAACTTCTCCTTAGACATTTTGAGTGTGGCAGGCTGGGTACGCTTTACAGATTCCCACTAGTAATCTGCCTCTCCTCGCAACATAAAGGTGTTAAAGGGAACCTTTTGCTCCTCAGAGCATCCCAAGACATCAAATATCTTGGTGATATGCTTTATCCATGTCTCCGCCTTAAGTGGTTTTTGCTCTCCCAAAAACTCTGGTGGTCCCAGCTCCTTAAACTGTTTAGCGGTGACCGTCCGAGAGTTGCCAGTGTTTCCACCTACATTTTGGAAAGGAGCTGCTCTCGGCTGATGTTAAATGAATTGCATAAAGCCTTTGAACATCCCATCGTTCATCATTTGATCGGTGTTGTTGTTTACCTGAGGATTATTGTCTTCCTGTTGCATATTATCCTGGGTATTGATCTGTAGTGACTCAACAGTCTCCTGTGCTCCATTGCTATTCTCAACATTCTCGGATGTCATTTTTAAATACTGCCACAAAACAAGGGTTAATTGACATATCACATATTATCCCTATACTCTGACCGACCAATTAAATACCAATTAAACTTAGGTAGGTCATACTAGCGAAGGAATTCCCCGTCTATCCCCTCCTAGTTCTTGTCTCACATTTCAACCAGGGATCATATCCCTAACCTTTGATACCAACCGTGATTCCCCTAAAATAGGTATACATCACCCATCTTAAGTCGCCAATTACATGATACAAAATTCAAATACAAGTTAATAATACAACTGTCGTGTAAAATATGACAAAACATAAACTGAGAGTTTTAATACGAATATTATCTTCTAGACAGTATTCAAACTCAAATGGAGTCCTCAATACATTTATTGTCACACTATTTCATAGAATAGTGAGGACTACTAATGTAAACATCTCGGGCCAATCACCCGCTTCCCGACTAGTCCCGGCTACGTTCTCATTTCCTGAAGAGAACAATGAAAGCAAAAGGGTGAGCTCAACTAACCCAGTAAAAAATATTATGACTAAGATAATGCAGAATAATTTATCATTAGCCTTCAACAGTGTTAAACTGATAAAATATAACAAACATCAAGTTTAACTGCAGCGGAACAAGCAATCCATTAGAAGAGTCAAGTAAAGCATGATATCTACTATCTTCTATAATTTAAAAGGTTTTTCATTACTTTTATCGCTGAGACTCAGCTTAATAAATAATCCACATCATCGAATCACCCCTGCACTATGGCCAAGGATATTCCTTAGTATCACGACCACGAATTATCCATGCACTACGGGCCAAGGATTTTCGTGTATTCATCAATGGTCATGATCATGCCAAAAACTGTCCATCAATGCACTACGGGCCAATGAGGACTTTTATCACATCATTTGAAATATTACGGTCATGATTATACCGAACAATCCCTGGTCATAATCATACCAAGTCCATCTATGCACTACGGCCAAAGATGACTTTCATAACAATATAAGCATGAGGATGATGACAATGATATAAGAATTCAATTAAAAGAAAGTAAAGGATAAATTTTTAAAGATTTATAATTTAATTTATTCAGAATTCTATAATGTCCAAATTATCAACATGATACTGCTTTGTGGAGTAAAATTCAAGAATAATATTGTACCAAAAATGATTTAGACCGAAAACGAATCAATTTTTATCATGAATAGTACTCAAGTGAATAGTACCCCGTGAATAGTACTTCGTAAATAGTAACCCGTGAATAGTACTCCGACATGAAAAAGTTAAAACTTATCAAGAATGCTCAAAATAATATTTTCATGAAAAGATATTGGATGAAACGCAAATTTTAAGGATATTCTACTAATTTTATGGAGTATAAAAGCCAAAACTTTAACAAAATGAGTATAGAATTCAAAATCTGAAACGAAATAATATTACTTACATACTACAAAGTATGGAATAAAATATTATTTCATATGAATATTGAACAAAATAACATCCCTTTACCTTGAAAAGAAAAGTATTCCAACTGGTATAGCGGAGATATTCTTGAAGAAAACTTTCACTATATTCTATACTCAAAACTTTCTAAAACTTGAAAGAAATATGCTCAATATTATAGAAGAAGAATTCTCTGATTCTGATGTGATTTTCAATTCTAACTAAGCATCCTATTTATAGGAGAATGGAAAGAATACTATTTAAGAAAAATCACGGACGCACAGTGGGAAAGTTCACGGGCGCAATTCTTTGGCCGAAACGTTTGATTTTCTGATTTTACTATGCAGCACTATGCAATAAAATATTCTAATAAAATGAAAACTTTAAATAAAATATAATATATTTTATTTATAATCAAATAAAAAAACTTATTATATAATATATATATATAAGCCTCTAGTGAACCAAAGAAAATTCTTCTTGATTTCTCCCACCCCATTAGTCAATCTTCACATGCTATATATATATATATATATATATATATATATATATATATATATATATATAAAATACTACATCATCAAGATTACACACCATCCAATTTTCCACCACCCATAATTTAGCCACCAACCACACTTTCCTTCTCACACACGTACACACACAATCACACACATTACTGCACACACACACACACACACACTATTACTATATATATAATATAAAACTTATATATATATATATATAATATAAGTAATAAAACAAAATTGATATAACTTTCTACCAATTATTTTGAAAAAATAGGCAATTGGGGGTCCAAAATAATAAGCAAAATTTACAACAAATACTTCATAAAAAAATCCCCTCAATATTTTTAACAATATTTATTCATAATTATTATAATTCGCAATATTAATAACCAGATCGTTCCCAGGAAAGAGGGGGCTTTCCGATTCCTAGGAAAGATGGGGCTTTCCGATAAGGATGTCTCCCTATTGGCGCACAATTAGGTGACCAAACCTCTCTTCGACAAAACTTTCTAGACATCGTCAATATTGCAAATAATAATATGAATAACTGTATCGTCTCAATTACTGATTTAATAATATATAAAATATCGACAATAATTGAATCAGATAACGTGAGATACTATGCAATAATTACTGTAACAATAATTGAGTATAATTGAGTGACTTCTCACGTAAGCATCAATAATCAATACCGTGTGCTACTATGCAACCACACGTATTACTGTACTTTTACCACCGGGTATTTCAACAGTTAACGGTAAAACTTTCGTCGTTATTTTTTATAAAAAGATATTTTTGTCATTTTTTTATTCTGACAATAATTCTATTGTGGTGTCCACCAATGATTGTGCCGTCGTACGAATATTCCCTATTAAAATGAATATTCCCTGACTAATCGAATATTATATAACAACTTGCTTACTTTGCAAAATTTATAAATATTACCCACAACTCTAACATTATAACAATTTCACACCTTAATATTCAAAAAATATATTTATAGAAAAAAATTCATCTTTATTCATAAAAGTTGAGGTCTTACATTAGGTCACCTATATTGGGGTCTTGAAAGTATTGGGCCGGGTCTTTGAGCCTGACCATTAAGTGAATAATGGCTTTATTTGGGCTTTGACCCGTGGTCATTGCATGGATGAACTTTGACTATTATCTCTGCAATGTATTAATAAGGATTGAACATAGCCTAGTCGGTGGTGGACTGTGATGGGATTAAGCCGGTCAATTGGCAATGCGTGCGATTAGTGATGTCGGACAGTCGACAAAGATGCAAAACAAAACAAAACAAGTAGTATATGAGGATCGAACATGGGACAATGAGAGGTAACTGATATTTTCATTATCAAAATAATAGAGTTTATCACATCCATTGTTATCCTTGTATCGGCCTATACTGACTCTTACGCCGGAGCTATCCCTCGATGGTCCAAGCCGTCAAGATTTTGGTATTGACTAGTTTATTGTGCAGGATTGGATGCGCTTTTACGTGATTAAGGCGCGTGAAAAGATCTTAGCATTAACATTGGTGCTAGAAGGAGGGCTGTTTTATAGTGTTTCTGGGTTTTTAATCACACTTATTAGTTGTTATACGTCGAAAGTTATGGTGAAGAGTAAGAAACCTACTGCCGAAGGACAACCGGCGGCTGTGATTTCATCTGTACAACGAATCTCTGTCAAGGATCGGTTGGGTCCTTCAAAAAGTATTCATAATAGCACCGCATCGAAAGATGTTTAAGAAGGTTCTCATGCAAATGTCCACGGGGATACCAAAAGAAGACTAGTTTTTACTACTGTTAAAGGACATAACCCTGATCGGAGAAGGGTAGAAGGCACACGGCCTAGAACCCAACGACGAGATGGTCAGACCGATAGAGGATCCAATCATGAATTCGTAAACCGGTAAAGAAAGTTGGTCGCGTAAACTTAGATTGAAAGAACGCAAACCCTAAAAAGTAAAGTTAAACTTAAACCAATACATAATTCAAGTATATGACTAATTGGTGTATGTGTTATTTCATTATGTGCTATATAGAAATTAGAATGAGCAGTTCAACGTAAACTCTAAGCTGTAGCTGTGCGTAAGGCAAGTTTCCTAACTTCATTCATATTCTAAATGAATGCTAGTTTCTTAAACTTTCTCAGATGTTGAACATGAGAAGTTTTATCTATGTGCAAATGTGAGATATTTGTACAAGGTGGTAGAATGTATGAGGCCTTGTGCCACGATCACTACAAGAAACTGGGTCATAGGCGACGGGGGTAATGTCGACGGCCATAGTCCCGTCGAGAATGACCTCATTAGCGACGGCCTAACCTTCGTCAATGCGTCCCGTCGATAATAACCTTTCCTGGCCTTAATTTTGGTGGACTTTTTTTCGCGGGGAAGGGAAAGTCATAGGCGATGGCTTAAAATTATATAGGCGACGACAGTGCCGTCGTAAGTGAGTGAATAGCGACGGGGTCAATCTCGAAGGTGGTGCCGTCGAGAATGAGACTTTTTTTAACAGCCCTAACTACGACGAGAACGACTATTTTGTTTTCCTTCTTCCTTTGGTACTGCTATATTTGATTTTCCCTCAATCCCTGTTCAGCCCATACCTCCCAGACGCCATTAATTAAAGAAAGCTTCAAGGTCAGCTCCCCCTCCTCCCATATCGCCGGCACCGGTGACCCACCCCATCCTGCCATACTCCGGCCACCACGTACGGCTCCATCTCTCCTTCTTTCTTCTTTACTCGTGGTTTCAAAAAATTGTAAGTTTATTGATTTTGTTTGCAGATATCTGTTGATTCCTGTCAATTTTGTTTTTCTTAAAAAATTGTAAGTTTATTTATTTTTTGTTTTTCTTAAAATTTATTTGTGATTGTGTCTTGGATTAGATCTTAAGTATTATTGAAGATAAAAATGGCCAACCAATATCCTTTTCTTTTTGTTGAGACATGGTATTTGTTATTTACATGATCTGTGTTTTGCCCCTCAAATTTTTAGTATTAATTTTCTAAAGAATGTGCATTTTCTAGCTAACTGATTATCAGCTGTATCATGTCTCTTGGGCAATATTAACTACAAAAGTAGTGATGTATAATATAGTGTGTTAGATTAGATGTACGGTTAAATGAATTTTTTTATTTGTTAACTATAAATTTTTTTAAAACTATAAAAAGTCAGTCGTGTGCTAGAATCTAGCATAGCATACAGTGGATTTTATTTATTTCATTTGTTTGGTATAATTTGGAATTACTTTATATAATCTGGATTTATAATTCCATCCATCCAGATTTGATTAATTTGGGAAAACACCCACCCACCCACCCACCCACCAATATGAAGTCTAATGTAAGAAATGAAGTAGTATCTTACAACATTCTTTGTCTATGAGATGCAGTTTGGGGCATTGTTTTTCACTGTAATTTTTTCATCTATTTCAATCTAATCATTTGTTTATTTTGAACCCATTTTCTATTTTTGCGTGTATGCCCGTGTTTGAGGTAATAATTGGGTATTGCTCAATTTGGTGAATATATTGATTATAATCTCATTTGAAGAACTCTATCTTTTTTTTCTTTAGTAATTAATTACTATGATCTAATGCATACGCGTATATATACGGGGGAGATTTGGGGGAAAGTAAAGGGTCCTTTGAAATTTGGATAGCCTTTTTGAATCTAGCAATGCATCGACATTATATTTCTCATAATTGTAATAGTTTTTCAAACTTACACTTCCACCAAATTCGGTAGTGATCCAGTGTGGTCTGGGCTTAACTCCATAGTTTTTCAAGCAATTCTGTTCAAAGTCCTTGTAACTGAATGAGAATGGGGGAAACATGCTCTCCTTGGAACTAGTCACGGGCATGACCATCTCTGTACATGCCTGGAAATGGTTCTGGGCAATGCAGTCTATTAGTAAGCTAAAATTGCAAAATGAATTTCTGAAAATGCTCTCATTGGAACAAGTTATTGCTAAAGCCTGACTTTTATTTTAAGAATTTTATAATTAAACAAAACAGTACATATATACGTCTGTATTAACTTTGATTAGATCATCATTGTTTTTTAATTTATAATCTATATTTATATTATCAACCCTCTTCACTGTAAGCTAAATAATTCAGAACATGCTTTGACCCACCTTAATAGACACTAAAACACAAATTCACTTTGTTTTCTAGTAATTTTGGATTATGAGAAATATAATGTCGATGCATTGCTAGATTTAATGTAATCATTTTGGATTTTACCTAACAATTTATCCTGATTAGGATCCTCAAATTGTATAGGATCTTCTAATTCTTAATTTATTTGTTTTTTTCCTATGCGAGGGTGGGTCAAGAAATTGTCATTATACTTTTACATGTGTATATTTTCATATAGTTTAGGAAGCTTAGAAACCCGTTTGAGATTCACTTAGTAGGGAGTAAATTTCAAATAGTCCCTGTTTTGGGACTGTTCTTGTATGTTTTGATCTCACTTAGGTCGGTGTTAACGACTTGAGCACGTCTTTATATTTTTTGAATTTTCGGTCAGTTTATATCTCTTCATGTTCTTTAGGTGCATATTTAGCTTACGATGAGTTAGTCTATTTCGTGTACTTGAAGACCATGGGGAGGTGCTTCTGAAATTTCTAAAAAAATTAAAGATGTGTTCAAGTTGTTGGCATCAGTGAGGTGACACATCTGGGAATGAGATAGAAGCCTGACCCGTTAGAGGTGGAGATGAAGTTAGGAAACTCATAAGCTTGCATATAAATTAACTTAGATACTTGATTGTGTTTGTCTGACTTTCCATATATATAGCAGACAGTTGTCCGAGATGTCTGTTGATCGAAGTTGGATGGAACGTAGGGTAACCACTGATAAGAGTGGACTTAGCTCTGAGTATCATAGTGGGGTTTAACAGTTTCTCAACTTTGCGTTTGAGCAAGTCAGCGGCGATGAGATCATATGTCCTTGTAAGAGGTGTGTGAATGAAGTGTGGAAGGAAAGGAGTGATGTCATGTGCGACTTATTTGCGTATAGGTTCAAGAAGGGTTATACAACATGGATCTATCATGGGGAAACCTGGTTGGATGAACATGAATCAGAATCATAATCCGAAGGTGACGAAACCTTTGACTGTACTAACAAGATAGTCGAAGCTGCCAGTTCATACTTTCAGTGGAATACAGACAGGGATGGCAGTAGCGTCGAGCAAGAGCCGAATGATGGGGCTAAGGGTTTCTATGAGTTATTGCATAAAGTAGCGACGCTACTGTATGACGGGCACGAAAAGCACACTGTCTTATCTGTTGTGACTAAGATTTTACTCTTCAAGAACGCGCCTGACTATAGCGAGAGAGGTTTTAATGAACTGTTAAGCATTGTGAAGGAGTGCTTACCTGCAGGCAATAAGTTACCGAAGTCGTACTATGATGTGAAGAAAATGGTCAAAAGGCTCAATCTAGGGTATGAGAAGATTGATGCTTGTGAGAATGACTGTATGTTGTATTATGGTGATGTCAATAAAGATAAGAGGTCATGTGATATTTGTGGTAGAAGTAGATACTGTGAACAGCGCAAGAAAAAGGGAATAGATGTGCCGAGAAAGATCTTACGTTACTTTCCCATTTCTATAAGGCTTCAGTGGTTGTTCATGTCAACACATACCATCGAGGATATGAGGTGGCACTCTACACGGGACATAGTCGAAGGTCAACTGACGCACCCGGCAGATGGGCTTGAGTGGAAATTGTTTGATAGAAAACACCCCTCGTTTGCTGAAGAGGTTCGCAATGTTAGACTTGGACTTGCTACGGATGGGTTTAATCTGTTTAACGGGCCTTACACAAATCCCTACTCAACTTGGCCGTTGATTATTGTTGTGTATAACCTCCCGCCTTCGATGTGCATGAAAGATCCCTACATGTTCATGCCTTTACTGATTTCGGGTGATAAGAGTCCGAGTAAAGACATCAATGTATACCTCAGGCCGTTAGTTGATGAGTTGAAGATGTTGTGGGAAAAAGGGGTTCAAACTTATGATGTATCTCTTAAGCAGAACTTTGACATGAGGGAAGCTTTACTGTGGACAATAAATGACTTCCCGACGTTAGAAATGATCAGTGGATGGTTGACTCACGGGGCTTGTCACGCCCGTGTGCGTAAGGGTCGATTAAAGTCGCGGCTCAAACATGGGGGGAAAATGAGTTTCTTTGCAACATCCAGATAGTTTTTGCCGATTGAACATCGTTATCGACGGATGAGTAGACAATTCAATCAAAAAACAGAGAAACGTCAAATACCTGCCCGTCTTTCTGTGTCAGCAGTGTTGAGTTGGATTAGTCATTTGATGTTTCCACCTCCAGGGAAGAATCACATATTAGAGCGAGCTTATGCTTACGGCAAGGTTCACAACTGGACACACAGATCCATGTTCTTTGACCTACCTTATTGGGCTACACTTTGCATCCGTCATTGTTTAGATCCGATGCATACTGAAAAGAACGTATTTGATAACATTTTTTATACAGTCCTAGATGCCAGTGGTAGAACAAAGGACAACAACAAGTCGAGGCTTGATTTGGTAGAAATGAACATTAGGGAAAATCTGTGGTTGTATCAGAAGGGTAGTAAGACGGTAACTGTAAGACCCCAACTTTTATGAATAAAGAATAATTTTCTCGAAATATATTTTTGAATATTATGGTGTGGATTTGATATAATGTTATAGTTGTGGGTAATATTTACAAATTTTGCAAAGTAAGCAAGTGGTTATATAATATTCGATTAGTCGGGGATATTCGTTTTAACAGGGAATATTTGTACGACGGCACAATCATTGGTGGACCCCACAACGAAAGTATTGTCGTAGTTAGAAAATGACATAATTATCTTTTTATAAAAATAACGGCGGAAGTTTTACCGTTAAACTGTTGAACTACCCGGTAGTAAAAGTACAATAATACGCGTGGTTGCATAGTAGCACACAGTATTGATTATTGATACTTATGAGAGAAGTCACTTAGTTATACTCAATTATTGCTACAATAATTGTTGCATCATATCTCTCATATTATTGATTCGATTATTGTCATAGTATCATCTGCATTATATGATATATTATTAAATCAATAATTGAGACGACAAAGTTATTCATATTATTAAATTGCAATATTTACAATGTCTAGAAGTTCATCGAGGAGAGGTTTGGTCATCTAATTGCGGCTTGGCCAATAAGGAGAAATCCTTATCGAAAATCCCCTCTTTCACGGGAACGCCCACGGTTGTTAAATATTGTGAGTTATAATATTAATGATGAATAAGTTCGTGTTGATTAAAGATGAAAGTGATTGTTCCACTGTGTTGGAATTATTAGTGTTAGTGGAAATCGATATTTATTTCGATATTAATTGATGTCTGGAAGTTATACCGACCAGTCGGGTAATTAACCGGATAAATGAGCAATTAATTGTGTCAGGAATAATCATGTGAATGATATTCCTATTTACATATGATTTGATTATGATATATATGTATATATGAATGAATATGCAAGTATGTTTGCATTAAGAAAAGCTGTAAAGTCCTTTTATAGATAATAGAAACATATGTACAAAGACTTAGAATGAATTGATCAAATGTGTTAGGTTGATCCTACATTAGCAAAATAACTTTGTAAAGTTCTTCAAAAGAAATGATGTACAAGGACTATAAATATAGAAAGATCTAGCATGTTAGGTTGATCTTATGATGTAATAAATAGGCTTGTCTGATCGTCAAGCACTGCACCAGAAATCGTAGTCTACCAGGAGAGTCAAGGAAAACTCGAAAGCTATCGAGGTAGAATCGTAGTCTGCAAGATAGTAGATCTCAGAGTTCGTAGACTTCCAGGAGAGACGAGAAAGGATCGTAGTGTGTCGAGGAGAACTTCCTCAGGGCCGTAGTCTGCTGAGGAAGTCATGTTCAGAATCATAGAGACAACCTGCCTACGAGTCGACCAAGTATCTGCCAAAGCTAAGTCAAGAATCGTAGACTACACTCAGAGTCGTAGAGTCTACTAATCATACCAGAGGCAGAGATCATAGTCGAGCAAGATCAGATGAAGACAACAAGCACAACGATAGAAATCGTAGAGTGTCAAGATCTGATCTCGGAGTCGTAGTGTCTGCACAGCCAAAGCTGAATCGTAGAGTGCAAAACTAAGACCTCAACAGATGTGCTCACAATGCCAAGGCAAAATCGTAGAGCAAATACTATTCTCAACGAATAAGCACTCCCAGAATATCCAAAGGAATGAAGCCTCTGGTTGGCACTGCATAGATACGTCCCACCTGAAGGAAACCAGAGAGCATTCAACGAATGGCATGCAAGCTAACATAAAATCTAAGCACCAACCCAATCAACATCAAGATTGAGTTGTGAAGCCATTCGAGATGAAGTCTTCCACAAGGAGATCAGAAGAAGACTTCAGAATCGACTAAGAAAAAAGCCGGCAAGTCAAGAGTCATCAAGCGAGACGAAGATAACGATCTTGGAAGTTACCAAGATCGTAGTGTTCTGCCAAACAAAGAAAGAACTGATGGAGTGCATACAGAGATACTGGACAGCTTCTGAAGAACAAGGCTAAAGTGATAAAGCATTGGGTCAGTCCATTGATGATAAGTGAACGGGAGATCACAAGGAGAAAGTGATCTAGACACACCATAAATCTGAAGTGTCTTGTTATTCAAAAGGGGCCAGAGCAAGAAGTCAAGCCATCAGTATCTTAGAGCCGCTAAGGCAAACAGAAGTGTTGAAGCACTGCATAAGTGAAGGAAGAGGTATTCTACATTGAAGATCAAATCAACACTCTTCCAGATCGTAGTGTTGTCTCTACCAGTCAACAGGACACTACGATCAGGTCTATAAAGACATGCATCAGAATCGTAGAGTTTGAACATCTGAAGACTGAAGCATTGGCAATGATTCAATCTGAAGGGTAATATTCGGACAAGAGCTCATTGAGAGCATCGATGCAAGGACAACCTCTGATCGAGAAATCCAAAGGGTAAAATAAATTCATCGACTTACCTGAGATATCAAAATGTCATATCTGACAGGGTTGGTGAAACAGTAGACTGCACTGTCAGGAAGTCAGAAAAAGATGTCATGTCACATTTGCAGTTTGCACCAAATAACTCGAGATCTGAGAAGAAATTTGAATAACTTTCAACGGCTACTTTCCAACGGGAAGATTGGGAAGCAGTATAAATTAACAGAGCTTCAAAGATCAAGAGTTGCTGATGATTGTATTGTTGTAGAATCATTGAGTTGGTGAATGTTGTTGTTGACTCTACGAGTTCCACAAAAGATCAATAGAACAAGTCTCAGTGACAGTGAGACTACCAAGGTGGAAGTGAAGAAGCTTTGAAGAAGGAATCAAACAGATCGAAGCTTTACTCAACAAAGATGAGAATGCCACTAAAGATGGCAGCCAAGCTGAGAATCGAGAAGGCAAAGAAGATAGCATTCAGGAAAGTGGCTAGGTACGAAGAAGATCAAGAGAGCCACTCTACGAATCATCATGAACCGAAAGCTGAAACTGAACAAGTGCAGAACCATGTCTGCAAAGTATTCAAGAAGGGTTCAGGGATTGCTATGTGTCAAACAAAGTCTACTAAAAGCTCAGAGACTTAGCAAACCCAGATGGTGATGGTGCATAGTTGATACCAGATGAAGATGAGTAGAAAAGAGTGAAGATCAGATGCACCAAAGAAGATGTGGTCCAGACTCGAAGCATAATGCAAAGAGGACCACACCAAGCTGTTAAGTACAAAAGATGTTCAGAGCCTAATGACATCTTAGCAACTCAGCACCAACAACATCAACAACTACAACAACAAGAAGCCAGGGCCTGAGGGGTCCTTATCCGAAGGGACTAAATGAAGTTCCAAGCCTGCTGGGCTCGAAGAGTTCCTAGGGAACTAGAGAAGTTCCAAGGCTGCTGGCCTTGAAGAGTTCTTAGTGAACTGAAGTCCCAAGGCTGCTATCTTTGAAGGAATCTTAGTGATTCAGGGTGCTGCCCTTCCTTAGTGGAAATCCTGCTAGTTGAAAGCATAAGAGTGGATTAGGAGCTTGAGTCTCTGAACCACTTAAAATCCTTTGTGTCTTTTACTTTATGTCATTTAAATTATGTACATTAACTGCTATAATCATATGTGTATGTTATAACCGATTACCAATTTAACTAACTCTCTACGAACAATGTATGTATGATTATGAATATATCAATGAAGGGGATCTTTTACTTATTCCGATGTGCTTGAAAAGATTCTTATGTTTGTCACATGCTAAATTATTAGCAATACAAAATAAATCAGAAAAGTATTGACATTAAAAAGGATGTATTCAACCCCCCTTCTAGATCTATTGTGCCTACTGGGAACTAACAAATTACTATTAATTCACATGTGTGTACTATTGATTCACATTCTTGTACTATTAGGGGAGTTGGTGCAAGATTGATAATACTTGCATGACTAAGTTAAAAATGGAGGTATAAATGGATGTACTATACTGTAATTCGTATTTTTACATGATTATAACTATTGATTCACATGATTGAACTATTGATTCACATTATTTACTATTACGGGAGGTGGTGCAAGTTTGATAATACTTGCAGGACTAAATTAAAAATAAAAAAAAGCTGAAGGTATTGTACTGTAATATTTTGAGCCCCAAAACGATCAATTATCGAAACTATATTTTTGTATAAATAGAAGCTCATTCTTCATTTATTTCTCACCAATTCACTAAAGCTATAGAGCAATTATTATAGAGAGAAATTATAAAGAGAAAGAAGAAGAGAAGTCTGCTACCTCTCTACTCCGGTATCCAGTTTCTTTCTAAGGTAAGGGGTATTATTTCTTTCGTATTCATGAAGAGAGCTTACATTATTCCATTCTTTATTATTATGTTGGAATAACTTTATACATGTGAAGTCTAGCATATGTAAGACCCCAACTTTTATGAATAAAGATGAACTTTCTATAAATATCATTTTTAAATATTAAGGTGTGAATTTGAAATAATGTTATAGTTATGGGTAATATTTATAAATTTTGCAAAGCACGCATGAGTTGTTATATTATATTCGATTGGTTGGGAGAATATTCGTTTTAGCGAGAGAATATTCGCACAACGACAAATCAATTTAGTGGACCCCATAACGAAATTATTATTTGATTGAGAAAACGCGACAAAAATATTTTAAGAAAATAACGGCAAAAATTTTACCATTAACTGTTGAAACACCCTGTGTTAAAAATGTGAGAATACGCGTGATTGCATAGTAGCACTTGCAGATTGATTATTGATGCTTACGTGAGAAGTCACTTTCGGTTGTGTTCAATTATTATTACGATGAATTGTTGCATAGTATCTCATGTTATTTGATTCAATTATTGTCGATATTTATATATTATTAAATTAATAATTGAGATGACAGAGTTTTTAATATTATTATTTGCAATATTAACGATGTCTAGAAGTTCTGCCAAGGAGAGGTTTGGTCACCTAATTGCGCGCCAATAGGAAGAAATTCTTATTGGAAAGCCCCCCTCTTTCCTGGGAACGACCTGGTCGATTAATATTGTGAATTATAATAATGATGATAAATGTTGTTAAGAATATTGAGGTGATTTTTATGAAGTATTTGTTGTATTTTTGGACCCTTCATTTACCCATTTTTTTTAAATTTATCGGTGAAAAGTTGTATCAGAACTAGCCTGGCATGCTCGTGAGTCTGCACTCCAATAGATGATAGTTGATTGTTGAATGCCTAAAACCCTGATTCTCATCCTCTATTTATAGTGCTAGACAAAGTCCTAAATCCTATAGGAAGTAGAAATCCAAATCCTAAAAGGAATTACAAATCATAACTAGTTTCCATAAAGAAATAGAATTCAATTTGGAAATAAATATTAGTCTAAGGAAATCCAAAAGCTAATAGAAATATCAATCCAATTCCATGTAGAAATCTGCTTTTAGAAACTTTCCAAAAATCCAAGATTTCTGGATTTTCCCGCTCAAATTCGCTGGGGCGAATTTTCATTTCATGTTGCGACGTCCTTTGGTAAAAAGCTTATAACTTTTGATCCAGGAGGAGTTACGGGGTCTTCTACCTATCAAAACGAAGATATCGACGAGATCTACAACTTTTATTCTTTGAGAATTAACAAATTCTTGCTGTATCAAGGTCGAAATCGGGCTCCAAGTGACTGCTGTGTAAATTACAACTTCCAAACTTTGAGGTTCAACGTCCGTTTAGTAAAAATATCATATCTTTTTCATATGAACTCCGATTGAGACGATTCAAGATGTTTCGAAAATCTAAAGAAGAGCTCTACAATAAAATCTAAGTCCCAAGCCAAGACCATGCATCCAACTTAATGCTAAAAACCCTGCAATTTTCCCTTTTTCCTCATTTTAGCTCCAATTCTTCCTGAAATTATTAAACACCTTAATAAGCTCATATACACATGAAACATGCAATAAAATTAAACATAAAGGAATCAAAATAAATGAATAATATGCACTCATCAAATTCCCCCACACTTAGCCTTTACACGTCCTCGTGTAAAACAAAAGTTTGATTTCCAAAAAAATTCTATTCAATCATTATATTAAAAGGTTTCAAGATACAAATCATGACTATCAACACTAAACTCACAGAAATCTAATCAATGCCTTATCAATCAACTTACAATTATCAACCTTACCATTTCACCACTGAATTTCATTAAATCAAACTGTAGCCACATAAGTAACTTTCCCAAAATCTACTTACTTACTCAACTTAGTTACCATGGAGCAAAAACAGTGCACACCGACTCACAACCAAGAATAATTTTTTCTTGCTTTTTAAGTTTTTATCATAGAACCTTCTTTTTAGCACAGATGAATGTATTTTCATGCTTTTCTCAGATATTTTTTTTTCTTTTCTTGAATTGTGCAATGTCTCCTTTTCTTTCTTGGCTTTTCAGAGTTACCCATTAGCTTAACTTTCCACCAACGACTCCCAAACCAGATGATCTTAGGGCGCTAGGTGTAGAGACACCCCTAAGGCTTACTTATTCAAGTAACAAAGGCCACAAAAGTCGACTAATCAAGCTACTTTTATCCATCGCATTTTTCAGCGTGAATATCGATGCTTCCCGAGGCTTAGGTACCCAATTATTTCGCACAATGGACATTGAAGCAGATTTTCAATTTTCATTTTTTTTTCTTTTTTTTTTCATTCATCATTCTTTTCACATGGTTCTGTAACAACATAAGCAAGTTAAACAGTTCTAAGTCGTGAAATCAGTGCACATAGACAACTCAACAAATAACTTAGCCAAATAAACATGCTTCTCATATTCAAGTACTCATGTATCACAAATTCAATTCAAATCAATTACTATGGATCGTGGCTTAGTTGTCATCATTCATTAACAAATTAAGCATCAAATAGATTCTGAAATTTAGCATTAATTTTAAATCTTTGACTTTAATCTTTTTAACACTTAGCCAAATAGAATCATGAAACCAAAATTTTTTAAAACATTAATTTTTTTTCAAGTTCCCTACCAAAATGACGTGGCATCCTAGTAGGCTAAATGAGTGCTTATGTGTAAAAAGAATATATATTTTTAATGAGATCAAAGGACAAAAAGGTAAAATAACAAATAAAACAACTAAAAAAATACACAAATAATATAATAATTAGTTATATATAAAAATAAAAATAAAACTCAGTTTTTTACAAAAATCATCATAACCATGTATAATTAGTTAACTTTACAAAAGACGGAACACAAAAAATATACACATGCAGAAAACAGAGAAACAACTTCGTATTCTTTACAGTTTACACCAAGTATCCTTCAATCAAAGTGGAAATATATCACATGCCAAAAATTTTCCTTATCAAGGATAATTTATAATACACTATGCAGACGAATTAACATACTTTCATTGTGTGCAACTGTTGCATTCCGTCTCATCCAACCACTGCAACTATGTAATTCTGCATAACAAAACAACAATCAATATATATAATCATATACAATTTAGTTTATTTAATGCAAACCTTAAAGTTCTAAAAAAAATTAACAAATAGTACTCGTGACAAAAAAAAAGGTAGGTATAAGTTGCAATACCTGAATATTTATCCTCATTACCAAACAGTAATTAGATAAGACGGTGACAAATGCTCATGTATAGGTTGTTCCTTGGCTTTATCAGTTACTTTATCTTTCCAAGTGATAATAGTTTAATCTGTTTGATTTTGATTTCGAAATTCAAAAAAATTTATATTAAAGTAAAAACATGATCACCATAATTAAAATACAATTCTCAAATTACGTTAAAGTTCATCACCCCAAAAAAATAATCAAAACTATATATCCAAAAGACAAAGATTTAAATGTATTCAAAAGACAGAGATTTATATCCAAAACTATATATACTACCTTATTCCCATAATGAGGGTCCTAATTAAAAGACAAAGATTTAAATGTATTCACCTTGAAGAACATATTTCCCTGCCTTCAGCAGCTTTAGAGACATATCCACATGCATAATTTGGTTCACGTGTTAACAATATCTTTGATCAAACAAATAAAACAATTAAAGAAGATATTATTCTGATAAAAAAAATTAAATATTAAATCCAAGAGTGAAGACGGCTACAAAATAGAAATCTCCTAAGGTGTGCTGAAGTATCCTTCTAGAAAGGAATTACAATTTTAATGAATATCAAAATTGAAAACCTTTGTGTTACTCAATATCAGTTTCCTTTATAATAGATGTTTGTTTTATAAGATGCTGAGTACGCTGTTTATTCTGGAAAAAAACTGTCAGAATCTAAGTGTTATTGCAATCAATATAATATGCAACATATTTTGGAAACTTTGTTGTTTTTGAGCATCAGAATCTCATAATTCTGTACTTTTTTTTTTGAGAATTATTAGGTGTCATAGTTCTGTACTTTTTTTTTAGCAACTGTACTTTTATTCTTAAACTTAAATAAATATGTAAACATTGTAAATAATGTTCTCATATCAAATTCCACTATTCTAATTTACCTTATTCATACTAAGCCATGATTGTATCTGCCCTTTAAACAAACTTAATCAGTCTCTTATTTCTCTGCTGCAGGAATTGATGCATCATATAGGTCTTTACATGGAAAATAGTAGGGGAGCCAAGATGGTGTCTGAAGTGTCATTTGGTTCATTGGAGGAGCATGGATCTTAGCCCTCCTGATGGTTCCTAACTTTTGAATTTGCCGAAGATGTTGTTACTGTTGGTACACTAATGCTTTTAATTTCCTTTATGGAAACTAATATTTTCACATGAAAACAGATCCGTTGTCGAAGGTTTTTAGCGATTTTTATCGTGGCTATAAATCTATAGCGACACTTTAAACGTGGAAATATCAAAAAGTCATGTGGAAATATCAGTTTCCTTTGCAGACTCATGGAGCGATGGTAATTGAACAAATCTGTTGTTGGGTTTGGTATGCTATAACAACCACCACAACAGATTCTTGTATATCCCAAAAAAGAAACAAATTATTTAGGTTTTTGTAAACTTATGAAAAGATTTGCTTTGGATGGGTCAAATTGTTCTTCCAAGTTGAGTGGATTCTATATATTATTACTGCAGCTTTCAAGTCTATGCCAAACAATATACACATTAGTTTTTAAAATGTCTTCTTGGAACTTGCCAACCATAAGGCAAGTAACCATCGTCATCGATTTCATGCCCAGGTTCTCAGGTGGATCCAGACCTTAACCTCTTAGTGGATAGAGTTCTTTTATCGAGTAAAAATAAAATTTATTTTGTACATAAATGCTCAACGATCTCGTGTTACGTGCCAAAACATATTTGGCAAATGTTATTGTTCCACACAAAGTCCTCTTTTAACGATTGTAGTATAAAATGACACCATATCCTCAAAGTTTTCCATTATAATTTCATTATGATACCGTTACTACTAAAGAAACAACTCAATATTCTTAGGGATGAACATGGAACAAAAATAGGTCCTTAATATTCACAAATAAATCCTTTTGTGTGAGAGGGAGTAATATACAGTAGTTATACACTACTATTCTATAGTTTCTACTACATAAATGCATACCTTTCATATGGTCTGTGTTATGTTTCGCCTGTGAGAAATACTAAAGCTCTATATTGTTAGGGTGCCATATTAGGAATGTCACTTATATTACTTGATCTCTTACTTTTTATTGGTTTGGGTCCTTGGGAGTAGCCACTGGGTATGGCTTTGGCCGTTTTACAATTACATATTACTCTGTGCTTCTAGTTTTTGAAGCTAGCACTTAGTTTCTATCATATCTTAAAAAGAATACCTTGCCATTTTAATTTTTTTGTGATCATTATTGTATCATTATTATATCGCTTATAATGCTTATTGATTTTATATATTGCAATACAGTACCGTCATAGTGGTATCTGCTTTGGCAAAATTTGAGCCTTTGGGCGGGTGTGAATGGGAAGTGATTAAAGAAAACACCACAATTTCAGCAGACCCTATTCACAATACCATTATTAAAAACTCACCCGTCCAAAAATAAAAGTCTTAGTTGACTTTTTTAACTTTCTTTTATGCTTACCAAGATGGCTATAACACACTTTGAGACATAATTTATTTTATTTCTTGAACTCAAATTTTATTTTTGGAAAAAATATTACAGAAAATACTCAATTCCTAAGCTAATATACTTACACTCTATTTATGAGCCTTTTTGGGTAAGGAAATTTAACCCGTACTATCGATATTTTTTTAAAGTATATTAGCCTTTGCGGGTAAGAAAATTTAAAAAAGTGTGAGAAAGGAAATGAAAGGAACATAACCTTCTCTAGATTTTTTTTTGTGAATTTGGTAAGAAAAAGATAGACAATGAGGGATGTGTCTGTCAAAATTTGTCAATGTTTTATTAATAAGGGAACAAAGGAAAGTTTCATCAAGTCAATTTTCTTTTCCTTGCAAATCTTAATATTTTGGTTAGGAAAATTATTAAGGAAAGTTGGACCAAATATATTACCAACATGGGAATTCATTTCCTAAGTTTTAAAAACTCAAAACCAAGGTGTAAGGAAAAGGGTAAAAAAGGACAAATGGGGCTCTCACAGTCTCACTAAATAAAAGTGGAGTAACATATTTCTAGGAACTTATTTTTCAATGAAAAACCAAGTTCCAACATAATTTCATACTTAAAATTTTGAAGATAAGAACTTTAAAATCATGTAACATCTAACACATTCATACTAAAGAGTAATTTAAAGAAAATATCTTTACAATCACATGACACCATAAAGATAGGGGTAGAACACATTAAATATAGACATAATATTTGAGCAATCCAATATTAAGTTGGAATTCGTATATTTGTGTAATTAGAGGTAGAACACAAATAAATATCTGAGTTGATAAATTTAAATTTTTGGGACCTAAGAGTAAGATGTTTAAATTTAAATATGATATTTTAGAAGCAAATACCAAATACCAATAGATCTTTAAGCAGAAAAACTTTTACCACACATTCTACTATCGTTAGTCATTTCACTCTGTACTACCTCATCTATTAGATTGACCAATATTTCACAAAAGTCTTACCTAAATTTAACTAAAGTTTCTGTCTATCATCTACCTAATAAAGCGTGCATAATCTTGAAACACCAAAGATTCATTTTTCTTTTTATTTTCATTGTAGTTCACAGTACTCAATCAATAAATAGATAGAGCTTACAAAGTCTACTGGGGTACTCAATAATTTTACTTATCGAATTAACTTCATATGTTTATTCCACATGTGAAGGAAATGCTCAATATGAAGTAGTCACTAAAGTTATTGAACCTTTTTCAACAAAAAGACAGTAACTTCGGCTCTTATCACTTGAAGTTCAACTATATTTATATTAGCACTGAAACTCCTCTAAATGTTCATCGTGAAGCATATCTCAAATCAGAATTTTAATTTGTGGTGGAGTAGTTTTTGTAATGTAAATCTGATGATGGGGGTAGATGTTGGAAAAAAGAGGTTCCTCATAAATTTATAATCTATTCTAGCCGAAAAGAGTATTTTCACCCAGTCAAACAGAGTTACAGATGGACCGAGGTCACCTAACATATAAACTCCATGTTCAAAATGAAGAATCTTAAATGGCCTAATCCATTATACTACTGGACCTCACTCTTTCCATTGAGAGCATATTCGGGTATTCATTTCAAACAGAGAAAACCCTAATTCATAGATACGTCCGTCTGCATTCAATTACAAGTACACATGCATATCTGCCACTGAAGAAGATCAATACATGAACTTACTTATATTTTTTGTCAATTACAAGTACACATGCATAGCCGAATGTGTGTTTGATAGAATGCTTAAAAGAAAATGAGAATGAAAAGAACCTGGCAGGGATAGTGTGTATCGACGTTGTGCAAAAAATAGTGTGCTCTGTACGAAAGAGTTCCCTGCAAAATCCAAATATAAAAGGGGAAGGTGGGCAGTTGTGTTTCATTTCTCTATTGGATATACAACAATCAACTTCCCCACATTCCTTTTTTCTTTTCTTTTACTTCACATCTCTACACAGACTGCATGTGTATTGCATATAGATTAGGTAGTCAGAAAGGCACCTCTCCCCTATTCTCGTTTGATACACAACAATCAGTGTTTTTAATCTTTTTTGTTGGTTTAATTTTCTTGAACATAGTCGGTCGATGCGTTGAAGTAGATAAATCATAGAAGATTTGATTTCTTAGTCATGTCATTGTGCGTTTGATAGAATGTTTAAAAGGAAATGAGAATGAAGCTGGCAGGGATAGTGTATCGGCGTTGTGCAAAAAACAGTGCGCCCTACACGAATGACGTCAATGCAAATTCCAAATATAAAAGTGGAAGGTGTTAGTTATGTTTCATTTCTCTATTGGATATACAACAATCATCTTCCCCACATTCTTTTTCCCTTTTCTTTCCCTTCACATCTCTTCTTTTCTTTATGAAAGACGAATGAATCAGTGCTTTTAATATTTTTTGTTGGTTTAATTTTCTTGAACATTGCCGGTCGATGCGTTGATGTAGTTAAATATTGGATGATTTGATTTCATTGTTATGACATTGTGCGTTTTATAGAATGTTTAAAAGAAAATGAGAATGAAAAGAAGCTGGTAGGGATAGTGTGTATTGGCGTTGGGCAAAAAACATTGCGTTCTGAACGGAAGAGTTCCTTGCAAAATCTATAATATCCAAAGTAGTAAAACAAAACAGAATATACACTGGCATTCGTACGTAACCATGCTCACACTCACAGCTCTTTACATGATTACATAATATTGTAAAGAAGCAAAAGCAAACACAAATTCAGTTATCTCACTTCATCAGTCAGATACCGTAAGTTGTCTACCTAAATCAAAACTTACAAACTGCATATTCAGGAAGAGGGAATTAAATAAAGGGGAACTTAAACTATCATCTTTATCCCAAACAACAATCCCTAATCCTACTTCTCCTATTTCATTTCACATTTGAAATTTAAATCAGAATAATAATGAACAACAATGTAACTAACCAATAAGAATTAATTGAACAAATAATATCATTCCAGCTTGCAATATTTATAAACAAAAACATATACAGATGTATACAAACATACATGTTAGCCTATGATTGTAAATACTGAGTAAGGTGTATGTTTATATTCTAACAGAGAAGGCAGGAGAGAAAGAGGAAGTGAATTTGAGCGGCAAAGGCCTGGGAGAGTGAAGACTGTGAAGTGAAAGAAAGCCCTTATAATTACTTAATGAATCGTAGGTGTGCCTGATCAGTTTTGACCTGCAAAAAACGGAAGGTGGGCTGTTGTTTTGAGTACTATATCTAAAACTGTTGTGGACTCTCAGTTCCATAATAGAACTGAGAGTCCAACCATTAATACAAAAAGAGTGATGAAGGGAAAAAATGAATCCAGTCATAGTTTCTTTATGAGGCAAATATTAATGTGCTTCTCATTCCCAACTTAAAATTAGTTCTTGGCAGCTTTGAGTAATTAATTGATTGACGATAGCGGGCTCATATTTATTAAAGATGTTAAACGGGAAATTGACAAATTTTCTTTAAAAAATCTTTGTAGCTAACCATCACACATCGGCATCATCCAGCATAAATTTTCACAAAGTATTACAAATGAGAGATAAAAAGTACCTGATCCAGAATCAACATGTACACCAAAAGATTTTGAAATCGAGTTAGTGACATCAGAAACCAGTGGATAGTTCAGATCACCCAACCTCCAGACTTCCTATCGGTTTGAACCCATGCAAGGTGGGAGAACTACAAAAAACAACAATATAAATTTATCTTACAATGTTATTAAGGGTTTCCAACAAATAAGAAATTTAGATTACAATGGATATTGGCTAATGACAATAAAACACTTGCACAATTCAATCTACCAACATGATATGCCAAAGAGATTTTCTTTTATCATTTTAGAAACAACATATAAGAATAAGATGATAAGCAACAAAGACTACCTATTGCAGAAATTTTAAGGAAGTCCCTTCTCCAACACTGTAGACAAAGGTTGGCACCAATTACAGTATTATTCAGACCTAAATACCAGTGTTCAGACTCAGGAAGCACATTTGCACATTGCAAGTAAAATTGTATATGATGTGGACTTAAATTTAGGGGTGCAGAATTAACTACTCAACTTTCTATAGGGTTTTACATTCTCCCTCATAAAAAAAAATAACCCATGTAATTAAAGAAAATCAAAACTTGTAACCATAAAGCCGATTTCTCACAATTTTGAAGTAACATAGGAAAAGCACCCACCACACTGTCTATTGAAACACCCAAAATCTCTGTATTTAACTTCTCGAATTCGGCATGATGGTCACTAAAAGCAGTAATCTCTACACAAAAAATAACAGGAAGATAAGGAGGATAAATACATATACGACTATTATAAATCTTCATTGTGTATTTAAAACTTTAAAGTACATAGTCGAATAACCAATTTACCTGTTGGGCAAATAAAGGTGAAATCCAGTGGATGGAAAAAGAGAATTACATAATTTTTTTCCAATGTAATCGGAGAGTTTAACCTGCGAGCACAAGCCCCTAAAATTAGAAGCCCATAAAATTAGAATAAAAGTAAAATATTTGAAAATGTGACTAAGGCCCCAAAATGCAGTGTATCATATCTTAGATTTATTTTTCTAATCCTTGACAGAACATTACAAAGAAAAATGAATTGACAACCAATTGATTCAGCATACAGAAAAAAACGCAATCACCTCATGAGTACAGCTAAAAACACTCCATGAAAAGAATTTTGATCAAGTATCTTTTTTAGTGTTTGATAAACCAAAGGCTAAATGAAATAGCACAACATGACTAACATTGTAAAATTCACAGCTTTGATTAGCATAACCATACAACCCCATACCCGCCTGATTCTATGAGCAAGAATACTAATTGAGACAAATCATGATTATTCCTCACACAGAGTTTACAAGTTCAAGTGTATAAATCAACTATCAAATATGTTGCAATTTACAAAGGCAAAGAAACATCACCATTAATCATTAAAACTCATAGATTACCTTTATAAATTCCTGATCAAACACAACATCTGCTTCAAAGTCTAGTGCTACATTTTCCAACCAGTGGGAGTTCACTCTAAACAATGAGGAATAATAATTGTATTAACTAAAATTAAATAAATGCACATCAATTTTAAGTTTAGTATGCCGTCGTTTGATCTCAAAAGTCAAGTTGTATCTCTAATATTTTTTAATCGTGCTCTATGCCAAGCACATTGCTTCTTGGTAATTTAATTTATCTTATCACTCTCCTCCCAACCGACCCTAGAGTATTTGCAATTCTGCATAAAAAAAACATGTGTGATATTATGTGAACACATCTAATCTAGATATTATCAACAGGTCTTGAGGATCTCCAGTTATACACGATGCTTTATTTCTAGTTATTTTGGACCATTTGACTGAATTAATTTTGTCTTTACTTTATTTTCCATCCTAGTAATGCATTTATTAGCACTTACCATGCACCCATAAATTATTATTACTATTTTCTTTTCAATATACAATCCAGATAAGAAGCATGTCTCCAGATGGATGTTTATAGTTGATTCTTTTACATTATTTGTTCAAATGCTACTTTTGAGTTGTGAACTTGTGATCACCAACCTGTTGACTGCATTATTTTGTATAATGTTGTACTGGAACTTTGTAGACCACTTAAAAGCTACATATTATGTCAGCAAAAGATATTTACCAGGACAAATATCTTTGCAGGGGAATGCAAGATATAAGGGAAAATAGTATAATAAAGCTGTAAGTTACTATACTGAAGCTATAAAGTTAAATAAGACAAATGCAACTTTCTACAGCAATAGTGCAGCTGCTTACCTAGAATTAGGATGGTATACTTTCGCTTCTTATTCCCAGAGAATTAAGTTTATATCCAAAGGTTGCTCTTACTGACTGATAATATCAGTTTTCCTCGCAACTCACGGTGAAATTGTTTGTTGGTTAACACTTGCAGAAAAGAAAAAGGCAAAAACTTCAAAATATCGAATTGATTACAAATTAATCAAATGTAAAAAATCAGAATCACCTCCACCCCACCCCCCCCCCAAGAAAAAGAAGAAGATAAAAAGTTAGAAAAAATCGTGTATTTACTTTCAAACTTCGGCTCATATAACGAAGAAATAATTTCCTCTTACATGAAATTATCCCACTGCCGCATCACATCAAGCCATTTGTAAGGTATAGTCTTTTAGCGTTGATTTGATTAGAATATTTAGGTATAGATAGGTTAAATATCATAGCTACATTCTACACATGTATGCACATGGTTGGGACGTAACACTACATCAACACGACAATGAGACGTGATGCTTATAATAGATAATTTTTTCCCATCTTACTTAAATATTGGAAGACATTATGTTAATTACTAAATGTAATCAAAGCTTAGATTGGAGAAAGCGATCTCAAACATATTGGAATCTAGGACTGGTATCAATGTGTGGTAGGTGCAATGTTTGCACCAGAAAAAGCAGATTATCATCACTCAGTTACTGTTGATGCTAAAATCTTTTTCTCCTATTAACAATCTTGACCAACTCTCCCTTTATATACTTGAAAGCCTCTTAGAGGCAATTTATCGAACATAACATCTGCGCATTTCTTTTTAGGACAGAACTCATAAGTATTTGGTTATTGTTTATGTAAGACCCCAACTTTTATGAATAAAGATGATTTTTCTATAATTATCATTTTTGAATATTATTAAATGAATTTGTTATAATGTTATAGTTGCGGGTTGTATTTATAAATTCTGTAAAGTATACAAGTTGTTATATTGTATTCGATTGGTCGGAGAATGTTCGTTTTAGCAGGGAATATTCGTACAACGACGCAATCATTGGTGGACCCCACAACAGAATTAGTCGGATTGAGAAATGACAAAAATATATTTATGAAAATAACGGCGGAAGCTTTACCGTTAATACTGTTGAACTACTCGGTAGTAAAAGTACAATAATACGCGTGGTTGCATAGTAGCACACGGTATTGATTATTGATGCTTACGTGAGAAGTCACTCAGTTATACTCAATTATTATTACACAGAATTCATGTGCATCATATCTCTCATATTATTGATTCGATTATTGTCACAAGATCATCTCGCATAATATGTTATTTTATTAAATCAATAATTGAGACGGCAAAGTTATTCATATTATTAAATTACAATATTTACAATGTCTAGAAGTTCTGTCAAGGAGAGGTTTGATCACCTAATTGCGCGCTAATTGGGAGAAATCCTTATTGGAAAGCCCCCTCTTTCTTGGGAACGACCTGGTTGATAAATATTGTGAGTTATAATATTAATGATGAATGTTATTAAAATTGAAGTTGTGCTCGGAGTTGAATTTGGAGACGCAGACGTGATATTTGAGTCCGTAACGATGAAATTAGTAAAAATAGACTATAAACACAAAATTTTTTGGGTTTGACTATTTGGTCAAAAAGTCAACAGTTGACTTTTTTGGGAAAAGTCAAACTTCAAAATTTCAAAATTTGGATCAATATCCCCTAATAAAATAAAAACATAAATATTCCCCCCCACACTCATACTTTACACTGTCCCCAATATAAGAAATTCATGCAAAGAAGAAAGAAACTACTAACTAACATGCAAAAACTAAAAAATAAAGGGATAGAAAAATCAAATCTGAAATCTTGGGTTGCCTCCCAAGCAGCTGCCCTTGTTTATTGTCATTGGCTTGACATCATCCTTCTTATTCTAGGTAATTGGACTTGTGAACTTCAAGTGGACTGGTAACAACTTCAATTCTTCATTAAGAGCGTCTTTTAGATCATGATTTTGCTCCATTCCATCCCTCAAATCCTTCTCGTATAATTGTACTTGATCAAAAGATTCCTGCACTATAGAGTCAACAAAATTAGTAGAAAAAAAAAATCAACAATACCAAGATACCTTTTAGTCTCATATGTGGTGAACTGGACATGTGCTGTGAGACCCCAGATTTTATCAATAAAGATTTAAATTTTGTCAAAATAATTTTTTAATATTATGGTGAGAATTTGAGATAATATTATAGTTGTGGGTAGTATTTATAAATTTTGCAAAGTATGCAAGTGGTTATATTATATTCGATTGGTCTGGGAATATTCGGTTTAGCAGGAATATTCGTGATAACTACCAATCATTGGTGGACCCCACAATGTAATTATTGTCGGATTGAGAAAACGACAAAAATATTTTATTGAAATAACTATGAAGTTTTACCGTGGTTACTTGTTGAACTACTCCTAAGTAGTAAAAAGTACAAGAATAAGTGTGGTTGCATAAGAGTAGCACACCAGATTGATTATTGATGCTTATGTGAGAAGTCACTCATTTGATTCCATTATCATTTATTAATAATATGAATTATTATAATGATAATGACGCTTTTGTTTTATTCAGATTATTAACGTAATAAAAAAGTAAAACATCTTTTTATATAAAATAGAATACTTTATTAAAGTTATTCTATAAATAGAATATATTATATTTTATTATGCATAGTGTTGCATAGTGTTTTGCATAGTGTTTTGCATAGTATTGTATAAGTTTTGCATAGTAAAATGTTTTTATATAAATAGAATATATTATATTTTATTTAAAAGATTTTTCTTTAAATATGGACCGTCGATTAAAGTAAATCAATCTGACCGCTCATGGATTAGTTACTATGCATTCCATTTTCCTATAAATAAAGCTCATTCCTTCATTATTTTCTTACGAATTCATTGAAACTCTAGAGAGAGAAATTATAGAGAGAAGCTATAGAGAGAAAATTATAGAAAGAAGAAGAGTATTCTCGCTACTTCACTACTTCTATATTCAGTTCTTTTTACTACGTAGGGGTGTTATTCTTTCTTTGAAGAGAACTTCATTATTCCATTCACTATTACTCTGTTAGAATAACTCGTAAAAGTGGCATACCCTATACATAACTTCAGATATGCGGGCGTACCCTATACTTGGTGAAATCTTTATGTTATTCCATTGCTTATTATTCTCATTGAATAACTCAGATACGCTGGTTTACCCTATACTTGGTGACATTCTTCTATTATTCTCATTGGAACATCCTATCATGTGTTTTACACCTTGACCGGTTCCGCTCTTTATTATTCTCATGGAACATCCTCGTCATGTGTTTTACACCGACTGGTTTCCGCTTTTTTATCATTCTCGCTTGGAATATCCTATCATGTGTGTTTTACACCGGATCCGGTTCCATCCTTATTATTCTGGTTGAACATCCCGCTTGCGTGAATTTCACCCGACCGGTTCCGTTATTATTATTCTGTTGAATAACTTTGTCTATGCGGCAATCCGCATGCATGGTGATTTCTTTTGTTATTCCATTCTTTATTATACCCAGTTGGTTAAAACTTTGACTTCTATACTCCATGAAATTAGTAGAATATCCTTGATATTTGCGTTTCATCCAAAGATCTTTTCATGGAAATATTCTTCCGATCATTCTTGAATTTTACTCTACGAAACAAAGATCATGTTGACAATTTGGACGTTAATAATTCATGGATTAAATAATTCTTGAACTTGTTTTATTGAATTACTATGTCATTGTCATCATCCTCATGTTATATTATGTTATTTTTTGGCTTACGTGCATAGATGAACTTAGTATGATTATGACCAGGATCATTCTAAGATAATCACGACTTGATATAAATGATGTGACAAAAGTCCTCAAAGTATCTGTAATGCAAAATTGATGGATAGTTTTTGGTATGATTATGACCAGGGGTGATTCGGTATAGTCATGACCATTGATAATTTGATGAAAATCCTTGACCGTAGGTACGTGGATGATTAGATGTGGTGGTTTATTTATTAAAATCGAGTCTCAAATGATAAAAATTGATGAAAACCTTTTAAACCTAAAAGATAGTAGACTTTATTCTCTACTTGACTTTTTTAATGGATTGCTTATTCCGCCGCAGCTTAAACCGGTTGTCTATTGTATTTTATCGGTTTAACATCATTGAAGGCTAATGATAATTTATTCGCGCATTATCTTAGTCATAATATTTCTTACTGGGCTAGTTGAGCTCACCCTTTCTTTCACTGTTCTCTTCAGGAAATGAGAACATAGCTGGGACGAGTCGGGAACGGAGTAATGGTCCAGAGGATAGCATTAGTAGTCCTCATTATTCTGTGAAATAGTGTGATAATAGTTGTAATGGGGACTCCTTTTGAGTTTGTATAATATCTAGTAGACAATATTTGTATTCAAACTCACAGTTTATGTCGATTGTATACGGCAGCTTATATTAGTAAGTTGTATTTGAATTTATGTACCGTGTAAGTGGCGACCCAAGATGGGTGGCGATACTTAATTTTGGGGCGCCACGGTTGGTATCGTAGCTTAGGATATGATCCTCGCCAAGAGGTGAGAATAGAACTAGGAGGGAGAGATTGGAAATTCCTTCGCTAGTATGACCTACCTAAGTTTATTTAGTATTTAATTGGCCTTGGCCGTGTATAGGGATAATATGTGACATGTTAATTAACCCCGGTTTTGTGGCGATTTGAAAATGGCATCCAAAAATGTTGAGATAAGCATTGGAGCACGAGACTGCTTGATTCTCCACGGATCAATAATCGGGAGACAATGTGCAACAGATTGCGATAATCCTCCCGTAAACAACAACACCGATCAATTGACTAACGACCAGTGCGTTTAAGAGGTTTTAGAATTCATGCAACATCGGTAAAAGCGACTCACGCCCAAAACGTAGGTGGAAACACGGAAAACTCTCGCGGCGGTCACCGCTAAACAATTCAAGGAGCTGGGACCACCGGAGTTTAAGGGAGAGCCAAAACCACTTCAAGCGGAAGCATGGATAAAGCAGATTACCAAGATATTTGATGTCTTGGGATGCTCCGAGGAGCAAAAGGTTCCTTTTCACGCTTTTTATGTTGCCAAGAAAGCGACATCGGTGGGAATCGGTAAAAGCACTCAACCTCATTGTCTTGAAGATATCTTGGGAGAAGTTCCAGAGTCGCTCAACGACAAATACTTTCCGAAAGTATTCGCCATACGTGAAGGAGGTGGAGTTTATCAAGTTGGAACAAAACAATATGACCGTGTCGCAATACGAGGCAAAATTTGCGAGTTATCACGATTCGTCCCCACTTGGTGGATAATGAAGAGAAATGGCGCGAATGTTTTTAAGAGGTTTGAAGCGTAGATACGTCAACATCTTATTTCTCATAAACCGTGTTTTTTATTCGGATGTTGTAAATAGGGCTCGATTAGTGGAGCGCGATAACGAGTCAACGCAACTAAAAGAAAGTAACCGCAAAAAAATTATAATACCAAATGGTAGAGTAATCATCGAAGCGGTGACAACAAGCGTGAGGGAATCAACAGCCCGATATGGGTAACCACTTCGGGTATAATCGAGCCAAAACAATAAGAATGGACATTTCAAGAAAAAGAGATTCAACAATGATGGAAAGACGTCCAAGACCAAAGACTGTTGTTAAGGAAGGAGAAGGACCATCTATTATATGCTTCAAATGCGAGAGAGAGGGACACATCGGTCCGAATCAAGCTGCGTCATGCCGCCCAAAGCATGTTATAATTATGGAAGAGAAGGTCACTTAGCTCGATTTTGTCGCCATCAAGACAAATTCAACTAGGATGGAGGCACCAAAGGTCATCCCTGCACAAACCAAAGCCTTAGTTTAAGAAAGAGTGTTTTTTTTCTCGTGACGAGGAACCCGAATAAGATTATCACGGTAAGTAATCATAAGCTCTTGCGAAGTCTATACCGTGTTAGATACCGGTTCTACCCACTCTTTTATTTCACCTAGTTGCGCTTCAACGCTTAAATTTGACTCAGAGAAGTTAGACTTTGACTTATTGGTTGAAACTTCGTTAGTAGGAGCCTTCACATTACGCTACTATTTTTAAATCTTGTTTGATTCAAATAAACACTTTCACGCTACTTCGTCGATCTTATCTTTTGAAAATACTTGCCTTTGATGTGATTTTAGGAATCAATTGGTTAACTACTCATCATGCTTTTCGTAGGGTTGTTAGCTTTTATATTCATAACCAACCTTGTTATACTTAATTCAAAGTAACCAAACCCAAAGTTAATCAACGTTATATCAAGCCATAAGTAAAGAGCCCCGATCCTTTCATTGTTAACTTCCTTGTGTGGAATGCAAAGCCGAGACTTTTTGTAGGCGACATCGTGAATGAAGATGGCAAGTTTATAGGTATCATTGTGAGGTGCTATCTAGGTTAAGGATGAAGTCACAATTGGTATCAATGTGACGTATTATCCAAGTCTTGACGAGAGTAATGCTTTTGAATGATATTTCTATCATTAATAAATTTCTTGGCGTATTCTTGAAGACTTCCTAGCCTACCCTAGAGCGTGAAATCGAATTTTGTATTGACCGATCTGACAAAACCCATTTCTTAAACCTCAAATATTTTTTCAACTAAAATGAATAGCTTTACGTGGTTTATGATGATAGTCATAATAAAAGCATAGGACTGATGAAAATCATGGGTATATGAAGTATTAGTAAGTTTTATGATGAGTTATGTTGGTTAGTATGTGAAAACATGAAAGTTTCTTAGAAATCACAAAGAGTTGAAAATCAGATTTTGGTGAAAAATGTAACATGAAATTCAATTGACCATATCTCCTATTATATTTTGAATTTTTGAATTTGGTCAAGTCCTAGAGTTAGATCTACGAGTTACCTAACTAATCCAAGTGGAATTACTGGAAAAGTTGTTGTAGATTTTTGTGTGGACTGATTTTAGCAAAGGAGGCCAAAGCTGTAAATTTCGAAAATGCTACTGCCTAGAAACTTTAAGGGACTGTTTCGGCCACTTAAATTATGAGAAAAATTCTGGGTTTTTGGGACATGAAGTTATATGGTATAAAGTACCTCCTGTCCAAAAATGAACTCGTTCTGACTTAAAATGAGCAGGTTACGACTCTTTCAATATTTAGGTTTTTCCGATGAAAAACGCTATAACCGGAGTTCTATAACTCCGATGACCATGAAATTTAAACTAGAAGCTCACGTTAACATGTGTAAGGTCCTGCCAAGATTTGGGAATTTTTGGAGTTAAACTTGAGGTAGCTAATTTCTTAAGGAATTAAGTGAAAATTGATTTTGAAAAATAGTAAATGAATTTTAAAAATTCAGGAAAAATATATTTTCATTATGGGATTATATTATGCTAAATTCCAGAAAAGAAATATTTTTGGGACTGATTTGGTATTTTTCATGAAAATAGTTTAATTACTTAACATATGAGTTAAATATGTTATGTGAAGTAACAAAGTTGAAAATAAGATTTTATGGCTAAAGAATCCTATATAGAGTATATGATATTTTTTGATGAGGATTTGATAATTGGTGATGATATCTTATGAGTATGGCATTTTGAATGATTAAATGCATTATATGGTAAAAGCGTAAACAATTGAGATAAATTGTTTATAAATTTAAGAAGTGATTTAAATATTGTTATAATATTAATGATGTTAGATTATGAGATTATTAAGTGATTGAAAACATGGGGATATTCTTGAATCTCGGATAAATTATATTATAAAGGTTTAATATTTATCCTTTATCTCATTTGATTGATTCTTTATATCATTATCCTCATGTTTATATTATGTTGAAAGTCATCTCATGGCCAGAGCATAGATGGACTTGGTATGATTATGACCACGGATTATTCGATATAATCATAACCAGTAATTGAAAACACAATTATCTTTGGTCGTAGTGCATGGATAATTTGTGGTCGTGATACTAATGAATACACAATTATCTTTGGTAGTAGTACATGGATAATTTGTGGTCGTGATACTTAATGAATACACAATTATCTTCGGTAGTAGAAGGTAATGGATAATTTGTGGTCGTGATATCTTAATGAATACACAATTATCTTTGGTAGTAGTGTATGGATAATTTGTGGTCGTGATACTAATGAATACACGATTATCTTTGGTAGTAGTGCATGGATAATTTGTGGTCGTGATACTAATGAATACACGATTATCTTTGGGTCGTAGTGTATGGATAATTCGTGGTCGCGATACTAATGAATATCCTCGGCCGTAGAAGCGGGATGATTCGATGATTTGATTAATTATTGAAATGAGTCTCAAAGAATGAAATATTAATTCATGGATGTGGTAAAAGTCATCTTCGGTAGTAGTGCATTGATGGACTTGGTATGATTATGACCGAGGTGATTATTCTTAGATAATCATGATCAGATTGAAAACACGAATATCCTTAGCCAAGAAGGTGCATGGATAATTCAGAATTGTGATACTATTAAGTCGAGTCTCAAGATTATTGGTTTTACAAATTGTATATCTTTGGCTTTAGTGCAAAGATGAATTGTTAATGAATATCTTTGGTAGGATTGCAAAATGAATTTAATGTTGTCAACGATAAAGGTATTCAAGGTATCCTCATCTCTTTATCATATCAGTATCGCACCTAATTTCGAGGGCTAAATTCCATAAGGAGGGGAGATTGTGAGACCCCGATTTTATCAATAAAGATTTAAATTTTGTCAAAATAATTTTTAATATTATGGTGTGAATTTGAGATAATATTATAGTTGTGGGTAGTATTTATAAATTTTGCAAAGTATGCAAGTGGTTATATTATATTCGATTGGCTCAGGGAATATTCTTGTTTAGCAGGAATATTCGTATAACTACTCAATCATCAGTGGACCCTATTAATGTAATTATTGGCCGATTGAGAAAACGACAAAATATTTTATTGAAATAACTATGGAAGTTTTACCGTGGTTACCGTTGAACTACTTCTTAGTAAAAGTACAAAATAATAAGTGTGGTTGCAAGTAGCACACTATTATTGATTATCGATGCTTATGTGAGAAGTCACTCATTTGATTCCATTATCATTGATTAATAATAATATGAATTATTATAATGATAATGACGCTTTTGTTTTATTCAGTATTATTAACGTAATAAAATGCGAAACATCTTTTTATATAAAATAGAATACTTTATTAAAGTTATTCTATAAATAGAATATATTATATTTTATTATGCATAGTGTTGCATAGTGTTTTTGCATAGTGTTTTGCATAGTATTGCATAAAGTTTGCATAGTAAAATGTTTTATATAAATAGAATATATTATATTTTATTTAAAAGATTTTTCATTAAATATGGACCGCCGATTAAAGTAAATCAATCTGACCGCTCATGGATTAGTTACTATGCATTCCATTTTCCTATAAATAGAAGCTCATTCCTTCATTATTTTCTTACGAATTCATTGAAACTCTAGAGAGAGAAATTATAGAGAGGTTATAGAGAGAAAAATTATAGAAAGAAGAAGAGTATTCTACTACTTCACTACTTCTATATTCATTCTTTTTACTGGTAAGGGGTGTTATTCTTTTCTTCTTGAGAAACTCATTATTCCATTCACTATTATTCTCATTTGAATAACTCGTAAAAGTGGCATACCCTATACATAACCTCAGATACGCTAGCATACCCTATACTTGGTGAAATCCTTAAGTTATTCCATTGCTTATTATTCTGCTTGGAATAACTCAGATACGCTGGTTTACCCTATACTTGGTGACATTCTTCTATTATTCATTGGAACATCCTCGTCATGTGTTTTACACCGGACTGGTTCCGCTTTTATTTATTCTCATTGAACATCCTCGCATGCATGTGTTTTACACCCACCGGTTCCGCTCTTTATCATTCTGCTGGAATATCCTATCTCGTGTGTTTTACACCTGATCCGGTTCCATCTTTATTATTCTGTTGAACATCCTCGCTTGCGTGTGAATTTCACCCCGACCGTTCCGTTATTATTATTCTGCTGAATAACCTCGCCTATGGCACCGCATGCACGGTGATTTCTTTTGTTATTCCATTCTTTATTATACCCAAATGGTTAAAACTTTGACTTATATACTCCATGAAATTAGTAGAATATCCTCGATATTTGCGTTTCATCCAAAGATCTTTTCATGGAAATATTCTTCCGATCATTCTTGAATTTTACTCTACGAAACAAAGATCATGTTGACAATTTGGGCGTTAATAATTCATGGATTAAATAATTCTTGAACTTGTTTTATTGAATTACTATGTCATTGTCATCATCCTCATGTTATATTATGTTATTTTTGGCTTACGTGCATGCATAGATGAACTTAGTATGATTATGACCGGGGATCATTCGGTATAATCACGACTTGATATAAATGATGTGACAAAAGTCCTCGGTGGCATTCGTAATGCGATGATGGATAGTTTTTGGTATGATTATGACCGGGGGTGATTCTTAGATAGTCATTGACCATTGATAATTTGATGAAAATCCTTGACCGTAGTACGAGGGATGATTAGATGTGGTGGTTTATTTATTAAAATTTCGAGTCTCAAATGATAAAATTGATGAAAACCTTTAAAACCTAAAAGATAGTAGACTTTATTCTCTACTTGACTTTTTAATGGATTGCTTATTCATTGCAGCTTAAACCGGTTTGTCTATTGTATTTTATCGGTTTTAACATCATTGAAGGCTAATGATAATTTATTCTGCATTATCTTAGTCATAATATTTCTTCTTTGGCTAGTTGAGCTCACCTTTTCTTTCACCGTTTCTTCGTGAAATGAGAACATAAATTTGGACGAGTCGGGGAACGGAGTAATGGTCCGAGGATAGCATTAGTAGTCCTCACTATTCGTGAAATAGTGTGATAATAGTTGTAATGAGGACTCCTTTTGAGTTTGTATAATATCTAGTAGACAATATTTGTATTCAAACTCACGCTTTATGTCGTATTGTATACCTACGCTTATATTAGTAAGTTGTATTTGAATTTATGTACCGTGTAAGTGGCGACCCAAGATGGGTGACGTATACTTAATTTTGGGGGCGTCACATGTGCCTCATCCAATTCCATAGTTAAGGTCTTATAAAATGTATCATGTAGTGTTTTTGTTGTTTGCAATGCTGTATCACCTATATCCTCTTTGCAAAGATCTACAAAACTTATCCACTTGTTCTCCTCGTCCTCTTGTTCATCCTTTTCAGACTTTGAATACCTGATTACTTCTTCAAATTTAGTAGTAGCCTCAAGAACTTCCAACTGGTTTCCACTAGTGAATTCCTCATCATCTTTAAGTTTTTGTTCCCTATTCGCCATTTCTTTCAGGAATTTTTCATTAGACTCTGTATACCACGTTGAATTCTGTCTAACTTTCCAATTCCTTGTTAGAACTTGGGGAAAGGGTAGTTTCGGTTCATAAGCTGAAAGAGGTGGAAATTTGTGCTTGAGAACATCATTGCTGCTTGTTTCACTATTGTCGGACTTGCTTTGTATTGACTTTCCTTGCTGTTGATCCTCTGCATCACATCTCAATGTTATGGCACTTACATTTTCAATAGTTTGAGAAAGTGACCTTCCTACTGTGGTTGCAAGCTGATCAACTTGGTCCCTTAGATCTTGAACAGAAGTTCTTGTCTCCTGCTAGAATTGTTGTGTCTAACTCATGAACTGTTGTGTTTGGTTCATGAATGCCTTAAACATATCCTCCATAGATGTCCCGTAATCGATGTACTACTTGGTTCTCTCAGTGTAATGCGAGGTTGAGCTTATAGAAAACATTGCGTATTCCATGCAACCATTTGTCGAACTATAGCATTTAATTCAGAAATTTATTGCTCAATATTACAAGTGCTCACCTCTTTTACCCTTTGTGATGCATAAGTCATCCTAGTACCATACTGCTGTGAGTTGGCAGCCATGGTTGTAATTAAGCTCTTTGCAGCGTCTGGAGTTTTGTCTACTATTGCTCCTCCACTAGTCGTATCGATCATACTTCTTTTCATTGGTATCAACCCCTCATAGAAGTACTGGATCAAGTGATGGTCATCAATTCCATGAGGTGGACAGCTGAAACACAACTTCTTGAACCTTTCCCAATACTCGTAGAGAGTTTCTCCATTGAACTGCATGATGCCACATATCTCCTTCCTTGTATCGACAACTCTTGATGCAGGGAAATACATCTCCAAGAATAACCTTTGCATATCAGTCCATGATCGTATTGATCCTGATGGTAGATAGTATAACCAGTCTTTAGCCAAATCCGCTAAGGAGAATGGAAAAAGTCTAAGCTTGATCTGCTTCTCTGTCACTCCTTGTGATTTCATCGTGGAACACACCACATGGAACTCCTTTAGATGCTTATATGGATTTTCACCTATAAGACCACGAAAAATAGGCAAAAGATGAATTAGTCTGGAGTTAAGTTCAAAAGCAACATCTAAAGTAGGATATTCAATACAAAAAGATGGTTGAGTCAGATTAGGAGTAGCTAGTTCTTTCAAAGTTCTATTATTGTGTGGCACTGCAATCTCTTCCACTTCAATTGATGGAACAAGAGCTTCTTTTGTATCTGCAGTTTTCTCTATCTCTTAATCAAAATTTAAGTTTGTTAGGAATAAACATGTGAATGATATTCCTGTTTACATATGATTTGATTATGACATATATATATGAATGAATATGCAACTATGGTTGCATTAAGAAATCTTCGAGCACTGCACCAGAAATCGTAGTCTGCCAGGAGAGTCAAGGAAAACTAGAGAGCTATCGAGGTAGAATCGTAGTCTGCAAGATAGTAGATCTCGGAGTTCGAAGACTTCCAGGAGAGACGAGGAAGGATCGTAGTGTATCGAGGAGAACTTCCTCAGAGTCGTTGTCTGCTGAGGAAGTCATGTTCAAAATCGTAGAGACAGCCTGCCTACGAGCCGACCGAGCATCTGCCAAAGTCAAGTGAAGAATCGTAGACTACACTTGGAGTCGTAGAGTCTACTAACGGCCAAATCAAGGATCGTAGACTGCACTCAGAATTGTAGAGTGCAGAACTAAGATGTAAACAGATCAGATGAAAACAAGCACAACAATAGAAATCGTAGAGTATCAAGATCTGATCTTGGAGTCATAGTGTCTGCACAACCGAAGCAGAATTGTAGAGTGCAGAACTAAGATGTAAACAGATGTGCTCACAATGCCAAGTCAGAATCGTAGAGCAAACACGATTCTCAATAATTGAGCACTCCCAGAATATCCAAAGGAATGATGCCTCTGGTTGGCACTGCATAGATACGTCCCATCTAAAGGAAACCAAAGAGCACTCAATGAATGGCATGCAAGCTAATAGAAGATCTAAGCACCAACCTAATCAGCATCAAGATTGAGCTGTGAAGTCATTCAAGACGAAGTCTTCCATAAGGAAGCCAGAAGAAGACTTAACTGACTAAGGAAAGTCGCAAGAAGTCGTCGAGTTGTCAAGCAAGTAAGACAACGATCTTGGAATCAAACAGGATCGTAGTATTTTCCAAACAAAGAAAGAACTGATGGAGTGTACACGGAGATACTGGTCAGTCTCTCAAGAACAAGGCTAAAGTGATTAAGCATGGGTCAGTCCATTGATGATAGGTGAACAGGAGATCACAAGGAGAAAGAGAACTGAGCATGCTACAAATCTGAGATGTCTTGCTATTCAGAAGGGACCATAACAAAGAGTCAAGTCATCAGTATCTGAGAACTGTCGAGGCAAACAGAAGTATCAAAGCACTACACAAGAGTAGGAAGAGGTGTTTCACATGGAGATCCAATCAACACTCTTCAAAATCATAGTGTTGTCTCTACCAGTCAACAAGACACTACGATCAAGTCCATGAATACATGCATCAGAATCATAGAGATTGAATAGCTAAAGACTGAAGCATTGGTAACGGTTCAATCTGAAGGGTAATATTCGAACAAGAGCTTATTGAGAGCATCAATGCAAGGACAAACTCTGATCGAGAAATCAGAAGGGTGAAATAAAGTCGTCGACCTGCCCAAGATATCAAAGTGACATATCTGACAGGGTTGGTGAAACAGTAGACTGCAGTGTCAGGAAGTCAGAAAAAGATGTCATGTCACATCTGCAGTCTGCACCAAATAACTTGAGATCTGCGAAACAATTTGAATAACTTTCAATGGCTACTTTCCAACGGGATGAATGGGAAGTAGTACAAATCTACAGAGCCTCAAAGATCAAGAGCTACTAATGAGTGTAGAGTTGCAGAATCATTGAGTTGTTGAAATGCCATTGTTGACTCTACGAGTTCCACTAGAGATTAAGAGAACAAGTCTCAGTGACAGTGAGACTACATAGGTGGAAGTGAAGCAGCCTTGAAGAAGGACTTAAGCAAACCAGAAGCTTCACTCAACAAAGATGAGAATGCCATTGAAGATGGCAACTAAGCTGAGAGCCGAGAAGGCCAAGAAGATAGCATTCAAAAAAGTGGTTGAGCACAAAGAAGATCAAGAGATCCACTCTACAGATCACCATGAACCGAAAGCTGAAGCTGAACAAGTGCAGAACCATACCTGCAAAGTATTTAAGAGGGGTTCAGGGATTGCTAAGTGCCAGAAGAAGACTACTAAAAGCACAGAGACTTAGCAAATCCAGATGGTGATGGTGCACAGCTGACATCAGATGAAGAGAGTAAAGATCAGCTGCACCAAAGAAGATGTGGTCCAGACTCGAAGCATAATTCAAAGAGGACCACATCAAGCTGCTAAGTACAAAAGATGTTCAGAGCTTAATGACATCTTAGCAGCTCAGCACCAACAACAACAACAATGACTACATCCACAAGAAGCCAGGGCCTGAGGGGTCCTTGTCCGTAGGGACTAAATGAAGTTCCAAGCCTCATTGATTGAAGAGTTCTAGTGGAACTAGAGAAGTTCCAAGGATGCCGGCCTTGAAGAGTTCTTAGTGAATCAAGTCCCAAGGTCACGCCTCAAGGAATCTAAGTGATTCAGTCTTGCCGCCTTCCTTAGTGGAAATCTCGCTAGTTGAAAGTAGAAGAGTGGATTAGGAGTCGAGTCTCCGAACCACTTAAAACCCTTGTGTCTTTTTACTTTATATCATTTACATTATGTACATTAACCTGCTATAATCATGCATGTATGTTTTAACTCGCTATCATCAAGTAACTCCACGAACAATGTATGTGTGATTATGAATATATCAATGAAGGGGATCTTTTACTTATTCTGCTGTGCTTGAAAAGATTCTTATGTTTGTCATGAGCTACTTAATGAGCAATACAACTTAATAGAGAAAAGTATTTTGAAATTCTAAGGATCTATTCAACCCCCCCCTTCTAGATCTATATTGTGCCTACTGGGAACTAACAATTGGTATCAGAGCAGGTTCTCACGCTACATTCAAAAACTAATCGCTTTGAGTCTGATCCTAGGCACAAACATTGTTCTAGACTTAGTTTAGTAGTAAGTCACTTGTTATATGCAGATGAGCTCACATGTTGGAAATATTGTATACAGGTAAATGTGCATATACACCTGAAGCTGCTCAGATTGGTCCATGTCTTTGATCATCATATCAACAAGACCAATCCTTGCTCGATGTCAATCTTGTTGTCTGAAGACCAGGCTAGAAAGCTCAAGAGATGTCAACAGGAAAAATTCAAACATCCACCAGCCTGAAAAGATAAAAAGGCCATACATGCTAAAGTAATGCTTATCCAGATAAGAAAGAAGAACTTCTCAACCACATGCTTGGTCAAACTGCTACTGGATGTAAATCTTATGAACTCAAGGATGTCAAAGAATTAGAGATACTGACACTCTCTTAGCTTGTATCTTCAAGACCACGACTGATTGACTGAAGATCAACTAGAGTAACTGGCTGTCAGAAGCAAATGAGAAAACATGCACATCAATGCCTAAACTCAGTATATCTAAGATAAATGATCATTAAGAAACCGACAAAGAAAAAGGTACGGTTCTCGCTAACGTATATGAACATCTTATGTGCATCTTACTCATGAACTATAACGCTTTTCCTTCAAATATTCATAATCTATCTAAAAATGTGAAGAGAGAAAGTACACTAATGATAGAAACTCAAATGTCTATAAACTTTCTCTCCATCCAAGTTTTAGGTTGAAGATGATAACTTGAAAGAAATCTGAAATAGTTTCAAGAGCTTCACATGTCGATTGAATGTGAAGAAATCTTTGCTGATGGGTTAATGTGCTTTGTACATCCTATGGTCTAAGTGTTTAATGACACACAAAGTATGATCAGATCTACAAAAGAATCTCGAAGATTCATAGAAACTGATCACCTCCATGAATCAACCAGATGCTAATAAATCGTAGAGCTGATTCTCACTCTGAGAACATTTAAACTCTGTGATCATAACTTAGCATATAATGAAACCATCAAAGAAAAGAGCGTTCTATTAAAATGTCAGATTTCTCTCACACTCACCAATATGCATCTCAAAATGTATTATCCAAATAAAGTACATACATGGATACGACTGATGGTGGTCAATGTGATGTTCATCCAAATATATGAGGAACAGGGGTTTTAGTAACTAACCTAGCAGGACCCATCTAACCATGGGTACCAAATATTAGAAATGAATAACTCAGAGGTACTTGGTCTATCCGACCACACTAAGGAATGCTAAAGCAAAAGACTTCATCAAGAAGAGTCAACCAAACAGTGAAGGCTTAGAACTATTCGTAAATAATTACGACAAAATTCCTATATGTCAAATCCTGTCCTTAAAGACCTGTTGAGCTAATCTAAATGAAGCTCAAAAGGCTGCATATCCTTATATGGAAGCGGGCCACTCAACAAAAGAAGAAAAGGGACTTATATGCTCAATCATGCAAAGCATGTCATAAGAGAAGAATCCTCAAGGAAGCTGACTACAGAGGATCATCGAGCATCAATCATGAGGAACTCACTATGGGAGCAGAACTCAACAAGCACAAACTGACAAGGAATACTACATTCGTAGTGCTGTCAAAGGATCATAGAATGATCAACCCTGAAAATGCCCATTTCCATGATACAAGAAGATTTAAATGACTTCAGCCAGAATGAGATATGCATTTCTGCCTTCTGTTACACTAGACTTATGTCTCTCTAAGAAAACATTATCAACTATGGGGAGCAAAGAATCGCTAACAAAGATGTAATCTCTGCACCATCGAAATATACTATGAAGCAGTATACCAACTACAGAGTCCCAAAACATTGTGGCTGATGAACCAAATGAAGATCCATATTTAGTAGGAACGTCTCAAAACGTACTACTGATAACCCTTCAGCCACCCAACTCAAAATCGTGGAAAGCCTACGATCAAACATGTAATTAAAGTGTAAAAGTAGGAGGACACCACAATTGTAGCCAGTGCAGATGCCTAAAGTTGGAAGAGAGACTCCCCAACAGAAAAGGTCAAATGAGATATCAGTGCAAATCACTTCTAAAGTATTTCATCTGGAAAGCGCCTCATGGACAAACCTGACCCTTAGCTCACTCTAAGAGGTTAGCCCTTCTTGAGCTACCTTGACCCAGAAGGAATGCTTAGTAAAGCTCATCTCAAGGACCAAGTCAGTCAACGATTGTAGAATAGAGCTTTAAGAGAACTCAACGATCGTGATGCAATCTCAACGATCGTAGTCAAAACTCAACAATTGCAGAAGCAGACTTAACGATCGCAGACTTACCAGAAGACACTCTAGCTCATGAGGAGCTTGGAAGAACAAGACAATTGCTCTACCATTCTGAAGTTTAAGGAGATTAGTTCAAATATAGTTTGGAAAGACATCTTGCAAACGCACATCAGAACTTAAGTACCCAAACTAGCTTGGGGTACATCAGTGGTTGAGCTATGCAATTTCAACATGAGGAGAAATGTCTAAATCATCCACTGTAACATCCTTCAGAAAATTAATTGTTGAGCCAACAAGGAAAACGTAAAGTCAATAGTTGTCCTATCATGCTACTCTACGAACTAAAAAGGTCAAAGGTCAATCCACGTCAATCAAATGTCCACTCTTCTGAAAGAGATAGCTAACTGACAAGTTATTTGGGGAGTTACTGACTTGATCATCGGGTATCGTGGCAACCAATGATCAAGACACATCACGGCGTTTGCGGGGATAAGAAAAATCGCCTTAAAGACAAAATCAAAGAGAGAGATCACATCTATCTGAAGGCCATACATGATCAGAAAGCTGAAGCTCTACAAGTACAAGAGGCAAATGAAGAGAAACTCAAAATCCTCTCTGACAAGATTGACAACATGAATCAATCTTTCTCTATGCAACTTGAGCTAGATCAACAAGAAATCAAGAATGAAGTTGGAAACTCCTCCTACATGATGGAGCAGCTTATGTTCAATATGGAACAGCTCTCAACTAATTAATGACAAAAAGGGGGAGAAAGAGAGGGATAGAAAGAGGCATTCAAGAAAGGGAAAGAAGAGCAGAAGGAAACAAAAGAAGAAGATAGCAGAAAAAGTTGGGTCATCATCAAAGGGGGAGCTAAAAGATGATGAACCTGTATTTGCAAATGCTAAGGGGGAGTCGAGGCGAGATACATCCGAGGGGAGCATACAAAAGGATGATGAAGCCAATGTCCCAGAATGAGAAGATGTAAAAAGATCAAACAGATGAATCAAACAGATGAATAGCACATCAATAGACATCCTGGAAGCATACATGGAGCTAAAGAGGTATATCTCTAATTAGTTAGGTATGTTCTGGATCCAGGATGTAAGATGTCATAGTATATTAAATTTCATATTATTATAAATGACATTCATGATTATCTGTTTCAGAAATACAGTAGCTCACTGTATATAAGATTCATTCATAACATACATATGCACTTATTATTTTTTGTCATAATCAAATAGGGGGAGATTGTCAAGAATAAACATGTGAATGATATTCCTGTTTACATATGATTTGATTATGACATATATATATATATATATATATATGAATGAATATGCAAGTATGTTTACATTAAGAAAAGCTATAAAGTCCTTTGATAGATAATAGAAAACATATGTACACAGACTTAGAATGAATTGATCAAATGTGTTGGTTGATCCTACATAAGCAAAACAACTTTATAAAGTCCTTTAAAAGAAATGATGTACAAGGACTATAAATATAGAAAGATCAAGCATGTTAGGTTGATCTTATGATGTAACAGATAGGCTTGTCGGATCGTCGAGCACTGCACCAAAAATCGTAGTCTGCCAGGAGAGTCAAGGAAAACTAGAGAGCTATCGAGGCAGAATCGTAGTCTGCAAGATAGTAGATCTCGGAGTTCGTAGACTTCCTGGAAAGACGAGGAAGGATCGTAGTGTGTCGAGGAGAACTTCCTCAGAGCCGTAGTCTACTGAGGAAGTCATGTTCAGAATCGTAGAGACAGCCTGCCTACGAACCGACCGAGCGTCTGCCAAAGTCAAGTGAAGAATCGTAGACTACACTTGGAGTCGTAGAGTCTACTAACGGCCAAATCAAGGATTGTAGACTGCACTCAGAATCGGAGAGTCTACTGATCATATCAAAGGCAGAAATCGTAGTCGAGCAAGATCAGATGAAAACAAGCACAACAATAGAAATCGTAGAGTGTCAAGATCTGATCTCGGAGTCATAGTGTCTGCACAACCGAAGCAAAATCGTAGAGTGCAGAACTAAGATATAAACAAATATGATCACAATGCCAAGTCAGAATCATAGAGCAAACACGTTTCTCAACAATTGAGCACTCCCAGAATATCCAAAGGAATGAAGCCTCTGGTTGGCACTGCATAGATACGTCCCATCTAAAGGAAATCAAAGAGCACTCAACGAATGGCATGCAAGCTAATAGAAGATCTAAGCACGAACCCAATCAACATCAAGATTGAGTTGTGAAGCCATTCAAGACAAAGTCTTCCACAAGTAAGCCAGAAGAAGACTTCAATCGAATCGACTAAGGAAAGTCGCTAAAGTGTAGTAGTTTGTGTCCAAAATGTAAGACAACGATCTTGGAAGTAACCAGGATCGTAGTGTTTTCCAAACAAAGAAAAAACTGATGGAGTGTACACGGAGATACTGGTCAGTCTCTCAAGAACAAGGCTAAAGTGATTAAGCATGGGTCAGTCCATTGATGATAGGTGAACGGGAGATCACAAGGAGAAAGCGAACTGAGCATGCTACAAATCTGAGATGTCTTGCTATTCAGAAGGGACCATCACAAAGAGTCAAGTCATCAGTATCTGAGAATAATCGAGGCAAATAAAAGTATCAAAGCACTGCAAAAGAGAAGGAAGAGGGGTTTCACATGGAGATCCAATCAACACTCTTCAAAATCGTAGTGTTGTCTCTACCAGTCAACAAGACACTACGATCAAGTCCATGAATACATGCATCAGAATCATAGAGTTCGAATAGCTGAAGACTGAAGCATTGGCAACGGTTCAATCTGAAGGGTAATATTCGAACAAGAGCTTATTGAGAGCATCAATGCAAGGACAACCTCTGATCGAGAAATCAGAAGGGTGAAATAAAGTCGTCGACCGCCTTGAAGATATCAAAGTGACATATCCGATGTGGTGGTGAAACAATGAGACTACATGTCGTCGGAAGTCGAGAAAAAGATGTCATGTATCACATCTGCAGTCTGCACCAAATAACTCGAGATCTGCGAAACAATTTGAATAACTTTCAACGGCTACTTTCCAACGGGAAGATTGGGAAGTATTACAAATCAACAGAGCCTCAAAGATCAAGAGCTGCTAATGAGTGTGGAGTTACAGAATCGTTGAGTTGTTGAAATGCCATTGTTAACTCTACGAGTTCCACTAGAGATTAAGAGAACATGTCTCAGTGACAATGAGACTACATAGGTGGAAGTGAAGCAGCCTTGAATAAGGACTTAAGCAAACCAGAAGATTCACTCAACAAATATGAGAATGCCATTGAAGATGAAAGCCAAGCTGAGAGCCGAGAAGGCCAAGAAGATATCATTCAAAAAAGTGGCTGACCATAAAGAAGATCAAGAGAGCCACTCTACAGATCACCATGAACCGAAAGCTGAAGCTGAACAAGTGCAGAACCATACCTGCAAAGTATTCAAGAAGGGTTCAGGGAATGCTAAGTGCCAGAAGAAGACTACTAAAAGCACAGAGACTTAGCAAATCCAGATGGTGATGGTGCACAGCTGACATCAGATGAAGAGAGTAAAGATCAGCTGCACCAAAGAAGATGTGGTCCAGACTCGAAGCATAATTCAACGAAGACCACATCAAGCTGCTAAGTACAAAAGATGTTCAGAGCTTAATGACATCTTAGCAGCTCAGCACCAACAACAACAACAACGACTACAACCACAAGAAGCCAGGGCCTGAGGGGTCCTTGTCCGTAGGGACTAAATGAAGTTCCAAACCTTCTGGGATTGAAGAGTTCCTAGGGAACTAGAGAAGTTCCAAGGCTGCTGGCCTTGAAGAGTTCTTAGTGAACTGAAGTCCCAAGGCTGCTGGCCTTAAAGGAGTCTAAGTGATTCAGGGTGCTGCCTTTCCTTAGTGGAAATCCTGCTAGTTGAAAGCAAAAGAGTGGATTAGGAGCTTGAGTCTCTGAACCACTTAAAACCCCTTGTGTCTTTTACTTTATGTCATTTATATTATGTACATTAACTATTATAACTGCTATGTATGTTTTAACTGCTTACTTCTAAAGTAACTCTACGAACAATGTATGTGTGATTATAAATATATCAATGAAGGGGATCTTTTACTTATTCCGCTGTACTTGAAAAGATTCTTAAGTTTTTCATGAGCTACTTAATGAGCAATACAACTTAATAGAGAAAAGTATTTTGAAATTCTAAGGATCTATTCAACCCCTTCCCCCCCCCCCCCCTTCTAGATCTATATCGTGCCTACTGGGAACTAACAAAGTCAATAAAGTTAGATGATTGAGTCATAAAACAAAAACAAAAAGCAAATAATAAAAATAAACAAAAACAAAGAATAAATAAAAACAAATAACACTCCCCGGCAACAGCGCCAAAATTTGGGAGCTATCGTTGACACTCCTAAATTAACCTCACTTTCACTTCACAATTTATAATAATTAGCACAGTGGCAAGTAAGGATCGATCCCACAGAGAGTAAAGTTGTTGTATAATTATTCTACTATTTCAACAGAAAATAAAGATGGGGGATTTTTTAAAAATTGTTTTTAAACTAAGAGAACAAGAATTAATGATGAAATTAACCAAATATATAAAAACTTCAGTCCTGCAGTTTAGTTTCACCAAGTACAACAATCAATTAATCAAGAAATTATTATTTTCTCTTCAATGAAATTATTAGCCCTAGATAACAATAAGCTCTGCTATCCGAAATTCTCCTTAGATTATCACTGTATGAAACAAGCTCTCCACCAGATTCTAACTAGCATACAACCTAGAATAAGCTCTCTAGATTTAATATGATAGAAGCATTAAGAAATAGAGAATTAGGCTGATCCAAGCAACAAACACATAAGCGCGATTTGTTTAACTTATTTTCTGATAATCTTAGCAATACACAAAAGCTTGTCCACAATTAGTATTACTAAGTTGCTACTTATGATGAAGACAGATATCAATTACACATAATACCAATCATAATCTAACATATGATAATGATCAAATTAACTCAATTGGCCATATTAAATCAATTAGATCAATTAACATGCAATCAATGAAAATAGAGTATCAGAAAAAATTTCACACAAGAAGGAATAAATAATAATACTCAATTAATCAATTACTTGTAACAAGGATTCACCTCCCTTTAGAACTGAATGAAAAGAACTAGCCTGACATGCTCGTGAGTCTGCACTCCAATAGATGATAGTTGATTGTTGAATGCCTAAAACCCTGACTCTCATCCTCTATTTATAGTGCTAGATAAAGTCCTAAATCCTATAGGAAGTAGAAATCCAAATCCTAAAAGGAATTACAAATCATATCTAGTTTTCATAAAGAAATAGAATTCAATTTGGAAATAAATCTTAGTCTAAGGAAATCCAAAAGCTAATAGAAATATCAATCCAATTCCATGTAGAAATCTGCTTTTAGAAACTTTCCAAAAATCCAAGATTTCTGGATTTTTCCACTCAAATTCGCTGGGGCGAATTTTCATTTCATGTTGCGACGTCCTTTGGTAAAATGCGTATAACTTTTGATCCAGGAAGAGTTACGGGGTCTTCTACCTATCAAAACGAAGATATCGACGAGATCTACAACTTTCATTCTTTGATAATTAACAAATTCTTGCTCTATCAAGGTCGAAATCGGGCTCCAAGTGACTGCTGTGTAAATTACAACTTCCAAACTTTGAGGTTCAACGTCCGTTTAGTAAAAATATCATAACTTTTTCATATGAACTCTGATTGAGACGATTCAAGATGTTCCGAAAAGCTAAAGAAGAGCTGTACAATAAAATCTAAGTCCCAAGCCAAGACCATGCATCCAACTTAATGCTAAAAACCCTGCAATTTTCCCTTTTTCCTCATTTTAGCTCCAATTCTTCCTGAAATTATTAAACACCTTAATAAGCTCATATACACATGAAACATGCAATAAAACTAAACATAAAGGAATCAAAATAAATGAATAATATACACTCATCAAATTCCCCCACACTTAGCCTTTACACGTCCTCGTGTAAAATAAAAGTTTGATTTCCAGAAAAATTATATTCAATCATTATGTTAAAAGGTTTCAAGATACAAATCATGACTATCAACACCAAACTCACAGAAATCTAATCAATGCCTTATCAATCAACTTACAATTACCAACCTTACCATTTCACCAATGAATTTCATTAAATCAAACTGTAGCCACATAAGTAACTTTCCCAAAATCTACATACTTACTCAACTTAGTTACCATGGAGCAAAAACAGTGCACACTGACTCACAACCAAGAATAAATTTTTCTTGCTTTTTAAGTTTTTATCATAGAACCTTCTTTTTAGCACAGATGAATGTATTTTCATGCTTTTCTCGTATATTTTTTTTTCTTTTCTTGACATGTGCAATGTCTCCTTTTCTTAGGCTTTTCAGAGTTACCCATTAGCGAAATTTCTACCAACGACTCCCAAACCAGATGATCTTAGGGCGCTAGGTGTAGAGGCACCCCTAAGGCTTACTTATTCAAGTAACAAAGGCCACAAAAGTCGACTAATCAAGCTACTTTTATCCATCGCACTTTTCAGCGTGAATACCGATGCTTCCCGAGGCTTAGATACCTAGTTATTTCGCACAATGGACATTGAAGCAGATTTTCAATTTTGATTTTTTTTCTTCTTTTTTTTTTCTTTCATCATTCTTTTCACATGGTTCTATAACAACATAAGCAAGTTAAACAGTTCTAAGTCGTGAAATCAGTGCACATAGACAACTCCACAAATAACTTAGCCAAATAAACATGCTTCTCATATTCAAGTACTCATGTATCACAAATTCAATTCAAATCAATTACTATGGATCGTGGCTTAGTTGTCATCATTCATTAACAAATTAAGCATCAAATAGATTCTGAAATTTAGCATTAATTTTCAATCTTTGACTTTAATCTTTTTAACACTTAGCCAAATAGAATCATGAAACCAAAATTTTTTAAAGCATTAATTTTTTTTCAAGTTCCCCACCAAAATCGGATCAATATCCCCTAATAAAATAAAACATAAATATTCCCCCCCCCCCCCCCCCACACTCAAACCTTACATTGTCCCCAATATAAGAAAATCATGCAAAGAAGAAAGAAACTACTAACTAACATGTAAAAACTAAAAAGTAAAGGGATAGAAAAATCAAATCTGAAATCTTGGGTTGCCTCCCAAGCAGCTGCCCTTGTTTATTGTCATTGGCTTGACATCATCCTTCTCATTCTAGGTAATTGGACTTGTGAACTTCAAGTGGACTGGTAACAACTTCAATTCTTCATTAAGAGCGTCTTTTAGATCATAATTTTGCTCCATTCCATCCCTCAAATCCTTCTCGTATAATTGTACTTGATCAAGAGATTCCTGCACTATAGAGTCAACAACATTAGTAGAAAAAACAAAATCAACAATACCAAGATACCTTTTAGTCTCATATGTGGTGAACTGGACATGTGCCTCATCCAATTCCATAGTTAAGGTCTTCTAGTATGTATCATGTAGTATTTTTGTTGTTTGCAATGCTGTATCACCTATATCCTCTTTGTAAAGATCTGCAAAACTTATCCAATTGTTCTCCTCGTCCTCTTGTTCATCCTTTTCAGACTTTGAATACCTGATTTCTTCTTCAAATTTAGTAGTAGCCTCAAGAACTTCCAACTGGTTTCCACTAGTGAACTCCTCATCATATTTAAGTTTTTGTTCCCTATTCGCCATTTCTTTCAGGAATTTTTCATTAGACTCTGTATACCACGTTGAATTCTTTCCAACTTTCCAATTCCTTGTTAGAACTTGGGGAAAAGGTAGTTTCGGTTCATAAGCTGAAAGAGGTGGAAATTTGTGCTTGAGTACATCATTGCTGCTTGTTTCACTATTATCGGACTTGCTTTGTATTGACTTTCCTTGCTGTTGACACTCTGCATCACATCTCAATGTTATGGCACTTACATTTTCAATAGTTTGAGAAAGTGACCTTCCTACTGTGGTTGCAAGCTGATCAACTTGGTCCCTTAGATCTTGAACAGAAGTTCTTGTCTCCTGCTAGAATTGTTGTGTCTGACTCATGAATTGTTATGTTTGGTTCATGAATGCCTTAAACATATCCTCCATAGATGTCCCAGAATTGACAGGTACTTCTTGGTTCTCTATATGGTACTGAGGTTGAGCTTGTTGAAAACATTGCGTATTCCTTGCAACCATTTGTCGAACTATAGCATTTAATTCAGAAATTTGTTGCTCAATATTATAAGTGTTCACCTCTTTTACCCTTTGTGATGCATAAGTCATCCTAGTACCATATTGTTGTGAGTTGGTAGCCATGGTTATAATTAAGCTCTTTGCAACGTCTGGAGTTTTGTCTACTAGTGCTCCTCCACTAGCCGCATCTATCATACTTCTTTCCATTGGTAGCAACCCCTCATAGACATACTGGATCAAGTGATGGTCATCAATTCCATGAGGTGGACAGCTGAAACACAACTTCTTGAACCTTTCCCAATACTCGTAGAGAGTTTCTCCATTGAACTGCTTGATTCCACATATCTCCTTCCTTGTATCGACAACTCTTGATGCAGGGAAATACCTCTCCAAGAATAACCTTTGCATATCAGTCCATGATCGTATTGATCCTGATGGTAGATAGTATAACCAGTCTTTAGCCAAATTCGCTAAGGAGAATGGAAAAAGTCTAAGGTTGATCTGCTCCTCTATCACTCCTTGTAATTTCATTGTGGAACACAACACATGGAACTCCTTTAGATGCTTATATGGATTTTCACCTATAAGACCACAAAAAATAGGCAAAAGTTGAATTAGTCTAGAGTTAAGTTCAAAAGCAACATCTAAAGTAGGATACTCAATACAAAAAGATGGTTGAGACAGATTAGAAGTAGCTAGTTCTTTCAAAGTTCTGTTATTGTGCGGCACCGCCATCTCTTCTACTTCAAGTGATAGAAAAAGAGCTTCTTTTGTATCTGCAGTTTTCTCTATCTCTTAATAAAAATTTAAGTCTGTCAGGAATAAACATGTAAATGATATTCCTGTTTACATATGATTTGATTATGACATATATATATATGAATGAATATGCAAGTATGTTTGCGTTAAGAAAAGCTGTAAAGTCCTTTGATAGATAATAGAAACATATATACAAGGACTTAGAATGAATTGATCAAATGTGTTAGGTTGATCCTACATAAGCAAAATAGCTTTGTAAAGTCCTTTAAAAGAAATGATGTACAAAGTCTATAAATATAGAAAGATCAAGCATGTTAGGTTGATCTTACGATGTAACAGATAGGCTTGTCTGATCGTCGAGCACTGCACCAGAAATCGTAGTCTGCCAGGAGAGTCAAGGAAAACTAGAGAGCTATCGAGGCAGAATCGTAGTCTGCAAGATAGTAGATCTCGGAGTTCGTAGACTTCCAGGAGAGACGAGGAAGGATCGTAGTGTATTGAGGAGAACTTCCTCAGAGTCGTAGTCTGCTGAGGAAGTCATGTTCAGAATCGTAGAGACAGCCTTCATACGAGCCGACCGAGCGTCTGCCAAAGTCAAGTGAAGAATCGTAGACTACGCTTGGAGTCGTAGAGTCTACTAATGGCCAAATCAAGGATCGTAGACTGCACTCAGAATCGTAGAGTCTACTGATCGTATCAAAGGCAGAAATCGTAGTCGAGCAAGATCAGATGAAAATAAGCACAACAATAGAAATCGTAGAGTGTCAAGATCTGATCTCGGAGTCAAAGTGTCGGCACAACCGAAGCAGAATCGTAGAGTGCAGAACTAAGATTTAAACAGATGTGCTCACAATGCCAAGTCAGAATCGTAGAGCAAACACGATTCTCAACAATTAAGCACTCCCAGAATATCCAAAGGAATGAAGCCTCTGGTTAGCACTGCATAGATACGTCCCATCTAAAGGAAACCAAAGAACACTCAATGAATGACATGCAAGCTAATAGAAGATCTAAGCACCAACCCAATCAGCATCAAGATTGAGTTGTGAAGCCATTCAAGACGAAGTCTTCCACAAGGAAGCCAGAAGAAGACTTCTGTAACTGACTAAGGAAAGTCAGCAAGTGCAGTAGCTGTCAAACAAACAGAAGACAACGATCTTGGAAGCAACCAGGATTGTAGTGTTTCCCAAACAAAGAAAGAACTGATGGAGTGTACACAGAGATACTGGTCAGTCTCTCAAGAACAAGGCTAAAGTGATTAAGCATGGGTCAGTCCATTGATGATAGGTGAACGGGAGATCACAAGGAGAAAGCGAACTGAGCATGCTACAAATCTGAGATGTCTTGCTATTTAGAAGGGACCATAACATAGAGTCAAGTCATCAGTATCTGAGAATAGTCGAGGCAAACAGAAGTATCAAAGCACTGCACAAGAGAAGGAAGAGGTGTTTCACATGGAGATCCAATCAACACTCTTCAAAATCGTAGTGTTGTCTCTACCAGTCAACAAGACACTACGATCAAGTCCATGAATACATGCATCAGAATCGTAGAGTTCGAATAGCTGAAGACTGAAGCATTGGCAACGGTTCAATCTGAAGGGTAATATTCGAACAAGAGCTTATTGAGAGCATCAATGCAAGGACAACCTCTGATCGAGAAATCAGAAGGGTGAAATAAATTCGTCGACCTGCCCAAGATATCAAAGTGACATATCTGACAGGGTTGGTGAAACAGTAGACTGCAGTGTCAAGAAGTCAGAAAAAGATGTCATGTCACATCTGCAGTCTGCACCAAATAACTCGAGATCTGCGAAACAATTTGAATAACTTTCAATGGCTACTTTCCAACGGGAAGAATGGGAAGTAGTACAAATCAACAGAGCCTCAAAGATCAAGAGCTACTAATGAGTGTAGAGTTGCAGAATCATTGATTTGTTTAAATGCCATTGTTGACTGTACGAGTTCCACTAGAGATTAAGAGAACAAGTCTCAGTGACAGTGAGACTACATAGGTGGAAGTGAAGCAGCCTTGAAGAAGGACTTAAGCAAACCAGAAGCTTCACTCAACAAAGATGAGAATGCCATTGAAGATGGCAGCTAAGCTGAGAGCCGAGAAGGCCAAGAAGATAGCATTCAAAAAAGTGGTTGAGCACAAAGAAGATCAAGAGATCCACTCTACAGATCACCATGAACCGAAAGCTGAAGCTGAACAAGTGCAGAACCATACCTGCAAAGTATTTAAGAAGGGTTCAGGGATTGCTAAGTGCCAGAAGAAGACTACTAAAAGCACAGAGACTTAGCAAATCCAGATGGTGATGGTGCACAGCTGACATCAGATGAAGAGAGTAAAGATCAGCTGCACCAAAGAAGATGTGGTCCAGACTCGAAGCATAATTCAAAGAGGACCACATCAAGCTGCTAAGTACAAAAGATGTTCAGAGCTTAATGACATCTTAGCTCAGCACCACCAACAACAACAACGACTACAACCACAAGAAGCCGAGGGCTGAGGGGTCCTCGTCGTAGGGGGATGAAATGAAGTTTCAAGCCTCTTTGATTGAAGAGTTCTGGGAACTAGAGAAGTTCCAAGGTCACGGGCCTTGAAAAGTTCTTAGTGAATCAAGTCCCAAGGTCAGCGGCCTCAAGGAATCTAAGTGATTCAGTCTTGCCGCCTTCCTTAGTGGAAATCTCGCTTTAGTTGAATGTAGAAGAGTGGATTAGGAGCTTGAGTCTCGAACCACTTAAACCCCTAGTGTCTTTTACTTTATGTCATTTACATTATGTACATTAACTGCTATGTATGTTTTAACCGCTACTCATCAAGTAACTCTACGAAACAATGTATGTGTGATTATGAATATATCAATGAAGGGATCTTTTACTTATTTCATTGTGCTTGAAAAGATTCTTAAGTTTGTCATGAGCTACTTAATGAGCAATACAACTTAATAGAGAAAAGTATTTTGAAATTCTAAGGATCTATTCAACCCCCCCCCCCCCCCCTTCTAGATCTATATTGTGCCTACTAGGAACTAACAAAGTTAATAAAGTTAGAGGATTGAGTCATAAAACAAAAACAAAAAGCAAATAATAAAAATAAACAAAAACAAAGAATAAATAAAAACAAATAACACTCCCCGGCAACGGCGCCAAAATTTGGGAGTTGTCGTTGACACTCCTAAATTATCCTAAATTAACCTCACTTTCACTCCACAATTTATAATAATTAGCACAGTAGCAAGTAAGTATCGATCTCATAGAGAGTAACATTTTTGTATAATTATTCTACTATTTCAACAGAAAATAAAGATAGGGGATTTTTTGAAAATTGTTTTTAAACTAAGAGAACAAGAATTAATGATGAAATTAACCAAATATGTAAAAACTTCAGTTCTGCAGTTCAGTTTCACCAAGTACAGTAATCAATTAATCAAGTAATTATTATTTTCCCTTCAATGAAATTATTAGCCCTAGATAACAATAAGCTCTGCTATCCGAAATTTTCCTTAGATTATCACTGTATGAAACAAGCTCTCCACCAGATTTTAACTAGCATACAACCTAGAATAAGCTCTCTAGATTTAATATGATAGAAGCATTAAGAAATAGAGAATTAGACTGATCCAAGCAACAAACACATAAGCTCGATTTGTTTAACTTATTTTATGATAATCTTAGCAATACACAAAAGCTTGTCCACAATTAGTATTACCAAGTTGCTACTTATGATGAAGACAGATATCAATTACACGTAATACCAATCTTAATCTAGCATATGATAATGATCAAATTAACTCAATTGGCCATATTAAATCAATTATATCAATTAACATGCAATCAATGAAAATAGATTATCAGAAGAAATTTTACACAAGAAGGAATAAATAATAATACTCAATTAATCAATTACTTGTAACAAGGATTCACCTCCCTTTAGAACTTAATGAAAAGAACTAGCCTGACATGCTCGTGAGTCAGCACTCCAATAGATGATAGTTGATTGTTGAAAGCCTAAAACCCTGACTCTCATCCTCTATTTATAGTGCTAGACAAAGTCCTAAATCCTATAGGAAGTAGAAATCCAAATCCTAAAAGGAATTACAAATCATAACTAGTTTCCATAAAGAAATAGAATTCAATTTGGAAATAAATCTTAGTCTAAGGAAATCCAAAAGCTAATAGAAATATCAATCCAATTCCATGTAGAAATCTGCCAAAATCTGCTTTTAGAAACTTTCCAAAAATCCAAGATTTCCCGATTTTCCCGCTCAAATTCGTTGGGGCGAATTTTCATTTTATGCTGCGACGTCCTTTGGTAAAATGAGCATAACTTTTGATTCGGGAGGAGTTACGGGGCCTTCTACCTATCAAAACGAAGATATTGACGAGATCTACAACTTTCATTCTTTGAGAATTAACAAATTCGTGCTTTATAAAGGTCGAAATCGGGCTCCAAGTGACTACTGTGTAAATTACAACTTCCAAACTTTGAGGTTCAACGTCCATTTAGTAAAAATATCATAACTTTTTCATATGAACTTCGATTGGGACGATTCAAGATATTCCAGAAAGATAAAGAAGAGCTCTACAATAAAATCTAAGTTCCAAGCAAAGACCATGCATCCAACTTAATGTTAAAAACCCTGCAATTTTCCATTTTCCCTCATTTTAGCTCCAATTCTTCCTGAAATCATTAAACACCTTAATAAGCTCATATACACATGAAACATGCAATAAAACTAAACATAAAGGAATCAAAATAAATGAATAATATGCACTCATCAATGACCATTGATGAATACACGAATATCCTTGGCCCGTAGTGCATGGATAATTGTTGATTGTGATACTAATGAATATCCTTGGCCGTAGTGCATGGATGATGTGAATTATATATTAAGCTGAGTCCCAGCGATAAAAATGATAAAAAATCCTTTTAAATAATAAAAGATAGTAAATTTTATTCTCTACTTGACTCTTTTCATGGATTGCTTGTTCCGCTGCAGTTAAACTTGATGTTTTTTATATTGTATCAGTTTAACATCATTGTTGACTAACGATAATTTATTCCGTATTATCTTAGTCATAATATTTCTTACTGGGCTAGTTGAGCTCACCCTTTTACTTTCATTGTTCTCTTCAGGAAATGAGAACGTAGCAGGGACTAGTCGGGGAACGGAGTGACGGTCCAGATAATAGCATTAGTTGTCCTCACTATTCTGTTAAATAGTGTGATAATAAATCTAATGAGGACTCAATTGAGTGTGGATATTGTCTAGATGATAATATTTGTATTAAAACTCACAGCATATGTTTTGTCGTATTTTACACGACTGTTGTATAATTAAGTTGTATTTGAATTTTGTACCATGTATTTGGCGACTCAAGATGGGTGATGTATACCTATTTTGGGGGCGTCACAGCTATCATCTGGATCGTCACTCCGTTCCCTGACTCGTCCCAGCTATATTCTCATTTCCTGAAGAGAACAGTGAAAGAAAGGGTGAACTCAACTAGCCCAGTAAAAAATATTATGACTAAGATAATGCAGAATAAATTATCAATAGTCTTCAACAATGTAAAACTGATAAAATATAATTGACATCAAGTTTAACTGCAGCGAAATAAGTAATCCATTAGAAAAATCAAGTAGAGCATGATATCTACTATCTTCTATGATTTAAAAATGTTTTCATCAATTTTTATCGCTGAGACTCAGCTTAATAAATAAACCACATCATCAAGTCATCCCTGTACTACTGGCCAATGATATTCATTAAATCATCAATGGTCATAATGATACCGAATAATTCCTAGTTATAATCGTACCAAAAACTGTCCATCAATGCACTACAGGCCACTGAGGACTTTTACCACATCGTTTATAACATTACAGGTCATGATTATACAGAATGATTCCTGGTCATAATCATACCATGTCCATCTTTGCACGTAAACCAAAGATATACAACTATAAAACCAATAATCAATAGTCCATCTTTGCATGTAAGCCAAAGATATAAAATTCAATAATCAACAGTCCATCTTTGCACGTAAACCAAATATCACCATATAAGCATGAGGATGATGACAATGATATAAGCATTAATCAAACAAGGATAAATATTAAAAACTTTAAATTTATCCAAATATTATCAATCACTTAATAAACTCATAATCTAATATTATTAATATTAAAACAATATTTCAATCACTTCTTAAACTTATAAAAAATTTATTTCAATTGTTTATACTTTACCAAATAATACATTTAATCATTTAAAAATTCCATACTCATAAGACTTCATCACCAATAATCAAATCCCTTATCAAAAATCTGCATATACCCTATATAGGATTCTCAAGCCATAAAATCCTATTTTCCAATTTTGTTATTTCACATAACATATTTAACTCATTTACTCATAACTAGATTATTTTCATGAAAAATACTAAATCAGTCCCAAAAATATTTCTTTTCTGGAATTTAGCAGAATATAGTCCCATATTGAACATATATTTTTCTCAGAATTTTTAAAATTCATTTATTATTTTTCAAAAATTAATTTCTAATTAATTCCTTAAGAAATTAGCTACCTCAAGTTTAACTCTAGAAATTCCCAAATCTTGGCAGGATCTTACACATGTTAACGTGATCTTCCAGTTTAAATTTCATGGTCATCGAAGTTATAGAACTTCGGTTATAGCGTTTTTCGTCAGAAAAACCTAAATATTGAAATAGTCATAACTTGCTCATTATAAGTCGGAATGAGCTCATTTTTGGACAGGAGGTACTTTATACCATATATTTCCATGTCCCAAAAGGCCGGAATTTTTCTCACAAATTAAGTGGCCGAAAATGCCCTTTTAAATTTATGGGCAGTAGCTTTTTTGTGATTTGCTATTTTTGACTCCTTTGCTAAAATCAGTCCACACGAAAATCTACAACACATTTTCCATCAATGCACTACGGGCCAATGAGGACTTTTTCTACATCATTTGTAACATTACGGTTATGATTATACCGAATAATCCCTGGTCATAATAATACCAAGTCCATCTATGCACTACAGGCCACAGATGACTTTCAACAAAATATAAACATGAGGATGATGACAATGATATAAGAATTCAATAAAACAAGTTCAGGAATTAAACTATCCAGGAACTAATAACGTCTAAATTGTCAACATGATACTTCTTTGTAGAGTAAAATTTAAGAATGCTCAAAAGAATATTTCCATGAAAAGATACTGGATGAAACGCAAATATCCAGGATATTCCACTAATTTCAAGGAATATAGAAGCCAAAGCTTTAACCAACTGAGTATAATAAAATATATGAAACTGCAAATGGATTTTCACCCGTCATGCAGTAATCCACGTATACAGATCATTTCCTCAATTTAATAAGGAATGAATACAAAGGATCATTCACCATGCATGTGGTAATCCACATAGACAAGTTATTCCAACAGAATAATAAAGAATGGAATAACAGAAGGATTCACCATGCGTATGATAGACTGCACAGACAAGTTATTCCCAACAGTATAATAAAGAATGGAATTAGGTCATGCGTAAACGCACAGACAGGATTAAGAGTGATCATTCGGTTATAACCGAAATAACTGAAAACCGAAGTAATGATGATTTTACTATCCGAACTAATAACCGAAATTTGACAATAACCGAATTACCAAATTATAATTTTGGTAATTCTGGAAAAAAACAGAATTACTGTCCAGCAAATGTTACCTGTTTAGCATCCAACTGTTACAGACTTACAGTGTTACCTATTTAGCAAACACTATCCAGTAAATTAACAGTTTAACTAACACTGTCCAGGGTCCAGCAGCATAGTAAAAATTACAGCAGCAACAACTAACAAGCCCAAACACTTTTACAGTAATACTTTTAAAAAATTATAGCAGCAACAACTATCTAGATGGAAAAACTGAAATGAGATGCAACAACAGCCTAACAGCAACAACTTTTAAAAAATTACAGCAGCAACAACTATCAGATGCAACAACGGCTCAACAAGCTCCAGTCTTTCAGTATCATGATTCAGCATCAACAAGCTCCAGTCTTGCAGTCTCCCAAGTCCCAATAGCACTGCAACAATAACAATAATAAAAAACAATTGTATATTGATAGCACCTTACTATCTAGATGGAAAAACTGAAAGTGATAGATAAAACAGTTGTTAAATACCTAACATATTTTTAAATGCAAGGAGGCGGATTTCCACTTGGGATTGGTTCAATCTGCAAAAGGAAAAATGACATACAAATGCATCAAATTATAGACACATACAAGCAAGACAAAACTATAATCAAAATGCTTAAAATTGAATTGCAATGATGAATCGAGAGACGAATTTACCTCTCCCATCTCGTTGAGTCACGGAAACATTGGCATCATTAGTAACAAGGCTCAAGTTAGATATTCCTGAAAATTGAAAAATATAATTAAACACATTATTTTCAACAAACAATGTTTTATTAGTTCAATAAAATAAACAAAAAAATAATTATTACCACACTCAAATTTATCGGCAAAGTCGATATCTTCCTCCACATTAATACGATTCTTCACTTTAACCCAATCTTGAGAACATATGAGAGCTTCCACCATATTAAGAGACAATGAACTCCTAAATCTATTAAGAATGCATCCCCCATGCTAAATGCAGACTCTGAAGCAACGGTAGAAATGGGAATAGCCAACACATCACGGGCAATACGTGCAAAGATAGAGAATCTTACACTATTAACTTTCCACCATCCCAAAATATCGAAAGACTCATCAAATTCTTCAACATCTTCACTTAAATACTTGTCCAATTCAGATTTGTCTCCAACAATAACTCCGGTCCGACGCCTTTTGAACTCTTCTGTAATTCTATTTGTAGTTTGGGATTCTATTGAACTAGAACCTTGGGATGACATTGACATGTTACTTAAACTTGATTTTCCACTTTCTTGAGTTGAATACTTTTTCCTGTACTCATTAAACAAATCTTCCATTGATCTCTTCACACCATCGACAATCTCCATCCCAGTGACCTTATTACTTGATTGATATTCTAAATTCCTATATTCATTATCAATATCAAAGTGAAGATCTATTTCCAAACCCTCCAACGGATTTTTAACTTCAATTTCACCATTTCCATACATTCTTTCTAAACCAAATTGAACAAAGCTCAACTTATACCGAGGATCAAGCACAACGGGAAAATATAACAACATATTCATTTTTGTAACATTTCCCCAATACTTATCATATTTTATTTTCATTGCCTTGGCTATTCTTTGCAATTCTATATCATTGCTTCTTTCCAAGTCATTCAAAATAATATAAGTGTCACATATTTCAAGAAATGCATTATTTGATGTGAAATAAGATGAGCCAAAAATACGCACAGTGAGATTATAAAAATGTTCTAAAAATTCAACAAACAATTTGGCCCTATTCCAATCCGAGTCCGTTGGAATATTTTTGCCCCCCATCTCTTTTTCAAAGCCACGATCTTTAAACCCAAATCGATCAAAAGCTTCCTTATATTTTAAGGCTGAACTTAACATCAAGTAAGTTGAGTTCCATCTAGTTGGGCAATCTAGACTTAAGCCTTTCTTATCTTCAAGACCACAATACTCAATACATTCCATAAATAACTTGACCCTAGCTGGAAATTGTTTTGCACACTGTACGCCTAATTGTTTCAATAGATTTCTCAATCAACTTCAACCCATCATTCACAACAAGATTAATAATGTGAGCAATACATCTCATGCGAAAGAATTTACCACCTAAGACATTGGTTTTCCAGTATGTACATCTATCTCTCAAGTAAGCCGCAGTATCATTTGAGCTAGCATTATCTACAGTGAGTGTCATAATTTTAGAAAGTCCCCACTCAATTAGACAAGACTCAACCGTTTCCCCAATGTCCTTCCCCTTATGACTTGTGATGATTCTAAAATTCAATATTTTCTTATGCAATTTCCAGTTTTTATCAATAAAATGAGCAGTAACACACATATAATTCAAGCGTTGATTAGAAGTCCAAGAGTCAGTTGTGAGGCAAACACGTTCACAATGTTTTCTAAGGATTGTTTTTAACTTACTCTTTTCATTCTCATATAAACAAATACAATCTCTAGAAAATGTAAAACATGAAGGCAAATGAAACCTAGGACAAGAAACTTGAATAAGTCTTTTAAAACCCTCCTTCTCAACATGTTTGAAAGAAAGTTCGTCAACAATAAGATAGTGAACCACAGCTGCCCTAACCGCTTCTTGGTCAAACCTCCAAGAAGTGAGTGTACCCTCACATGCCCCTCCCTCTCCCTCACCCTCTTTAATCCCTACAAGATGGGGTTGAGCTTTGTCCATGTTGATAGGATTTTTTTTACAAGTTCTAAAGTGATTTCTTAAAGAAGTAATACCATTTGAGGATGAATCAGCAGCTAATTTTTTTTCACAATAAGTACACTTACCTTTGATGACATTACCATCCTTATCTTTAACAGGAATAAAGTGCCCCTCAGTCCACACCTTGGATCTAGGTGCCATCCTTTTTCTTGGCATCTTTACACTTTCTGAGTGTCCCGTAGTTTTTGTACTTGTCGTGGGTTCTTTTGATCGGGGCTCTGTATTGGTGGGAACACTGTCATTTGCCTCTCTCCCATCTCCAATTGGATCAAGGTCATCAAGGTTAGGCTAGTCCGTATCATCCACCATGTGCAAATCATTTAAAAGACTTGACATCATCTACAAATGTCAAACAAAAAAAACAAAATCAGATGAAACATAAGGTGGAGAGGTCCAATCAATTGTTTTAAGTTCTTAACTTCTTATAAACCATAAAGATAATTAAAAATTGATGAACCGGCCAAATTCTACTGCTAGTTCCACTATCTAACTCACTACATGTACCTTTTCCACTGTCCAACTCATTATATGTTCTTAACTTGCATATTATTATTATGTTGATACAACATATAAGTATAATATAGAACTTAGACCAAACTTATGCAGTAAAAATATACACTAGTCTAGCATCATACGACAACATGAGAAAGACTATCATCACATAAAAGGCCAAAAGGGATCCAAGTTTGAATTTAAACAATACCAGAACATAAATATGTGTCCATAACTTCATATAAAAGGGTCACAAGCTCTATATAAAGACAGCAGTCCATACTCATATTAACACTTATCTCACGACTCACATTATCCCAATCCATGGAATTATATAATAAAGATCCCAAAAAAAACAAAATCAGATGAAACCAAAATAAAAAAACATACCATGATACCACTGCTAGCTACTATAGGTACGAAATAAAAATTTATGATTAACTTTGAAAGAATCAAATGATTACCTACCTTAGAAATCATAACCCTAAGTCCTAACTAACAAAATCAGATCGAATAACCCGTAAAAGGGTTCAAATCAAAATCAGATGCAAGTATGGAACAACTAACAAAAGTACAAAACAAACATACCACCAATTTCTTTGATCAGTCGTAAGAGAGTCGGGAGGTCGAAGGGGGAGAGGCAGAGCCGCCGAGGGCACTGGGCTGGAGACTCTCCAGAGGCGGAGAGAGGCGGAGGCTGGACGCTGGAGAGGGAGTAGTCGACTATCGAGACTCAAGATGTCAAGAGGCAAGCAAAGCAAGTAAGCAACTGAAGTCGAAGGCTCGAAGCAAGAGGATCTCAGATCTGAAATATGAAGAAAGAGTGGAGCGGGCTAAGTTAGGGCAAAATGAAAATGGGATGTGAAATGTAAAGACACAAACGTGAAATCAAATGGACTCGCCGAGTAAGATAATAATAATATTATAAATTAAATTTTTTTTAATAATTAAGGTTCGGTTATTCGGATACCCGAATAACCTATTTTTCTAAACCGAAACCATAACCGAATACTGAATAATAATTCAGATATAACCAAAATTTTAAAAAAAAATCGAAAAAACAAAATAATTCGGTTAAAAAAATTTGGTTCGGTTCGGTAATTCGGTTTTATCCGTTTTTTGCTCACTCCTAGACAGGATATTCCGACAGAATAATAAAGAACGGAACCAGGTCTGGCAAAATTCGCATCAACAGGATATTCCAACAGAATAATAAAGAATGGAATAACAACAGAAATCACCATGCATGCGATAGATCGCATGCATAGATGTGTTATTCCAATGAATAATAATTAATGGAACCGGTCGGTAAAATAATACGCTGCCGACGGATATTCCAATAGAATGATAAAGAATGGAATAACAGAGAAATTTCACTATGTATGCGGTACTTCGCATAGACAGGTTATTCCAACATAATGATAAAGAATGGAATAATAGAAGAATTTCACCAAGTATAGGGTAGCCCGCGTATACAGGTTATTCCAACAGAATAATAAAGAATGGAATAATAGAAGAATTTCACCATGTATGCGGTACTTCGCATAGACGGATTATTCCAACATAATGATAAAGAATGGAATAATAGAAGAATTTCACCAAGTATAGGGTAGCACATTATCTGAGTTATTCCAATGAAATAATAAAGAATGGAATAATGTAAGTTCTCTTCATGAATACGAAAGAATAATACCCCTTACCTTAGAAGAAAACTGGATACTAGAATAGTGAGGTAGCAGACTTCTCTTCTTCTTTCTCTCTATAGATTTTTCCCTATAGCTTCTCTTTATAATTTATCTCTATAATTTCTCTCTCTAGAGTTTCAATGAATTCGTAAGAAATAATGAAGGAATGAGCTTCTATTTATAGGAGAATGGACTGAATAGTAACTAATTCATGAACGGTCCAGATTGGTTTACAATAAAATATTTTAATAAAACAAAATCTTTTAAATAAAATATAATATATTATATTTATAATCTAATAAAACGAATAACTTTATAAAAGTATTCTGTTTTATATAAAAAGATTTTACTATGCAAAACACTATATGAAGACCTTATACAAACACTATGCATAATAAAATATATTATATTCTAATTATTGTCTAATAAAACAAATAACTTTATAAAAGTATTACATTTTATATAAAAAGATTTTACTATGTAAAAACATTATGCATAATAAAATATATTATATTCTAATTATTGTCAATAAAACAAATAACTTTATAAAAGTATTACATTTTATATAAAAAGCTTTTCATTTTTATTACATTAATAATACTAATAAAACAAAACTTCATCATCATTATTATAATTCACACTTTATTAATCGAATTAATCGTTCCCGAGAAAAGAGGGGCTTTCTAATAAGGATTTCTCCTGATTAGTAGCAATTAGGTGACCAAACCTCTCCTTGGCGGAACTTACAGACATCGTTAATATTGCAAATAATAACATTAATAACCCGTTATCTCAATTATTGATTTAATAATATATAAAATATCAACAATAATTGAATCAAATAACGTGAGATATTATCAACAATTATTGAAGCGATAATTGAACAAAAGCGAGTGACTTCTCAATGTAAGCATCGATAATCAATATCGTGTGCTACTCTTATGCAACCACACGTATTCATCGTACTTTTACTACTGAGTAGTTTCACGGTTTTAACGGTAAAACTTCCACCGTTATTTTCATAAAAATATTTTTGTCATTTTCTCAATCCGACAATAATTCCGTTGTAGGGTCCACTAATGATTGTACCGTCGTACGGATATTCTCTAACAAAAAGAATATTTCCCGACCAATCGAATATTATATAACAACTTGCATACTTTATAAAATTTATAAATATTACCCACAACTATAACATTATCTCAAATCCACACCATATTTTAAAAAAAAATATTTCGAGAAAATAAAATCTTTATTCATAAAATTTGGGGTCTCACAGAGTATGTATTAATTGTTCAATAATAGTATGGTGAATTGTGGTGGTATGTGTCTTTAGGTAATGAAATATTTTTTGAATTTTAATTTAATTTTTTTTTACGTCGTGCCTTTAGGCACGGGCATATGCTAGTCTATAATATTAAGCGCCAGGATTTAAAATATATAATCGTTCTATTTGAGGTTGTGTCATATGTAAGACCCCAACTTTTATGAATAAAGATGAATTTTCTATAATTATCATTTTTGAATATTATGGAATGAATTTGATATAATGTTATAGTTGTGGGTAATAGTTATAAATTTTGTAAAGTACACAAGTTATTATATAATATTCGATTGGTCGGGGAATATTCGTTTTAACAGAGAATATTCGTGACAACGACACAATCATTGGTGGACCCTAATAACGGAATTATCGATTGATTGAAAAACCGACAAAAATATTTTATGAAAATAACGGCGGAAATTTTATCGTTAATCGTTTGAACACCCTATTAAAAGTGCGAGAATACGTGTTGTTGTTGCATAGTAGCACACCAGTATTGATTATTGATGCTTACGTGAGAAGTCACCAGCTTTTGTTCAATTATTGCTTCAAAGAATTGTTGCATAAGATCTCACATTAATTGATTCAATTATTGTCGATATTTTATATATTATTAAAACAATAATTGAGACGACGGGTTATTAATATTATTATTTGCAATATTAACGATGTCTCAAGTTCTGCTAAGAGACGCTTTGGTCACCTAATTACGCTACCAATAGAAGAAATCCTTATCGAAAGCCCCTCTTCTCCTTAAACGACACTTCGTCGATTAATAAAGTGAATTATAATAATGATGATGAAGTTTTGTTTTATTAGTATTATTAATGTAATAAAAACAGAAAAGCTTTTATATAAAAATGTAATACTTTTTATAATATTATTCGCTTTATTAGACTATAAATAGAATATATTATATTCTATTACGATATGTTTTTTATAGTAAAATTTTTTTATATAAAATGTAATACTTTTATAAAGTTATTCATTTTATTAGATTATAAATAGACTATATTATATTTATTTAAAAGATTTTGTTTGATTAGAATATTTTATAGTAAACCAATCTGGACCGTCCGTTTAAAAGTAAACCAATCTGGACCGTCCGTTTAAAAGTAAATCAATCTGGACCGTTCAGGAAGTAGTTACTATTCAGTCCATTCTCCTATAAATAGAATCTTATTCATTGTTCTCTTTTACTTTCATTGTTCTCTTTAGGAAATGAGAACGTAACAGGGACTAGTCGGGAAACGGAGTGACGGTCCAGATAATAGCATTAGTAGTCCTCACTATTCTATTAAATAGTGTGATAATAAATGTAATGAGGACTAAATTGTGTGTGGATATTGTCTAGATGATAATATTTGTATTAAAACTCACAGCATATGTTTTTTCGTATTTTACATGACTGTTGTATAATTAAGTTGTATTTGAATTTTGTACCATATATTTAGCGACTCAAGATAGGTGATGTATACCTATTTTGGGGGCGTCACGTCATAATTTTTTTTTATTCCTATAAATTTAAGTAGGATTCCATAAAATTGAGCAATTAAAATTTAAATAGTTAGTATATCTTAATAAATTAAATTATCTGATTAAAATAAAATCTAAATTTCAAAAGTTATTTGGTAACTAAAAATTATAAAATATCTGAATGACTTTTAAATGTAAAAGTATCAATTTTAAATTTAAAAATATTTCAAATTGACTTTTCAAGACTAAATAATTATCTTAAATTTTAGAATCCATGCACTACGGGCCAAAGATAATCGTGTTTTCATCAACGGTCCTGATCATGCCATAAAACAATTCATCTTCGTTCCCTTGACCGAAGAAAATCTATAGCCATAATTAAACCAAAAACTGTCCATCAATGCAATACGGGCCAATGAAGACTTTTTCCACATTATTTGTAACATTACTACCATGATATATACCGAATAATCCACGGTCATAATCATACCAAGTCCATCTATGCAATACAGAGCCCACGATGACTTTCAACAAAATATAAACATGAGGATGATGACAATGATATAAGAATTCAATAAAAAAAGTTCAAGAATTAAATTATCCAGGAACTAATAACATCCAAATTGTCAACATGATACTTCTTTGTAGAATAAAATTCAAGAATAATATTCATGCACCAAAAAAATAATTTGGACAGAAAAGAATCAATTTTTTGTCGTGAATAGTACCCCGTGAATAGTACTTCGGGAATAGTACCTCGTGAATAGTACCCCGACATGAAAAGTACTCCAAATACCCAAGTGAATAGTATTCGGGTGAATAGTAATTTGGTGAATAGTAACCCATGAATAGTAACTCATAAATAGTATTCCGACATAAAAAGTGCCCCGAATACCTGAGTGAATAATACTAGAGTGAATAGTAACTGGGTGAATAGTAACCCATGAATAGTAACTCGTAATGTAAAATACCAAATAAAATGATATTTTATGATTTAGTATAGAAGTCAAAACTTTAACCAACTAAGTATAATAAAGAATGGAATAACAAAAGAAATCACCGGCATGCGGTGCTCGTGATAGATAGGTTATCTCAATGTAATAATAAATAACGGAACCGTGTCAAAGGCGTATCGCGACCGAAAAGGATATTCCAATGTAATAATAAAGAATAGAATAACAATGAAATCACCATGCATGTGGTACTTCAGATAGACGAGTTATTCCAATGTAATAATAAATAACGGAACCGGAGTTCTCAGAAAACGCATGCAGGATAGTCCAACGGAATAATAAAGACGGAACCGTGTTCGGATAAAACGCATTGTGACGAGGATATTTCAACAGAATAATAAAGACTTTAACCGTGTCCCACGTAAAAGCGTCTGATGTGGATATTCCAATGTAATAATAAAGAATGGAATAACAACAAAATTTCACCACGTATGCAAAGATTTGGCATGAGGCGAAGTTATTCCAGCAGAATAATAAATAATGGAATAATGTAAGAATTTCACCAAGTATAGGGTAGATCAGATATAAAAGTTATTCCAATGAATAATAAAGAATGGAATAATGTAAGTTCTCTTCATGAATATGAAAAAAATAATACCCTTTACCTCAAAAGAAGACCGGATCTTTGGAATAAATGAGGTAGCGAGGCTTCTCTTCTTCTTTTTCTCTATAATTTCTCTCTATAATAATTGCTCTATAGCTTTAGTGAATTGGTGAGAAATGAAGGAAGAATGAGCTTCTATTTATAGGAAAATATAGTTTTTATAATTACACGTTTTGGGGCTCAAAATATTACAGTACAATACCTTCAACTTTTCTTTCATTTTTAATTTAGTCCTGCAAGTATTATCAAAATTGCAACACCTCCCCTAATAGTAAATAATGTGAATCAATAGTTCAATCATATGAATCAATTGTTATAATCATGTGAAAATATGAATTACAGTATAGTACCTCCATCTATACCTCCATTTTTAACTTAGTCATGCAAGTATTATCAATCTTGCACCAACTCCCCTAATAGTATAAGAATGTGATTCAATAGTACACACATGTGAACAAATAGTTATATAAGCATTTGAATAAGTAGCAATTAATTTCTCATTTATCCGATAAATTACCCGATTTATCAATATAACCCCCAGACATCAATTATCATCGGAATAGATGTCGATTTCAACTAACACCAATAATCTTAACACAATGGAACTATCAAATTCATCTTTAATCAACACGAACTTATTCATCATTAATATCATAACTCACAATATTTAAAAACCAAATAGTTCCCAAGAAAGAGGGGGCTTTCCAATAAGGATTTCTCCCTATTAGCGCGCAATTAGGTGACCAAAACTCTCCTTGCCAGAACTTCTAGACATTATAAATATTGTAATTTAATAATATGAATAACTTTGTCGTCTCAATTATTGATTTAATAATATAACATATAATGCAGAAGATACTGTAACAATAATCGAATCAATAATATAAGAGATATGATGCAATAATTACTGTAGCAATAATTGAGTATAACTGAGTGACTTATCACGTAAGCATCAATAACCAATACCGTGTGCAGCCACGCGTATTACTTTACTTTTACTACCAAGTAGTTCAACAGTTTTAATGGTAAAACTTTCACCGTTATTTTCATAAAAATAATTCTGTCGTTTTATTACTACGAAAATACTTCCGTTGTGGGTTCACTAATGATTGTGTCGTCGTACGGATATTCCCGACAAAAAGAATATTCCCCGACCAAACGAATATTTTATAACAATTTGCATACTTTGCAAAATTTATAAATACTACCCACAACTATAACATTATATCAAATCCACACCATAATTTTAAAAACAAAATCGAGAAATTTAAATCTTTATTCATAAAATTTGGGGTCTCACAAATGGAGTGACGATCCAGATAATAGCATTAGTAGTCCTCATTATTCTGTTAAATAGTATGATAATAAATGTAATGAGGACTCAATTGAGTGTGTATATTGTCTAGATGACAATATTTGTAATAAAACTCACAGCATATGTTTTGTCGTATTCTTACACAACGTTTGTATAATTAAGATTGTATTTGAATTTTGTACCATGTATCTGGCGACTCAAGATGGGTGAGGTATACCTATTTTGGGGGAATCACAGTTGGTATCAAAGTTTAGGGATATAATTCCTGGCTGAGATGTGAGATAAGAACTAGGAGGGGAGAGACGGGGAATTCTTTCACTAGTATGACCTACCTAAGTTTATTTGGTATTTAATTGGTCGGTCCCCGCTAAGCAGTTCAAAGAACTGGGACCACCAAAGTTTTTTGGAGAGCCAAAACCACTTAAGGAGGAGACGTGGATAAAGTAGATCTGCAAGATATTTGATGTCTTGGGATGCTCCGAGGAGCAAAAGGTTCCCTTTGCCACCTTCATGTTGCGAGCAAAGGCAGATTACTGGTGGGAATCTGTAAAGCGTACTCAACCTGCCGCATTAAAGATGACTTGGGAGATGTTCCAAGAATTGTTCAACGACAAGTACTTTTCCGAAAGTATTCGTCACATGAAAGAGGTAGAATTCATCAAGCTGGAGCAAAACAACATGACCGTATCGCAGTACGAAGCCAAGTTTGTCGAGTTGTCCCAGTTTGCGTCCCATTTGGTTGATAATGAGGAGAGAATGACGCGAATGTTTCTAAGAGGTTTGAAACCCCAGATACGTCAATATCTTATCTCTCATAAACTGTGTTTGTATTCGGATGTTGTTAATAGGGCTCAGTTATTGGAGCGCGATAATGAGTCAACCCAACCAAAAGAGAGTAGCTGACAAAATGATAATACTAGTGAGAGCAGTCATCGAAGCGGTGACAACAAGCGTGGAGGGAATCAACAGGCCAGAAAAGGTAACCACTTCAAAGGGTAATCGTACAAAACAATAATAATGGACATTTCAAGAAGAGGAGATTCAACAACGATGGAAAGACGCCAAAGACCAAAGACCTGTTGTTAAGGAAGGAGAACGACCACCTATCATATGCTTCAAATGCGGAGGGGAGGGACACATCAGTCCAAACTACGTGATGTAGTCCAAAGCATGTTATAATTGTGGAAAAGAAGGTCACCTAGCCCGATTTTATCGTGCACCAAAGTCAAGTCCAGCTGGGACGGTGGCACCAAAGGCGGATATGGACAAAACAAAGTCAGTGGTTTCAGGAAAAGCGTTTTTTGTGACTTCTCAAAAAAGCGAGTAACCCGAACGAATTTAGCACGGGTTAGTTAATTATAAATTCTTGCGAAGTCTATACCTTATTAGATACCGATTCTACCCATTTCTTTTATCTCTCTTGCTTGTGCTCAACGTTTAAATTTGACTCCGGAGAAATTGGACTTTGACTTATCTGTTGAAACTCCGTTGGGAGAAACCTTCATTACATCCACTGTTTATAAGTCTTGTTTGGTTCAAATCGGTACCCTCACATTACCTGTCGATCTTATTTAATTGAAAATACTTGCATTTGACGTAATTATAGGGATTGATTGGTTAACTACTCATCATGCAAAAATTGATTGTTTTCCTAAGGTTGTTAGCTTTCATATTCCTAACTAACCTATTATGCTAATTCAAGCAACCAAACCATTAAAATCAAACACTGTCATCTCAAGCCATAAAGTCGTTTATTGAAAAACGGATGTCAAGCTTTCTTAGCTCATGTCACGGATCTAAACAAAAATACGTTAGTTTTGAATGATATTTCTATTGTTAATGAATTTCCTGACGTATTCCCCTCAAGAACTTCCCAGCCTACCCCGGAGCGTGAAATTGAATTTTGTATCGACCTTGAACCCGGTATAAAACCTATTTCTAAAGCACCATATCGAATGGCTCCTATTGAACTTCAGGAGTTAAAGACCCAACTGCAGGAATTGTTAGACATCGGTTTCATTCATCCTAGTACGTCTCCTTAGGGTGCTCCTGTTCTATTCTTAAAAAAGAAAGACGGGAGTATGCGACTTTGTATTGATTACCAGGAGTTGAATCATGTCACCATCAAAACTAGGTACCCATTGCCACGTATTGATGACCTGTTTGACCAGTTGCAAGGCGCCAAATTCTTTTCAAAGATTGATCTTCGTTCCGGATATCACCAATTGAAGATTAGAACCGATGACATTCCAAAGATGGCTTTTAGAACTCGGTACGGGCATTATGAATTCCTAGTCATGTCTTTTGGATTGACTAATGCTCCTGCTGCCTTTATGGATATGATGAACCGAGCATTCAAGGAATATTTGGATCACTTTGTGGTCGTCTTTATTAATGACATCCTTATTTATTCCAAAAGCCGTGAAGATCATGAGCAACACTTGAGGGTGATGCTTCAAAAGCTTCGTGAATATAAGCTTTATGCCAAGTTGAAGAAATGCGAGTTCTGGCTTGAGGAAGTAGCATTCCTTGGGCATGTGGTATCAAGAAATAGAATATCTGCTGACCCAAAGAAAGATCAAGCTATTCAAAGTCGGGAGCAACCTAAATCGATGATCAAATCGTAGCTTTCTCGGCTTAGCTGGTTATTATCGGAGATTCGTAGAAGGGTTTTCTCGAATCGCTACTCCCTTAACTCAGCTGACTAGAAAAGATACAAAATTCGGTTGGAACGAGGAATGTGAGAAGAGTTTTCAAGAACTCAAGAGGAGACTCATTTCAGCACCTGTTCTGACAATACCATCTGGCTCGGAGGGATTTGTCATCTACAGTGATGCTTCAGGCAAAGGGTTAGGATGTGTTCTCATGCAACATGGGAAAGTCATAGCCTATGCCACTCGACAACTCAAAGAATATGAGATGAATTATCCTACTCATGATCTAGAGTTGGCAGCTGTTGAGTTTGCACTAAAGATTTGGAGGCATTACTTGTATGGGGAGAAAGTGGAGATCTTTACGGATCATAAAAGCGTCAAATATTTCTTCACTCAAAAGGAACTCAATATGCGACAGCGACGTTGGCTTGAACTGTTGAAAGATTATGATCATACCATCCAATACCATCCTGGAAAAGCAAACGTGGTAGCTAACGCATTGAGTAGAAGATCATATGCGGGTACGAGTGCGATATTGTCAACGTAGAGGCCCATTTTGTATGACTTGCAAAGGATGGAGATAGAGATAAAGACTCCAGGGACCCATGTGATGATGGCGAATATACGAGTAGAACCGACTTTAATCGATAAAGTTAAAGTTGCTCAAGCTACAGACCTGAAGTTGATGCATATGAGGAAGAAAGTACAAGAAGGTGCTATGCCGGAAACAAGAATCGATGAAGAAGGAATACTTTGAGTCAACTCCAGACTTTGTGTTCCTAACGATCCTGAGTTAAAGTATAAAATCATGATGGAGGCGCACAACACACCGCTTTGCAATCCATCTCGGGAGTACCAAATGTATCATGATCTTTGACATACATTTTGGTGGGGCAATATAAGAAAGAGATAGCGTTGTTTATCTCAAGGTGTTTAACTTGCCAACGAAGTCAAGGCGAACATCAAGTACCAAAAGGTCCATCAGAACCACTTGAAATTCCAGAATGGAAGTGGGAGCACATTACCATGAATTTTATTCTCGGGTCTTCCCAAGGTTTCTCAAGGCATAGATGTAATTTGGGTCATTGTTGATAGATTAACCAAGTCTGCTCATTTCTTACCAATACGAGAAACTTATACACTTGAATGTCTTGCTCGTATGTACATAAACGAGATTGTAAGACTGCATGGTATGCCAGTATCCATAGTTTTTGATCGAGACCCAAGATTCACTTCACGATTTTGGGTTAGTTTACAAAAAGCTAAGGGCACGGATTTATGATTTAGTTCGGCATATCATCCTCAGACGGATGGACAATCAGAGAGGACTATCCAAACTCTTGAAGATTTATTAAGACTTTGTGTCCTTGACTTCAAGGGAAGTTGGGACAAGTTCTTACCATTGGTGGAGTTTTCTTACAACAATAGTTATCAAACAAGTATTGGCATGGCTCCATTCGAGGCGTTGTATGGAAAAAAGTGTCGTTCTCCAGTATGCTAGGATGAGGTGGGTGAAGCAACGTTGTTGGGACCGGAGTTGTTACGTATGACTACGGAAAAGATTCAAATGATCCGACAACGTATAAAAACCTCACAAGACCGACAAAAGAGTTATGTTGATCTTCATCGAAAGGACGTGGAATTCGATATTGGTGATCATGTGTTGTTACGTGTTGTTCCATGGAAAGGAGTTACGAGATTTAGAAAGAGAGGAAAGCTCAATCCTCGATTCATTGTCCTATTTTTAATCCTCGATCGAGTAGAGACTGTAGCCTATAGACTCGCTTTACCGCCAAGTATGTCTCGTGTTCATAACATTTTTCATATATCCATGTTACGTAAATATGTGAAAGACCCGAACCACATTATTGAGTTAGAACCGGATGAAATAGCGGAAGATTTAACGTATGAAGAGATTCATGTTCAAATCTTGGATAAGAAGGAACATATTCTACGCTCCAAGGTTATACCTCAAGTCAATGTTTTATGGAGGAACCACGATGTTGAGGAAATGACCTGGGAGTTAGAATCTTAAATTTAATCAAGGTATCCTTACCTCTTCGACATACCAGGTACGTACCCTAATTTAGAATGAGATATTTCATAAGAAGGGGAGATTGTAAGACCCCAACTTTTATGAATAAAGATGAATTTTCTATAATTATCATTTTTGAATATCATGGAATGAATTTGATATAATGTTATAGTTGTGGGTAATAGTTATAAATTTTGCAAAGTACGCAAGTTGTTATATAATATTCGATTAGTCGGGGAATATTTGTTTTAATAGGGAATATTCGTAGGACGGCACAATCATTGGTGGACCCCACAACAAAATTATTGTCGAATTGAAAAAACGACAAAAATATTTTATGAAAATAACGGCAGATGTTTTATCGTTAACTGTTGAAACACCCGGTGTTAAAAGTACAGGAATACGCGTGGTTGCATAGTAGCACACGGTATTGATTATTGATGCTTACGTGAGAAGTCACTCGCTTTTGTTCAATTATTACTTCAAAGAATTATTGCATAGATCTCACGTTAATTGATTCAATTATTATCGATATTTTATATATTATTAAATCAATAATTGAGACGACGGGTTATTAATATTATTATTTGCAATATTAATGATGTCTAAGTTCTCGCCAATGAGAGGTTTGGTCACCTAATTGAATGCCAATAGGAGAAATCCTTATTGAAAGCCACCTCTTTTCCGGGAACGACACGGTCGATTAATAGTGTGAATTATAATAACGATGATAAAGTTTTATTTTATTAGTATTATTAATGTAATAAAATGTAAAAGTTTTTTATATATAAAATGTAATACTTTTATAAAGGTATTCGCTTTTATTAGACTATAAATAGAATATATTATATTCTATTATGCATAGTATTTTGCATAGTAAAATCTTTTTATATAAAAATGTAATACTTTTATAAAGTTATTCGCTTTTATTAGACTATAAATAGAATATATTATATTTTATTATGCATAGTATTTGCATAAATGTTCTGCATAGTGTGTTTTTCATAGTAAAAATCTTTTTATATAAAATAGGATACTTTTATAAAATTATTCATTTTATTAGATTATAAATAGAATATATTATATTTTATTTAAAAGATTTTGTTTTATTAGAATATTTTATAGTAAACCAATGGACCGATCTCTGCTTAAAAGTAAATCAATATGGACCGCTTCAGAATTAGTTACTATTCACCCATTCTCCTATAAATAGAAGCTCATTCCTTTATTATTTCTTACTTAATTCAATTTGAAACTCTGTAGAGAGAAACTATAGAGAGAAAGAAAGAAAAAAGTTTTCGCTATATCACTACTCCTATATCCAGGTTGTTCTTCTAAGGTAAGGGGTATTATTTCTTTCAGATTCATGAAGAGAACTTCGCTATTCTATTTTTTTTATTCTCATTGGAATAACTTTGATACGCCATTTCACCCTATACTTGGTGAAATTCTTTTGTTATTCCATTCTTTATTATTCTGTTGAACATCCTGCCCTACGCATGCACGCATACGCATGACCGATTCCGTTATTTATTATTACATTGGAACATCCTATCGCTAATTTTATTTTACCGACCTTCGCCTATTATTTATTATTTTGTTGGAATATCCCGTCACATGCGTTTACGCACGACTGAGTTCCGTTATTTATTATTCTCGTTGGAATAACTCGTCATGCGCGGCCTCATCGCATGCCCGGTGATTTCTTTTGTTATTCCATTCTTTATTATACTTAGTTGGTTAAAGTTTTGACTTCTATACTCCATGAAATTAGTGGAATATCCTTGATATTTGCACTTCATCCAGTATCTTTTCATAGAAATATTCTTTTGAGCATTCTTGAATTTTACTCTCCAAAGAAGTATCATGTTGACAATTTGGACGTTATTAGTTCCTGGATAAATTAATTCTTGAACTTGTTTTATTGAATTCTTATATCATTGTCATCATCCTCATGTTTATATTATGTTGAAAGTCATCTGTGGCCTATAGTGCATAGATGGACTTGGTATGATTATGACCAGGGATTAATCGGTATAATCATGAACGTAATATTATAAATGATGTGGTAAAAGTTCTCATCGCCCAGTAGTGCATCGATGGACGATTGTTGGCATGATCATGACCATCGATGAATACACGAATATCCTCGCCCGTAGTGCATGGATAATTTGTGGTTGTGATACTAATGAATATCCTCGGTCGTAATGCACGGATGATGTGGATTATTTATTGTCGAGTCCCAAATGATAAAAGTGATGAAAAACCTTTTAAATCATAAAAGATAGTAGATTTTATTCTCTACTTGACTCTTTTAATGGATTGCTTGTTCACCGCAGCTTAAACTTGATGTTTGTTATATCAGATCGCTTTAACATTGTTGAAGGCTAACGATAATTTATTCTGTATTATCTTAGTCATAATATTTCTTACTAGATTAGTTGAGCTCACCCTTTTACTTTTATTGTTCTCTTTAGGAAATGAGAACGTAACAGGGACTAGTCGGGGAACGGAGTGACGGTCCAGATAATAGCATTAGTAGTTCTCACTATTCTGTTAAATAGTGCGATAATAAATGTAATGAGGACTCAATTGTGTGTGGATATTGTCTAGATGATAATATTTGTATTAAAACACAGAATATGTTTTATCGTATTTTACATGACTGTTGTATAATTAAGTTGTATTTGAATTTTGTACCATGTATTTAGCGACTCAAGATAGGTGATGTATACCTATTTTGGGGGCGTCACATCATAATTTTTTTTTATTCCTATAAATTTAGGAAGGATTCCATAAAATTGGGCAATTAAGATTTAAATAGTTAGTATATCTTAATAAATTAAATTATCTGATTAAAATAACATCTAAATTTCAAAAGTTATTTGGTAACCAAAAATTATAAAATATCTGAATGACTTTTAAATGTAAAAGTATCAATTTTAAATTTAAAATATCTCAAATTGACTTTTCAAGAATAAATAATTATCTTAAATTTTAGAATAGAGAGAGTACAATATTTATAGAGACTTCATAAATTTAAATTTTTTTTTAAGAGGCAACTTTTAATTATTTATATTTATATCTACTTTTTACTTGATTAAGAGATTTATGAGATGAACAAAATGTTACTTAACAACTTTACCCTGTTACTTAACAATTTTACCCTCTTACCGAATGAGATGTGAAGTTGTTAAGAGGTAAACAAAAATCACAATTAATAACTAGATAAATCACAATTAATCTAAAATGTGATGTTTACATATACACTAAGAAAAATAAAAATAAAAGGAAGAGAGTAAAAATTTTAAATTTATTCTTAATGACCTCACAATATTATATAAAATAATGAATATTTTTATTTTTTAAATTAATAAATTTTTTTAAATGACTTGATTACCTTTTACTTTATATAATTTTATCTTATCTTTATCTTTTTAAGGAATTTTTTTTTAACTTTAGTCAATTTTTTACTTTTTTTAAGACGGCGTAATTTGTAGTAATAAAAAGGAGTGTGGTTATCAAGAAGATAATTTTAGTCAATTAATTAATATATCATAAATATGCAGATCGAGAAATAATCTTTCAATGTGTTAGTACTGTGTTGAGTAAGAAGTATGAAAAAGTCACGTGAGTTGTCCATGCTTTATGGGGGGGAAATGTCTGAAGAATTGGTTCCTCATTATTATCACCATAGTTGGGGGACACAGAATTGTTCCTCTTTATGTACCCGTAGCAGCAGAAAGCAAAATACCAGTGACCTCGCCGTACAAAATTTAGTGGGCTTGGTGTACGGATCGTCCGACACGTGTCTCCTATCACGTGACGATGTAAGAGTGGAGCGAGATCGTTTCCCACGTGTCCCGTTGCACGTGACGATGTAGGCCTCGTGTCCTTGATGCTTTAAGTTATAGAGGTGGTGACACAGCAGGGCACATTAATTAAATAATTGACATAATGGTACCACTTTATGCGTGGCAGTTTATGCACGTCCTCAACCTCGTGATTCGTGTTACTTCCTTTTCATCGTCCACGTCCCATAAAGATTGTCACTCCCCACGCGTCCCTAATTATTTGACGTTTTAAAAATAGACACAAGAATTAAGATAATGATTAAAAAATATTAAATATAATATTTAATTGTCTATAATACTCTTAAATATTTTGTTGGGATAAGGAGGGAGAGTTTAATGAGGGGTAATTTTGGAAAAATTATCATTAATTGTCCTAGATTTGAGCAAACGTCAAATAATTAGGGACAAATAAAAAACTCTAAAACGTCAAATAATTAGGGACGGAGGGAGTAGTATTTTTTATTAGATAATAAAAAATTAAAATATATAAAATATTTAATTATAATTTTTGCTTCCTATTTTTTTTATTTTTTATATGTGTGCATAATTTTATTTGTATAATTAATATACCTAGCATTACTTTTTTTTTTTTTTGATTGTCATGAATACCTTTTCTTTCTTTTTGTGAAATAAAGAGAAATAAAAGTTATATGTTGAAATTTAAACTATAATTAAAAATGAGATGATTCGGGTAGTTTAATTTATTAATTTGAATTTATTTAAAATTTAAATGAGTTGAATTTGACTCATTTATTAAAAATTAAATAAATCTAGTTTAAATTGGGTTTAACAAGTAAAGTCTAACCGAACTTATGTTGGACTCATTTACTTTTTTATTATTAAAAAAATAATATATTTAATGATAAATGAGCCAAGTTAACTCAAGCTAGGTATAAACTAATCAAGCTCCTCGAGTCAAAAATCATATTGTGTTGGGGAAGAATTGGGAGAGTCCGCGTCTCGTGTTCGCCTACACATGACATTAACACAAATCTTTGAAACCTAATTTGTTCAAAAAACTTAAGTCATTAACTTTTAGTTTCATTCGTGTATATTAGTCATTTAAACTTTCATTATTTGTTTAATATGAAACTCTAATTAACTTATAATATCCTAACAATTAATCTCCTTGGGTTCATCACATCAAAACTCTCCCTCACTTTAGTATTTCTCTTCAATCACTGAACACTAATTATTGACTAACTATTTTCGATGTTTTTCTTTATCGAGAGTCAATTTTTATCTAGATTTGAATATCTTTTATTCAATCATCGTGGATCACCGATTCTCAATTATAAACACTCTTAAAAAAAATTCATCGAGAGCCTTTTGGGGAGCCAACAACCCTTCATACAGAATTCACCACCATCGGATATATTTTGAAGGATGCCGGAAATAATTCGCGTGTCTTTTAAAAAAGCTCATTAGTCCAATTAGATCAATATTTGGTAGCTTTGATATCAGTTGCAAGTTATTGGGGAAGTAAATTACAAGCCATATCTTTTAGGTGAGCATGTGGTGGGTTAGGATAACTTAATAAGATAATATTGGGCAAGTGACTTAAGGGCTTATTTAAACATATTCGATTCGGACATGGGATTTGACCCAACATTTATTCCGGACTCAGAATATAATCCGAGTTGTTTCATATGGTATCAGATCCAACTCTCGAAAGTTTTGATCGGTTAACCGATCGGGTTGTCGTAGGTGGGAACACGAAGACTGGTGGCATTTCCTACAATAGAGAGAAGCTCGGAGTTGGGGGCACGAAGTCAGTCTGTGACTCCCCCAAAATAGGTCCACACAACCCATTTTAACTCGTCAAAATACATACTACAGAATTCAAATACAAACTTTCCTATTTACAACTATTAAACTGTTGTGCAAAATACGACCACACATACTGTGAGTTTTAATATAAATATTGAACCGTACGTAATACGACAATATCCAAACTCAAATTAAGTCCTCATTACAGTTATTATCACACTATTTCACAACATATTGAAAACTTCTATAATAACTATCTCGGACCATTATTTCACTCCCCGATTAGTCCCATCTACAATTTTATTTTTTGAGAAGAACAATGGAACAAAAAAGAAAATGGTGAGTTCAAATAGCCCAGTAAAGAATATTATGACTAAGATAATGAGGAATAAATTATATTTAGCCTTCAACAATGATAAATCAGATAAATTATAATAGACAACAAGTTTTAGATCAACAACTGCAACGAAATAAACAATCCATTAAAAGAGTCAAGTAGAGAATGAATAAAAGTTTACTGGTATTCAATTACAACTTTTGTAATGTTTTTAAAAGTTATGTGGTGTTAAATTGAGACTTTTATAAAGTCTATAAAAGTATTTTTGGTATTCAAAAAGTTATAGATTTTTTAAATTTCTATCAAATGGTAGAGTTTGACTGACTTTAGAAGAAAAGTTATAACTATCAACCCATATCCAAAATCTGATCTAATCTCTAAAGAATTTTAAAGACTTCCAAATATTAAACACAAATGTGAAAATTCAAATCGCCAGTAAAGAAATTGCCATAGTGATTTTATGGAAAATTCAAAAGTCGCAAAACTCTCTAGTAAATTTTTAACTTTTAAAATGAATATAAATTAATCTAATAATTTTAGAAAATATAATTATTAAAATTATAAACCGTTTATATATTTCTACTAAATTTATTAAAAATTAGATAAATTACACAAACTTTTATTATAAGAATATCTCGTTATAACTTTGAAAAATCAAACAAGAATTTTGATTTTTAATATTATATTATATATATTATATTATATAGATAAAGTATATGATATATACGAATTTTGATAAATTTTAAAACTCGTCAAAATTAAAAAAATTAGTTAAAAGATGACAATAGTCGACTGTTAAAAAAGTAGTTATGTGTAAAATCCCAAATTTTACGAATAAAGATTTAATTTTCTTGAAATATTTTTTAAATATTATGGTGTGGATTTGAGATAATGTTATAGTTGTGGGTAGTATTTATAAATTTTTCAAAGTATGCAAGTTGTTGTATTATATTCGATTGGTCGGGGAATATTCATTTTAGCAGGGAATATTCGTACAACGGCGCAATCATTGGTGGACCCCACAATGGAATTATTGTCGGATTGAGAAAATGACAAAAATATTTTATGAAATTAAAGGCGGAAGTTGTACCGTTAACTGTTAAAACACCCGGTATTAAAAGTACATTAATACACGTGGTTGCATAGTAGCACACGATATTGATTATTGATGCTTACGTGAGAAGTCACTCAATTTTGTTCAATTATTGCTACAGTAATTGTTGCATAGTCATAATATTTCTTACTGGGCTAGTTGAGCTCACCCTTTTACTTTCATTGTTTTCTTTAGATAATGAGAACGTAGCAGGGACTAGTCGGGGAACGGAGTGACGGTCCAGATAATAGCATTAGTAGTCCTCACTATTCTGTTAAATAGTGTGATAATAAATGTAATGTGGACTCAATTGAGTGTAGATATTGTCTAGATGACAATATTTGTATTAAAACTCACAGCATATGTTTTGTCGTATTCTTACACGACGTTTTGTATAATTAAGATTGTATTTGAATTTTGTACCATGTATCTAGTGACTCAAGATGGGTGAGGTATACCTATTTTGGGGGCGTCATAGTTGGTATCAAAGTTTAGGGATATAATTCTTGGTTGAGATGTGAGATAAGAACTAGGAGGGGAGAGACGGGGAATTCTTTCGCTAGTATGACCTACCTAAGTTTATTTGGTATTTAATTGGTCGGTCAGAGTATAGGGATAATATGTGATATGTTAATTAACCCTTGTTTTGTGGCAGTATTTGAAAATGACATCCGAGAATGTTGAGAACATCAATGGAGCACAGGAGACCGTTGAGTCTCCACAGATCAATAATCAGGATAATGTGCATCAGGAAGGCGACAATCCTCAAGCAAACAACAACACTAACCAGATGATGGACGATGGAATATTCAGAGACTTTATGCAATTCATGCAACATCAGGCGAAGGCGGTTCCTGTCCAAAATATAGGTGGAAACACTGGCAACTCTCAGACGGTCACCGCTAAGCAGTTCAAGGAACTGGGAACACCGGAGTTTTTTGGAGAGCCAAAACCACTTAAGGCGGAGACGTGGATAAAGTAGATCTGCAAGATATTTGATGTCTTGGGATGCTCCGAGGAGCAAAAGGTTCCCTTTGCCACCTTCATGTTGCGGCGAGGGCGAGGCGCATTACATCGTGGGAATCAGAAGCGTGACTCAACTCCGTCGCCTTGAAGATGACTTGGGAGAAGTTCCAAGAATTGTTTAACGACAAGTATTTTCCCAAAAGTATTCGTCACATGAAAGAGATAGAATTCATCAAGCTGGAGCAAAACAACATGACTGTATCGCAGTACGAAGCCAAGTTTGCCGAGTTGTCCCGATTTGCATCCCATTTGGTTGATAATGAGGAGAGAATGACGTGAATGTTTCTAAGAGGTTTGAAACCCGAGATACGTCAATATCTTATCTCTCATAAACTGTGTTTGTATTCAGATGTTGTTAATAGGGCTCAGTTATTGGAGCGCGATAATGAGTCAACCCAACCAAAAGAGAGCAGCTGACAAAATGATAATACTAGTGAGAGCAGTCATCGAAGCGGTGACAACAAGCGTGGAGGGAATCAACAGGCCAGAAATGGTAACCACTTCAGTGGTAATCAGGGCCAAAACAATAAGAATGGACATTTCAAGAAGAGGAGATTCAACAACGATGGAAAGACGTCAGCACCAGCACCCGTTGTTAAGGAAGGAGAACGACCACCTATCATATGCTTCAAATGCGGAGGGGAGAGACACATCAGTTTAAACTGCGTGATGAATTCCAAAGCATGTTACAATTGTGGAAAAGAAGGTCACCTAGCCCGATTTTATCTTGCACCAAAGTCAAGTCCAGCTGGGACGGTGGCACCAAAGGTGGATACGGACAAAACAAAGTCAGTGGTTTCAGGAAGAGCGTTTTTCGTGACTTCTCAAAAAAGCGAGTAACCCGAATGAATTTAGCACGGGTTAGTTAATTATAAATTCTTGTGAAGTCTATACCTTATTAGATACCGATTCTACCCATTTCTTTTATCTCTCTTGCTTGTGCTCAACGTTTAAATTTGACTCCTGAGAAATTAGACTTTGACTTATCTGTTGAAACTCCATTAGGAGAAACCTTCGTTACCTCCACTGTTTATAAATCTTGTTTTATTCATATCGATACCCTCACGTTACCTGTCGATCTTATCTCTTTGAAAATACTTGCCCTTGATGTGATTTGAGAAATCGACTGGTTAACTACTCATTGTACTAAAATTGATTATTTTCGTAAGGTCGTTAGCTTTTATAATCCTAACTAACCTGTTATACGAATTCAAGCAACCAAATCACTAAAGTCAATCACTTTTATATCAAGCCATAAGTAAAGATCCCCGAGCCTTTATCTGGTGACTTCTTTGTGTGGAATGCACCGAAGCCAGACTTTCCGTAGGAGACATCGTGAATAACGGTGGCAAGTTGATAGGTATCAATGTGACGTGCTATCCAAGTCTTGGATGAGGGTCACAATTTTAAATGATATTTCTATTGTTAATAAATTTTCTGACGTATTCTTGAAGACTTCTTGGCATACCCCAGAGCGTGAAATCGAATTTTGTACTGACTCCAGTACAAAACCCCATTTCTAAAACCCTTAAATATTTCTTCAACTAAAACGAACGTAACATGCGCCAAAGACGTTGGCTCGAGTTGTTGAAGATTATGATCGTACCATTGAATACCATCGTGGAAAAGCGAACGTGGTAGCTGACGCGTTGAGTAGAAGATCGTATGCGGTTACGAGTGTGACATTGTTAACAGAAAGACTTATTTCGTATAACTCACAAATGATGAAGATAGAGTTAAAGACTCTAGAGACCCACGTGAAGATAACGAATATACGAGTAGAATCAACTTTAATCGATAAAGTTAAAGTCGCTCAAGCTACATACTCAGAGCTGATGAATGTGAAGAAGAAGGTTTAAGAGGGCGTTATTCTAGAAGCAAGAATCGATGAAGAGAGGAAATCTCAACCCTCGATTTTAATTGGCCCATTTGAAATCATCGATCGAGTAGGAACTGTGGCCTATAGACTCGTTTTACCGCCAAATATATTGCGTGTTCATAACGTTTATCATGTACCGATGTTACATAAATATGTGGACGACCCGAACCATATTATTGATTTAGAACCGGACGAGATAGCGGATAATTTAACGTATGAAGATGTACCTGTTAAAATCCTGGAATATATTTTACACTTAAAGGTTATACCTCAAGAGTTAGAATCTGACGAAGTGTCCTCATCTGTTCGACATACCAGGTACGTACGTAAATTTTGAGGACGAAATTTCATAAGGAGGGGAGATTGTAAAATCCCAAATTTTACGAATAAAGATTTAATTTTCTTGAAATATTTTTTAAATATTATGGTGTGGATTTGAGATAATGTTATAGTTGTGGGTAGTATTTATAAATTTTGTAAAGTATGCAAGTTGTTGTATTATATTTGATTGGTCGGAGAATATTCGTTTTAGCAGGGAATATTCGCATAACCACAAGAATCATTGGTGGACCCTAGCAGTAATTATTGTCGGATTGAGAAAATGACAAAAATGTTTTATGAAAATAACGACGGAAGTTGTATCACGTTAACTGTTAAAACACCCTAAGTTAAAGTACAAATACTACGCGTCTGGCGTCGTTGCATAAAGTAGCACCAGTATTGATTATTGATGCATACGTGAGAAGTCACTCGCTTTTGTTCGATTATTGCTACAATGAATTGTTGCATATTATCTCACGTTATTTGATTCAATTATTGTCGATATTTTATATATTATTAAATCAATAATTGAGATGACAGAGTTATTAATATTATTATTTACAATATTAACGATGTCTGTAAGTTCTCGCCAGGAGAGGTTTGGTCACTTAATTGCGTGCTATAGGAGAAATCCTTATTGAAAGCCCTCTTTTCTTCGGGAACGACACGGTCGATTAATATTGTGAATTATAATAATGATGATAAATGTTGTTAAATATATGAGATGTCTTTTTATGAAGTCACTTGAAGTTTGTATATATATATATATATATATATATATATATATTATATATAAATTTTATTTTATTAGTATTATTAATGTAATAAAACGGAAAAGTTTTTATATAAAAAATGTAATACTTATATAAAGTTATTTTTTATTATTAGACAATAATTAGAATATATTATATTCTATTATGCGTAGTGTTTTTCATAGTAAAAAAGCTTTTTATATAAAATGTAATACTTTTGTAAAGTTATTTGTTTTATTAGAAAATAATTAAAATATATTATATTTTATTATGCATAGTGTTGCATAATGCACGCGTAGTGTTTTTTTTGCATAGTAATTTTTTTATATAAAATGTAACACTTTTATAAAGTTATTTGTTTTATTAGATAATAATTAGAATATATTATATTTTATTATGCATAGTGTTGTATAAAGTGCTCTGCATAGTGTTTGCATAGTAAAATATTTTTATATAAAAAATAGAATACTTTTATAAAGTTATTCGTTTTATTAGATTATAAATAGAATATATTATATTTTATTTAAAAATTTTGTTTTATTAGAATATTTTATTTATAATGCATAGTAAATCAATATGGACCGTCAGCTTTAAAAGTAAATCAATTTGGACCGCTCATGAATTAGTTACTATTTAGTCCATTCTCCTATAAATAAGCTCATTCCTTTATTATTTCTTACGAATTCACCAAACTCTGTAGAGAAAGAAGAAAAGTATTCTCGCTACTTCACTACTCCTATATCCGCTTTCTTCTAAGGTAAGGGTATTATTTCTTTCAGATTAATGAAGAGAACTTCATTATTCCATTTTTTTATTCTCATTGAATAACTTTGATGCTCGCTGGTTTACCTATACTTGGTGAAATTCTTCTATTATTCCATTCTTTATCATTATGTTGGAATAACCTATCTATGCTGAAATCGCATATACATGGTGAAATTCTTCATTATTCCATTCTTTATTATTCTGCTGGAACATCATGTATACGTGCGTTTACGCATGACTGACCGTTCCGTTATTTATTATTCTCATTGAATATCCTCGCAGCCGGCAAGCGTATTACGCTGACCGTTCCATTAATTATTATTACGCTGGAATAACTTTTATCTGCTGCGATTTATCGCATGCATGGTGATTTCATTTGTTATTCCATTCTTTATTATTCTCATTGAATATCCTCATCGGTCTTAATTTCTTTGACCTAGTTCCGTTATTTATTATTCATTGGCATAACATGTCATGCTGATTTGCCTATCGCATGCTTGGTAATTTCTTTTGTTATTCCATTATTTATTATACTCAGTTGGTTAAAGTTTTTACTTCTATACTCCATGAAATTAGTGGAATATCCTTGATATTTGCGCTTCATCCAGTATCTTTTCATGGAAATATTCTTTTGAGCATTCTTGAATTTTACTCTACAAAGAAGTATCATGTTGACAATTTGGACGTTATTGGTTCCTGGATAAATTAATTCTTGAACTAGTTTTATTGAATTCTTATATCATTGTCATCATCCTCATGTTTATATTATGTTAAAAGTCATCTGTGGTATGTAGTACATAGATGGACTTGGTATGATTATGACCAAAGATTATTCGGTATAATCATGACCGTAATGTTACAAATGATGTGATAAAAGTCCTCATTGGCCCGTAGTGCATTGATGGACAGTTATTGGCATGATCATGACCATTGATGAATACATGAATATCCTTGGCCCATAGTGCATGAATAATTTGTGGTTGTGATACTAATGAATATCCTTGGCCGTAGTGCAAGGATGATGTGGATTATTTATTAAGCTGAGTCCCAGCAATAAAAGTGATGAAAAACCTTTTAAATCATAAAAGATAGTAGATTTTATTCTCTACTTGACTCTTTTAATGGATTGCTTGTTCCGTTGCAGTTAAACTTGATGTTTGTTATATTGTATCAGTTTAACACTATTGAAGGCTAATGATAATTTATTCTATATTATCTTAGTCATAATATTTCTTACTGGGCTAGTTGAGCTCACCCTTTTACGTTTATTGTTCTCTTCAGAAAATGAGAACGTAGCAGGTACTAGTCGGGGAACGGAGTGACGGTCCAGATAATAGCATTAGTAGTCCTCACTATTCTGTTAAATATTGTGATAATAAATGTAATGAGGACTCAATTGAGTGTGGATATTGTCTAAATGACAATATTTGTATTAAAACTCGTAACATATGTTTTGTCGTATTCTTACACGACGTTTGTATAATTAAGATTGTATTTGAATTTTGTACCATGTATCTGGCGACTCAAGATGGGTGAGGTATACCTATTTTGGGGGCGTCACATTATGTAGCATTTTAATTAATTAATTTCTAACATCGTAAATAAATTAAAAAGTCGCATAATTATTTTTTTAACGGTCAATTTTAGTTCACTAACAACTATTAATAATTTTAAGAAAAATAAAATTTATCTGGCAATTTTGTCTATGGCTTACCAACGACTAAAAATCTCTCTGGTAAATTTTTTATAACTTGGTGGCAATTTACTCACATGTATAAATTTTTGCGACTTTTAATCATATAAATTTTCGTTGTCATATTATTTTGTGAAAAATAGAGTTTGGTACTCCTACTAAAAAAAGTACGCATATATAGTATATATAGTTCAATGAAAAGTGAGCTTAATTTTTATGTTGCGTCTGTAGCTAAAGTTTTATTCGTATTCGAGTATCCAAATTTATCATGAAATGAGTAGAATAATATGAATGCTTTCAACATATATAAAATCTCATGCCACAATAATTTAATGAAATAATGAGATTTCCTTTAGTTCATGAAAAAAGAGGGAGAGGCTGTACACATGGGTTAATTAACAATTAATATAATCTGTAAGATATATTAGAAGTATACAAAAGTCTATCAAAATCTTGGTAAAATGTCTATTAAAATCTGTCACTTATTTCATGGAGTCTATAAAAGTCATTTTAAAAAAGTCTTTAAAGTTTTTAAAAGTCATTAAAATTCCCAAACTCTACAAAAGTCCGTCACTTAAAAAAAATATTTAAAAATCTTAATTGAATACACTCCCACCAATACACAATTTCTGGTCATAATCATATCAATCAACATTTCATCTTTGCACTACGGGCCAAAGATAACTTTTCACCACAACTTAAGTCTGAGAATAATGATAATGATATAAAAAATGAATAAAAGTGAGATCAAGAATAAATATTAAAATTTTATAATTTAATTAATTCAGAGTTTAAGAATATCCAAAATGTCAACATGATAACTAAAACATAGATTCAAAGTCAAGAATTATATTTAAGATTCATATTTCAAAGAAAATTTGGACAAGGAAAAGAAAACTAATTTTCGTCGTGAATAGTACCCCAGATGAATAGTATCCCGAAATGAAAAGATTAAAATTTAATAAGAAAGTTCAGACCAATATTCCACTGAAGTGATAATAGATGAAGAGCAAAACTTAAATAATTTTTATTCATTTCAGAAATTATACAAGCAATACTTATCATACTAAGTGTAAATTTAAGAATATGAAAACGAAATAATATCACTTACATATTATGGAGTATGGAAGAAAATAATATTCCTTACGAATATTAAAAGAAAATAATATCATTTACCTTATAACATATATTATCTTGAGAAAATCTTGCACTATTCACTACACTCAAAGTATCCTTATACTTAAAAGAAATACGCACAATATTATAGAAGAATAATTCTCTGATTCTGGTGTGATTTCATTTCTTAACTAAGCAACCTATTTATAGAAGAATGACAAGACACTATTTAAAAGAAAATCACGGTCGAACAGTTGAAAGTTTCACGGATGAAAATTTGATTTTTACTATGTAACACTATGCAATAAAATATTCTAATAAAACAAAATCTTTTTATATAGTATAATATATTCTAATAAAACAAATAACTTTATATATATTATAAAAAATATTATGTTTTATATAAAAAGTTTTATGTTTTATTACTATTATAATAATAATAAAATAAAACTGAGATAAATCTTTGCCGACGGTTTAACAAATTGGCCAATTTGTTAAATAATAAGCCAATTTTACAATAAATCCCTCATGACAAATTCATGACAAATTGTAAGACTGAGATAAATCCCCAATTTGTTAAACTGAGATAAATCTTTGCTGACGGTTTAACAAATTGGCCATTTTGTTACTTCCATGATGGTCTATGAAATAATAAGCCAATTGTGGATTCATAGACCCCCAAAATGTAAGACTGAGATAAATTGGCTTATTTATCTCAGTTTAACAAAATGGCCAATTTATTAAATTGGCAAAGATTTATTGTAAAATTGGCTTATTATTTCATAGACCATCATGGAAGTAACAAAATGTATCGTGATCTTCGACATACATTTTGGTGGAACAATATGAAGAGAGAGATCGCGAAGTTTATCTCGAGGTGTTTAACTTGTCAACGTGTAAAGGCGGAGCATCAAGTGCCAAAGGGTCCATTGCAACCACTTGAGATTCCGAAATGGAAGTGGGAACACATTACCATGGATTTTGTTACGGGTCTTCCCACGGTTTTTCAAGGCATAAATGCTATTTGGGTTATTTTTGATAGATTAACCAAGTCTGCTCATTTCTTGCCGATCTCATTTCTTGCCGATACGGGAGACTTATTCCCTTAAACGTCTTGCTCATATTATGTAAATGAGATTGTGAGATTGCATGGCATGCCAGTATCCATAATTTCGGATCGTGACCCAAGATTCACTTCACGATTTTGGGTTAGCTTGCAAAATGTTATGGGCACGGATTTACGATTTAGTTCGGCATATCATCCTCAAACGGACGGACAATCAGAGAGGACTATCCAAACTCTTGAAGATCTATTAAGACTCTGTGTCCTAGACTTCAAAGGGAGTTGGGATAAGTATTTACCATTGGTGGAATTCTCCTACAACAACAGTTATCAGGCAAGTATAGGTGTGGCTCCATTTGAAGCATTGTACGGACGAAAGTGTCGCTCTCCAGTATGTTGGGATGATGTGGGTGAAGGAACATTGTTGGGACAAGAGTTGGTACGTATTACTACAGAAAAGATCCAAATGATTTGACAACGTATACAAACGGCATAGGATCGACAAAAGAGTTATGCGGATCTTCATCGAAAGGACGTGGAATTTAGTATTGGGGATCACGTATTGTTGCGTATTGCTCCATGGAAGGGAGTTACAAGATTTGGAAAATGAGGAAAGCTCAATCCACGATTTATTGGTCCATTTCAGATTCTTGACCAAGTAGAAAAAGTAGCCTATAGACTCGCGTTACCTCCAAGTATGTCTCGTGTTCATAATGTTTTTCACATATCTGTGTTACGTAAATATGTGAAAGACCCGAACCACGTTATTGAGCTAGAACCGGACGAGATAGCCGAAGACTTAACGTATGAAGAGACCTGTCAAGATCTTGGATAGGAAGGAGCATATCCTACGCACAAAGGTCATACCACAAGTCAAAGTTTTGTGGAGGAACCATGCTATAGAGGAAATGACCTGGGAGTTGGAAACGGAAATGAAAGCGAGGTATCCTCACCTTTTCAAACACACACGTCGTCGTCCTTTTCGAGGACGAAATTTCATAAGGAGGGGAGGTTGTAAGACCCCAACTTATTATTAATGAAATTGAATTTCCTCTATTTATTATTTTGAAATAATAAGGGTTGATTTGATTAATGTGGTTAGTTATGGGTAAAATGCGCAAATATTTTAAATAAGCAAGTGGTTATAAAATATTCATTGTTGTCGGGGAATATTCGTTTGGTCGTGGAATATTCTTAATGTCGGGAAATATTTGTACGACGGCGCAGCTTTGTGTGGGCCCCATAACGGAAAACGATTGGATGAAGAAAATGACAAGTATAAGTTGTTTATAAATAATCTGCAGAAGTTGTTATTCAAGTATTATCTTTGTTGGAATACCCGGTGGTTAAAACACAGTAGCACACACCAATTATTGATTCTTACGTAAGAAGGCACTACTCAATAATTGTTATAGTAGTTATTCTTTAATATTTTATTGCTTCAATAATTGCTTCGTTGATATTTTATATTATTTTTGTTTCAATAATTGTCACTACACAGTATTTTCATTATCAGATCAATAATTCATATTATTTGAATAATATTATTAGATAACATTATTGGCAATGTCTAGAAAGTTCTGTCTAAGGAGAGGTTTGGTCACCTAATTGCGTGCCAGTAAGGAGAAATCCTTATTGGAAAGCCCCCTCTTTCCTGGGAACAGGCTGGTTGCTAGTATTGTGTTTCTATAATATTATTTATGAATAATTAATTATTGATTTATATGATAAGGAAAATATTCATTTTATGTAGATATAGATGGAGAAAATTTTTAATGTAACAAATGTTGAAAATTGATATTTTTGTTATAAAATTATAACATATATATTTATGGATGTCTAGATTTATATTTAATTGTAATGATCTTTGGTATTTTGGAACTCCCAAGTTCATTAAGTAACTCCCATGTTCATTAAGTTTTAAACTCATGATTTTGAGTTTTGAAACTTTCAAGTCCATGTATCTATAAATAAGAGCATTGTAAAAGAGAATGAGGATATATGAAAATAATATGAGACATGCCTCTTTTCTCTAATTATTTTATTCTTAATTTTAGTAATCTTTTATAACACGTTATCAGCACGGATTGCTTCTCACATTCGTCTTGAAGATAATCATATTTGATTTGAAGGAGAATGTATATTTATCTATTATATATATATGGATACACAAATTTTTTTAGTATAACATATTGCATGTTATTCCATTCATAATCTATTATTAGAGTTTGTTGTTCTTGGTTCTAGCATACTTATGACTGTCATACTAATATGTAAGTCATCATCACACCACACTCAAATTGTTTTGTTGTTATACGGCGTAATATCTAACCTCAATTATTGTGCAGTGTTTATTTTTATAAAAGTGCATTGTAATTTTATATTTCTTCCAATCTAAATAAATCAAAAGGGATCCGATAAAATACATGATGATTATATTTTTAAATATTTTTACATCTCAGCAGATAACAACTAGAAGATATAATCTTCAAAAAGGGTACTTTTTAATTTTCGTACTAAAACAATCTTTTGATATATTTCTAATGATTTTTGATATATTTCCTTTTGGCATGCATGGTAACATATTTGATATATTTCTAATGACTTTTTGATAAATTTTTGTATGAAGTTACAATGACAAATATGCTTAGTAGTATTGGTTTGTTATTTTTAGTGGACAAATTTAGTTTCGTGTTTTACTGCATTTCTATAAATTGTTTCATTACAATTAAAACCGAACATATATAATTATTTAATTTGATGGGGAATATGTTTAGTTATTTAATATTTAAATCTTATAAATTTGAATTTGTTGCCCTTGATTTATATCGAGCAAGAATTATTTGTAATGGAATCTTGATGAGATTCATATAAAGGCAAAGAACCTTGGAGATACAATTATAGTTGACAATCATGCATCCCTGCAGGATCATGCAAAATTAATAATTTTTATTCACTATCATCTCCATGAAAAATTAAAAGTTGAGTACATTACAGTAAAAGACTCACTTATCTTATGAAATGATTTAAAGGAAAGATTTTAAAAGCTCATTATAATTGGTTGCCCTTGAAGTTGCAAGATTTTAAAAGTGTTGAGTGAAAAACACTGATGAAGACATGTTAGAGAAAATATTTATTATATTCCATGCCTCGAATATGCTCTTGCAGTAGCAATATCTAGAGCGTGAGTTTACAAAATATTTCCTGAAGCGATAAAGGAAACTATGTTCCCAGAAGTGATATTATGTCTTCTAATGGCTGTACAAAATAATGAGTTTTTACTGAAAACCAACAATCTCGCTCGATCGATTCTATTACATTCCCTGAAGTGAATGGAACCTCATTTGATAATCATAGCCTATAGAGGAAATTTTGATTGTGGTTGTGGTAATAGACGTGAAAGGAACAATCACTATAAAAAAGGAATGTACATGTCGTACTCCTAAACATTTGGTATATAGATTTGTACCAAGACTCCATAAAAGAAAAGAAAATGGAATTGAAATAAACTTTATTGTTCATAATGATCCTGAAGATCCCATGAATTATTTTGACTTTTCAAATGGAGTGGATATAACTAATTTTGATATCTATGGTATCCTTGATGATTCTTTATATTCTTCCCAGGCAAGCAAGAAATTTGCTCAGCTTTAAAGATATACGTTATAATGGTCATCCATTGAAGAACCAGAAGATTCTTTAATCTAAGGAATTCTCATGTGCTGCTTGTTCTCAAGGCAAATTGGTCATTAGACCATCACCAGCTAAAATTGGGATTGAATCCCCAAAGCTTCTAGAACGTATTCAAGGAGATATTTGTGGGCCTATTCACCCACCAAGTGGACCATTTAAATATTTTATGGTTTTAATAGATGCATTTACAAGATGGTCACATGTGTGCTTATTATCAACTCTCAACCTGGAGTTTGCGAGATTACTTACTCAAATTATTAGATTACGAGCATAATTTTCGGATCATACAATCAAGACTATTCGTCTTGACAATGCTGGTGAACTTACATCCCAAACATTTAATGATTATTGCATGTCACTTGGGATAAATAAAGAACATCATGTTGCCCATGTTCATACTCAGAATGGTCTTACTGAATCATTTATTAAACGCCTCCAGTTAATTGCAAGACCATTGCTCATGAGAACAAAACTTTATGTCTCTATTTGGGGGCATGCTATTTTATTGAAGGTAGTGAAGAATTTCTTTATATTACTTCAATAGTATCGGGCTAGAAGCTCATATTAGAAAATCTGTATATTTTCTCTTATGGGTTATATTATACTAAAATGAGAATAGTTGAAACAAATGTTGTAATACAACAGAAGTGTATAATACACCAAAAGTGTTCAGATCCAAAAGGTTTTTATGATTTGACATTCCAGGATCAATAATGTTGCGTTGAATTATTGAAAACTCCCATTAATGAAACAGTCTTCCCACCATTAGGGGGAGAAAAGTCGTTTCCTGAAGCACGACGTTAGATCGTTGCCTGAAGCACGGCGGGAGATTAATTGGAATGTTTCGATGCCTAAAGCACGACGTGAGATCGTTGCTTGAAGCACGATGGAAAATTAATTGGAATGTTTCAACGTTATTTAATCCTGATTCTCATACAAATCAATATGAACTAGAAGTTCAAAGGATTATTCATTTGCAATGAATTGCAAATCAATTACCAAAATTATTCACCGATAATAAGAAAAGTGTGATATCTCACATTTTAGCTGCTAATACTCTAGAAGAGATTGAAGTCCCTGTAGGACAATCAGTTAATACAGCAGCAAACTGAATCAAAGTCATACTTGAAATATAGAAGAATGATCGTTGTTAAAGATAAAATTTCCCAGAAGAAGAAAGTACAAGAAAAACAAGTTGCAGCCTATAAAAAGGCTATACCCATGAAACAGGCTACAAAAGTTATTGATCTATCCAAAAATTATAAACAAAAATCTCTTGTAAATAAAACTCCTGAAGAGTTATCTCCTGAAGAGGATGAGTTATCCCCTGAAGAGGATCAGTTACCTGAAAATAACGAGATCTCGATACATTATGTATATATAGGAGACGAATATATTGGATAGAAATAAATTTGTTGTCGACAACATATTTTTATATAAAAGTTGTTCTTGATATTACCAGAAGTAATGATCATGAATATGAACAACAAATTATTGATGAATGTAGAAATATTTGGCCAATGTGAAAAGAGGCGATTCAAGTAGAACTAAATTCACAAAGTAAACGTGAAGTTTTTGGACCTGTAGTCCGAACACCTAAAGGTGTGATGTTTGTTGAATACAAATGGGTATTTGTACGAAATAAGAAAAATGAAATTATATGGTACAAAGCGCGACTTGTAGCACAAGGTTTCTCGCAGAGACCTGGTATTAATTATGGAGAAACATATGCTCTTGTAATGGATGCAATTATATTCAGATTTTTAATTAGCTTGGTAGCAAAAGAAAATTCGGATATGCGATTAATGAATGTTGTTACAACATATCTGTATGGATCATTAGATAATGATCATATATATATGAAAATCCTTGAAGGATATAAAATGCCTCAAGCATATAATTCTACATCTCGAAGTATGTATTTTAAGCTACAAAGATCTTTATATGGGTTAAAGCAATCCAGATGCATATTGTGGTATAATCGCCTGAGTGGATATCTTTTGAAAGAAGGATTTGAGAATAATCCAATTTGTGCATGCATTTTTATCAAAAGATCATAATATGGATTTGCTATTATTACTGTATTTATTGATGAAAGATCTTGCTCTAGAAGAGTTGACAAAAACAACAAATTTGAGATGAAAGATATTGGTAAGACAAATTTTTTTTCTTGGCCTATAAATTGAGCTATGGAATTCTTGTTCATCAATCAACATACACAGAAAAAGTCCTGAAGTAACTTTACATGGATAATGTTAATCCTTTAAGTACTTCAATGATAGATTGGTCACTTGATATCAAGAAAGATCCGTTTTGACCACAAGAAAATAATGAAGAAACTCTTGGTCCTGAAGTACCATATCTTTGTTCAATTGGTGCTTTGATATATATTGCAAAATTTCTCATGACCTGATATAGCATTTGCAGTTAACTTACAAGCAATATGGATCAAAACCACAGTTAGTTGGATCTGCTGATGCAGAGATTATCACAATTTATGAAGTAAGTTGTGAGTGTATTTGGTTGAGATCAATAATTCAACATATTTGAGTGAACTGTGGATTATCATCAATCATAAATAGTCCAACGACATTATATGAAGATAATGTCGCTTGTATCACTCAAATTAGAGGATGCTATATCATGGGTGATAGAACCAAGCATATTGCACCAAAATTATTTTATACACATGCGCCCCAGAAGAATGGCGATATTGATATCAAGCATATATGATCATGTGATAATTTGGTTGATGGATTCATTAAGTCATTACCAACTATGATTTTGAAGAAGATGGTGCACAATATTGGCATGCTTCGACTTAATTATATTTTTACCATGAACAATGGAAATTCTATGTACTTGTGAAGGGGAGTAAAAAGGATATGTGCTGATTGTACTCTTTTTCCTTTGCTAAGGTTTTTTTCCCACTGGATTTTCCTTTGCAAGGTTTTAATGAGGCAATCTCAAGGCACTAGAAGTTATACAAGAATATTGTACTCTTTTCCTTAGCCAAAATTTTTCCCACTGGGTTTTTATTTGGTAAGGTTTTTAACGAGGCATATTCTTAAAAAATTGCTATAAAAGGACTCCATCCATTCTGTATGAAGACAATGCTGCATGTATAGCTCAATTAAAGGGAGGATACATCAAAGGAGATAGAATAAAACATATCTCACCAAAATTCTTTTTCACACATGACCTTGATAAGTGTAGTGACATTGATGTTCAACAAATTTGATCAAAAGATAATCTAGCAGATTTGTTCAGCAAAGCATTACCAACTACAATGTTTGAAGGATTGCGTCGCAATATTGGAATGCGACAGCTGAAGGACTTAATGATACATTCATGAGGGGGAGCTTATACGCACTACACTCTTTTTCCCTTAACTAAGGTTTTTTTTCCATTGGGTTTTTCCTGGTAAGGTTTTTAATGAGGCAGCTTTCTATGCGTATGGATATACAATAGACATCCAAAGGGGAATGTTATAAAATTATAACATATATATTTATGGATGTCTAGATTTATATTTAATTGTAATGATCTTTGGTATTTTGGAACTCCCAAGTTCATTAAGTAACTCCCATGTTCATTAAGTTTTAAACTCATGATTTTGAGTTTTGAAACTTCCAAGTCCATGTATCTATAAATAAGAGCATTGTAAAATGAGAATGGTGATATATATGAAAATATATGAAATATTATGAGACATGCTCTTTTTTTCTAAATCATTTTATTCTTAATTTTAGTAATCTTTTATAACAATTTTATCTTTTTCGATAAAATAATTGATTTAAATATATTATTATATTTTAATAATATAATAATGGTGATATTTTTACAATGAATGTGGGATATATGAATAAATGAGGAGGAAGAGTATTTTGTTGCAATAAATATTTAAAACATGTTTTCATGTTTGTGGACCCCATTTTTTTTGAAATTTGATTATAAACAGAAAATCGCCCGTTTATGGATTTCGGTCAATTTCTGTTTGGAATTTGGAAAAACTTTCTTCTGCAAAGTTGTAGAGAATGGAATTTCCTATGGAAAGGACATGAGGTTCGAATTTTTCTTATAAAAGGGCTATTTATTATGAATTATTGAAGTTCCGAAGTTCCGAAATAATTGATTTTTGGAAGTTTTAATTGTTTTATTCAAGAAAAACATTTTTTGCAATCCCACATGTGTGGTAAATGAGCTGAATTCAGATTCTTTGGTGGTGGGCTTGAATATTTAATAAATAAAATTATTTTAATAAATTTTCTGCTTTGGTGTTCTAAGCAATTTCCTATAAATAGGGTGCTTAGGTTAGAATTAAAAATCACACCAGAAACTGAAGTTTTCTCTCTATATTATCGAGCGTATTCTTGTGAGTATTTTGATACTTTGAGTGTTGCTATACTGCCTCAAGTTCTTTCAAGCGTTATATCCTATATTCCAAAGTAAGTATTATTCTTTTCGAGGTAAGGGATGTTATTTTTTAAAAAAATGATATTATTTCTTCTAATATCATTATGCCGGAATATTGGTAAGATTTTTCTTGTGAAATTCTTGTCTTTTGGTGTCGGAGTTACTATTCATGTATACGACACTATTCACGTATACGGCATTATTCACGAATACCGCACTATTCACAGAAAAAATAAATTTTTATTTTTTGTCCAAAATATCTATTATGGATACTAGCTTTGATTGTATCCATGTTTTGATAATTCTTGAATATTTACTTCACTATGGTTATTTATGAAGTATTTTTGAACTTGGACTGTTTAAAGTACGAATCCTTATTATTTGTTCTTTTGTTTCACTGGATTCGTTTTATTTAAAATATTTTTCATCATCCTCAGTCCTAAATGATGATATTACTGAATATCTTTGGCCTGTAGTGCAAAGATGGTTGATTTTCTTATGAATATCTTTAGCCCGTAGTGCAAAGATATACAGGTGTTGAGATGAACATGACCAACTGATGAATATCTTTGGCCTGTAGTGCAAAGATGAATATTGATTGATGATACAGGGATAAAATAATGATGATGGACTTTTAAATTCATAGATTATAGTAGATTTCATTCTCTACGTAACTCATCTATGAATTATTATTTCCGCTGCAAATATTGATTTGAAACTTGTTGTCTATTGTATTTTATCAGATTTTTCCCTGTTGAAGACTAACGATAATTTGTTCTATATTATCTTAGTCATAATATTCTTTACTGGGCTAGTTGAGCTCATCCTTTTCCTTTTTGTTCCATTTTTTTTCTCAGGAGGCGAGAATGTAGCGAGTTCTAGTCGGGGTGTGGAATGATGGTTCTAGAGAGTTGTTTTAGTAGTCCTCACCATTTTTATAAAATAATGTATCAATAATTATAATGAGGACTTACTTGAGTGTTGATATTGTCTAGAAGACAATATTTATTTTTAAACACACAGTTTACGTGTTGTCGTATTTTTCACGACAATTGTATTAATAAAGTTGTAGTTGTTTCTGTACCATGTATTTGGCGACTCAAAATGGGTGTTATATACCTATTTTGGGGGCGTCACAGTTGGTATCAGAGCTTAGGGATATGATCTCTGGCGGAGATCGGGGAATAGAACTAGGAGGGGAGAGTTGAGTAAAACCTTCGCTAGTGTGTCTTACCTAAGCTTATTTGTTGGTTGATCAGTATATAGGGATATTATGTGATATGTTGATTTCTTTAATTATCCCTTGTTTTATGGCAGTATTTGAGAATGTCGACTGAGAATGTTAACAGTGGAGTAAACGAGACTATGGAGACTCCTTTATTCACCAATGAGGAGAACGTGCAACAGGCCGACAATGTTCCTCCTGTAAATAACACCACTGATCAGACGATGAAAGACGGAATGTTTAGAAGCTTTTTACAGTTCATGCAAAATCAGACGAGGGAGACTTGTGTACAAAATACAGGTGGAAATGATAACAACGCACGATTTGTCACAGCCAAGAAGTTCAAAGAGTTGGGACCACCAGAATTCTGGGGAAAGCCGGATCCGATTAAGGCAGAAACGTTGGTCAAACAAATTACCAAGATATTCGATGTCTTGGGATGCACGGAGGAACAGAAGGTTTCATTTGCCACCTTTATGTTCCTAATGAGGCAGATTACTGGTGGGAATCTGTGAGGCATACCCATCCAAATACTTTTCGATGTCTTAGAGACATTTCAGAATCGCTCAATCAATGACAAGTACTTTCCTGAAAGTATTCGTCATATGAAGGAAGTAGGGTTTATTAGATTGGAACAAAATAACATGACGGTGTCCCAGTACAAGGCGAAGTTTGCAGAGTTATCCAGGTTTGCACCTCATTTAGTGGAGAATGAGGAACGATGACGCGATGTTTCGAGAGGTTTGAAACCCTAAGATACGTTAATATCTCATTTCTCATAAATTTTCTCTTTATTCAAATGTTGTCAACAAGGCTCAATTATTAGAGTGAGATAACGAGTACGTTCAACCGAGGGACCACAACCAGGGATCATACTGGGGTGATGGCTAGTCATCGTAACAACGATAACCAAATGGAGAAAGAAAAATACGGACAAAAGCGACAACCACTCTGGTGGTAATCATGGCCATGAGAATAGAAGAAGCGAGTCGAGAGGAGATTTTAAAAAGAGGAGATTCAACAACGACCATGTGAAGACGTCAGCGCCAGCAGAAACTGGTTCTAAGGGAGGAGAACGACCACCGGTCGTATGCTATAAATGTGGAAAAGAGGGACATATCATTGAAACCGCCTGAATAGTTCAAGGTATGCTATAATTGTGGAAAAGAAGGACATATCGCTCGAGATTATGCGGTGGCGAAACCAAGTCCAATGTGGGATGGTGACTCAAAAGGTACATCTAGAGAAAAGTCAAAGTCAATCGCCTCTGGAAGAAGCGTTTGTCGTGACTAGTCAAAATGTGAGGAACCCAAACGAGGTGATCACGGGTAAGCTAATCATAAATTCTTGCGAAGTTTATACCTTACTAGATACCGGTGCTACCCATTCATTTATCTCTCCTTCTTGTGCTCAACATTTAAACTTAACTCCGGAAAAATTAGACTTTGATTTATCTGTGGAGACTCCGTTAGGAGAAACTTTCATCACATCCACTGTTTATAAATCTTGTTTGATCCAAGTTGGCACTATAACATTACCTGTTGATCTTATCTCTTTAAAGATATTTGCTTTTGATGTGATTTTAGGGATTGATTGGTTAACTACTCATCATGTCAAAATTGATTATTTTCGTAAGGTAGTTAGTTTTCATATTCCTAACCAACCTGTTGTACGAATTCAAGCAACTAAACCACTAAAATCAATCATTGTCATATCAAGTCATAAAGCTATTCGTTTATTGAAAAACGGATGTCAAGCTTTCTTAGCTCATGTTATGGATTTGAATAAAGACACGTCGGATTTGAATAATATTCCTGTTGTTAGTAAATTTCCTAACGTATTTCTTGAAAGAACTTCCCGGTCTACCCCCAGAACGTGAAGTTGAATTCTTTATTGATCTTGAACTTGGTACAAAGCCCATTTCTAAAACCCCATATCGAATGGCTCCTAATGAACTTCAAGAGTTAAAAGTCCAACTACAGGAATTGTTGGACATCGGTTTCATTCGTCCTAGTACATTTCATTCATCCTAGTACATCTCTTTGGGGTGCTCCTGTTTTATTTGTAAAGAAGAAAGACGGGAGTATGCGACTTTGTATTGACTATCGGGAATTGAACCATGTCACCATCAAGAATAGGTATCCTCTACCTCGTATTGATGACCTGTTTGACCAGTTGCAAGGAGCACTATTCTTCTCAAAGATCGATCTTCGTTCTGGATATCATCAGCTGAAGATTAGAACTGAGGACATTCCAAAGAATGCCTTCAGAACTCGGTACGGGCATTATGAATTCTTAGTCATGTCTTTTGGATTGACTAATGCTCCTGCGGCTTTCATGGATATGATGAATCGAGTATTCAAGGATTATTTGGATCAGTTCGTTGTTGTCTTTATTGATGACATCCTCATATATTCCAAAAGTCGTGAAGATTATGAGCACCATTTGAAGCTGGTACTCCAAAGGCTTCGTGAAAACAAGCTATATGCCAAGTTGAAGAAATGCGAGTTCTGGCTTGAGGAAGTAGCATTCCTTGGGCACGTGGTGTCAAAACATGGAGTATCTGTCTACCCGGCGAAGATTGAAGCAATACAAAGTTGGGAGCAACTAAAGTCGGTGACCGAAGTACGTAGCTTTCTAGGCCTAGCTGGTTATTATCGGAGATTCGTGGAAGGATTTTCTCGAATCGCTACCCCATTAACTCAACTGACTCGGAAGGATACAAAATTCGTATGGAGCAAGGAATGCGAGAAGAGTTTTCAAGAGCTTAAGAGGAGACTCATTTTGGCACCTGTTCTGACAATACCATCTGGTTTGGATGGATTTGTTATCTACAGTGATGCTTCAGGTAAAGGGTTAGGATGTGTTCTCATGCAACGTGGGAAAGTCATAGCCTATGCCTCGCGACAACTTAAAGAGTATGAGAGGAATTATCCTACTCATGATTTAGAGTTGGCAGCAGTCATTTTTGCGCTAAAGATCTGGAGGCACTATCTATATGGGGATAAAGTGGAGATATATTTCGATCATAAAAGCCTCAAATATTTCTTCACACAAAAGGAACTCAACATGCGGGAAGGATGTTGGCTCGAGCTGTTGAAAGATTACGACCACACTATTCAATACCATCCTAGAAAAGCGAACGTGGTAGCTGACGCGTTGAGTAGAAGATCATATGCGGGAACGAGTGCGATGTTGTCAACACAAAGGCCCATTTTGTGTGATTTACAAAAGATGAAGATAGAATTCAAGACTCCGGGGATCCATATGATGATGTCAAGTATACGCATAGAACCGACTTTAATCGAAAAAGTTAAAGTTGCTCAAGCCACCGACCCGAAGCTAATGCGTATGAAGAAGAAAGTACAAGAAGGTGCTATTCCAGAAGCAAGAATCGATGAAGAAGGAATACTTCGAGTCCACTCCAGACTTTTTGTTCCTAACAATTCTGATTTGAAGTACAAGATCATGATGGAGGCACACAATACACCATTTGCGATCCATCCTGGAAGTACCAAAATGTATCGTGATCTTCAACATATATTTTGGTGGAACAATATGAAGAGAGAGATCGCGAAGTTTATCTCGAGGTGTTTAACTTGTCAACGTGTAAAGGCGGAGCATCAAGTGCCAAAGGGTCCATTGCAACCACTTGAGATTTTAAAATGGAAGTGGGAACACATTACCATAGATTTCGTTACGGGTCTTCCCACGGTTTCTCAAGGCATATATGCTATTTGGGTTATTGTTGATAGATTAACCAAGTCTGCTCATTTCTTGCCGATACGGGAGACTTATTCCCTTGAACGTCTTTCTCATATGTATGTAAATGAGATCGTGAGCTTGCATGGCATGCCAGTATCCATAGTTTCGGATCGTGACCCAAGATTCACTTCATGATTTTGGGTTAGCTTGCAAAAAGCAATGGGCACAAATTTACGATTCAGTTCGGCATACCATCCTCAAACGGACGGACAATCAGAGAGGACTATCCAAACTCTTGAAGATCTATTAAGACTCTGTGTCCTAGACTTCAAAGGGAGTTGGGATAAGTATTTACCATTGGTGGAATTCTCCTACAACAACAGTTATCAGGCAAGTATAGGTGTGGCTCCATTTGAAGCATTGTATGGACGAAAGTGTCGCTCTCCAGGATGTTGGGATGAGATGGGTGAAGCAACATTGTTGGGACCAGATTTGGTACGTATTACTACAGAAAAGATCCAAATGATTCGACAACGTATACAAACGGCGCAGGATCGACAAAATAGTTATGCGGATCTTCATCCAAAGGACGTGAAATTTAGTATTGGGGATCATGTATTGTTGCGTATTGCTCCATGGAAGGGAGTTACAAGATTTGAAAAACGAGGAAAGCTCAATCCACGATTTATTGGTCCATTTCAGATTCTTGACCGAGTAGGAAAAATAACCTATAGACTCGCGTTACCTCCAAGTATGTCTCGTGTTCATAATGTTTTTCACATATCTGTGTTACGTAAATATGTGAAAGACCCGAACCACGTTATTGAGCTAGAACCGACGAGATAGTAAAGACTTAACGTATGAAGAGGTACTGTCAAGATCTTGGATAGGAAGGAGCATGTCCCTACGCACAAAGGTCATACCACAAGTCAAAGTTTTGTGGAGGAACCATGCTATAGAGGAAATGACCTGGGAGTTGGAAACGGAAATGAAAGCGAGGTATCCTCACCTTTTCGAAACACCAGGTACGTACGTCAATTTTGAGGATGAAATTTTATAAGGAGGGGAGGTTGTAAGACCCCAACTTATTTTTAATGAAATTGAATTTCCTCTATTTATTATTTTGAAATAGTAAGGGTTGATTTGATTAATGTGGTTAGTTATAGGTAAAATGCGCAAATATTTTAAATAAGCAAGTGATTATAAAATATTCATTGTTGTCGGGGAATATTCGTTTGGTCGTAAAATATTCTTACTGTCGGGGAATATTAAATGCGGCGTACGACTTTATTGTGGGGCCCCATAACGAAAAGCGATTGGATGAAGAAAACGACAAGTATAACTTGTTAATAAATAACGGCGTAGTTGTTACCATTAATACTGTTGGAATACCCGGTGGTTAAAACACAGTAGCACACAGTATTGCACCAATTATTGATTTTTACGTAAGAAGGCACTACTCAATAATTGTTATAATAGTTACTGTTCAATATTTTATTGATTCAATAATTGCTTCGTTAATATTTTATATTATTGTTATTTCAATAATTGTCACTACACAGTATTTTTATTATTAGATCAATAATTCATATTATTTGAATAATATTATTAGATAACATTATTGGCAATGTCTAGAAAGTTCTGTCTAAGGAGAGGTTTGGTCACCTAATTGCGCGCCAGTAAGGAAAAATCCTTATTGAAAGCCCTCTCTTCCTGAAATGACTGAAGTTGCCAAGATTGTGATTCTCGTAATATTATTTGTGAATAATTAATTATTAATTTATATAATAAGGAAAATATTCATTTTATGTGGATATAGATGGAGAAAATTTTTAATGGAACAATTGTTGAAAATTGATATTTTATCTTTTTCGATAAAATAATTCATTTAAATATATTATTATATTTTAATAATATAATAATGGTGATATTTTTACAATGAATATGGGATATATGAATAAATGAGGAGGAAGAGTATTTTTGTTGCAATAAATATTTAAAACATGTTTTTCATGTTTGTGAACTCTTGACTGAAATTTGATTATAGCTTATAAAATCGCTCGTTTGTGGATTTCGATTAATTTCTGTTTGGAATTTGGAAAAACTTTCTTCTGCAAAGTTGTAGAGAATGGAGTTTCCTATGGAAAGGATATGAGGTTCGAATTTTTATGATAAAAGGGCTATTTATTATGAATTATTGAAGTTCCGAAGTTCCAGAATAATTGATTTTTGGAAGTTTTAATTGTTTTATTCAAGAAAAACATTTTTTGCAATCCCATATATGTGGTAAATGAGCTGAATTCAGATTCTTTTGTGGTGGGCTTGAATATTAAATAAATAAAATTATTTTACTAAATTTTACGCTTTGGTGTTCTAAGCATTTCCTATAAATAGGGTCTTAGGTTAGAATTGAAAATCGAGACCAGAAATCAAGTTTTCTCTCTCTATATTATCGAAATATTCTTGTGAGTATTTTGATACTTTGAGTGTTGCTATACTGATTGCAAGTTCATTCAAATATTATATCGATATTCCAACTAAGAAATACTTAATCTTTTCGAGGTAAGGGATGTTATTTTTTTTAAAAATGATATTATTTCTTCTAATATCATTATCTTGGAATATTGGTAAAATTTTTCATGTGAAATTCTTGTCTTTTAGTGTTCAGAGTTACTATTCATGTATACGACACTATTCACGATATCTGACACTTATTCACGAATACTGACCTATTCACGTAAAAATTAAATTTTTATTTTTGTCCAAAATATCCATTATGGATACTAGCTTTGATTGTATCCATGTTTTGATCATTCTTGAATTTTACTTCACTATGGTTATTTATGAAGTATTTTTGAACTTGGATTGTTTAAAAGTACGAATCCTTATTATTTGTTCTTTTGTTTCAATTGGATTCGTTTTTTTTAAAATATTTTTCATCATCCTCACCCTAAATGATGATATTCTTGAATATCTTTGATGCATAGTAAAAAAGATGGTTGATTTTCTTATGAATATCTTTGGCGTAGTAGTGTAAAGATATACAGGTGTTGAGATGAACGATTACCACGGATGAATATCTTTGGCACGTAGTGCGAGATGAATATTTGATTCAAGATGAATATTGATTGATGATACTGGGATAAAATAATGATGATGGACTTTTAAATTCATAGATTATAGTATATTTCATTATCTACGTAACTTATCTATGAATTATTATTTTCATTGCAAATATTGATTTAAAACTTATTATACATTATATTTTATCGATTTTTTCCTGTTGAAGACTAACGATAATTTGTTACATATTATCTTAGTCATAATATTCTTTACCTGGCTAGTTGAGCTCACCATTTTCCTTTTTGTTCCATTTTTTTTCTCGGAGGCGAAAATGTAGCGAGTTACTAGTAAAATTGTGGAATGATGGTTCTAGAGAGTTGTTTTAGTAGTCCTCACTATTTTTGTAAAATAATGTATCAATAATTATAATGAGGAATTATTTGAGTGTTGATATTGTACATAAAGACAATATTTATTTTAAACTCACAGATTTATGTGTTGTCATCGTATTTTGCATTTACAATTGTATTAATAAAGTTGTAGTTGTTTACATCATATATATTTTGGCGACTCGGAATGAGTGTTGTATACCTATTTTGGGGCGCCATATGAAATATTGTGTGGATATCTTAATAATTATTGAATCAATAACATGATATACGATCAAATGAGCCTTTCGTGACAATTACTGAATGAAATATTGAGTGACTTCTTACGTAAGAATCAATAATTAGAGATACTGGTGTAATACCGTGTGTTACTGTGCAATACCGCGTACTACTATGGAACAACGCTTATTACTGTACTTTTATCACCGAGTATTTCAACACTTAACGGTAAAAGTTTTACCGTCAATTTTGAAAAAGGTTATTTATATCGCTTTCTATATCCGACAATTATTCTGTTGTGGGACCCACCAATGATTGTTTATTTCGACGCCGTTGTACTTTACCGAATATAATATTCCCAACAGAAAGAATATTGTCCGACAAAACGAATATTTTTCGACAAAACGAATAATATTCGACAACTGTTTAATTTGTATATTTTGCACTTATCACCCATAACTATAACATTTATTAAATCAACACCTTACTATTTAAAATAATATATAAAGAAAATTAAATCTTATTTATAAAAAATTGGGGTCTTATACAGTTGATATTATTCCACAATAGCTAAAGGTAAAGATTTGTGGACCGCGTGTGTGATCAGTTCTGACGATAACGTCATAAATTTAAGTGGGAGAGTTTGTAACACCTTAATCCCGCATCAAAAAATATGAAGAAAAAATTATTTGTATATAAAGAAATAAGTTGTTAACAATAGTACATTCAATCATGAACTTTTGGGCTAAGACGACCTAAAAAAATACTATTAAAGTTGTTATTTAAGGTCTTATTTAGATGTATTCCATTTGCACTTGAAATTTTGACCAAATATTTATTTCAGACTAGAATTTTGACCAGAATTATTTCATAGAGCCTATTCGAACATAATATATTAAAATACATATTTTGAACCCAATTTTGTTCAGAAACTGAAGTTTTTAGATTTTGGGCCCATTTATATGTATTAATTATTTATTCTTTCATTATTTGTTTAATTCAAAATTTCAACTAATTTATAATATTTTAATTTAATAAAATTCGTAAATGAACTTATTAACTAACTCAAGTTTAACTTGCTAGCGTTCTTCCTATATTTTGTGTTCCTAGCAATTTTTGGGAATATTTTAAGTTTTTTATCATATATGAATAATAAATGGAGTCTACATATAATATATGAAAGACAAAATTGTTAAAATTTTAAATTTATTTGTAGATATATTGGAGTGGAAATATGAATTCACCGAAAGACTTTTCAACACACTCTCTTAAGTGGGGTGGGGGTGATTAAGTGACTGATTATGAAAGCAGGTGCAGCTCTCCTCTTTGTTTAGTCACCCTAACCAATCACATTAAGGGGGGTGAGCAGGATGGGTCCTCAACAGGTGATTTAACAGCTACTAACATCTAACGAAAATGGCGGGTGTCAATATATATATATATATATATATATATATATATATATGGGATAAGGAAAATCATGGTCATGTCAAAGTGAAAGTAAAAGTGACAGTGAAAGAGACAGAGAAACAGGTATCACTCCATTGTTGTATACATTTTTTGGCAAATTAATGTTTTGGTAAATAATTTTTTTTTAATATTAACTACTAAAATCAGTGAGACAGGCTAATGGGTCCTCCGATCCATTGTTCTCTAAATATAATTTATTTAAAATTATTCTGTAATTCATTTTTTTTTTTTGTAGAATTTATCAATTAATATAATTAGATCATTACTAATTACTACATATCATAAATTGATTGGCAAAATTGATTATAATAATTTTAATTTCCTATTCATCACCATACATGACAAGTTTTATACTTGTATTGCATGTGTTTAGATTTATATGATGTGAAGGGGAGAGTACAATGGTGTTTAAGTAATTAAAATTTGAATGATTAGTCTTAATAAATTAAATCATTTAAATGAAATAACAACTTAACTTGAAAAATAAAAAATATCAACCATCTGAATGTCTTTAAATTTAAAAATATCAATTATAAATTTAAAAATATTTTAAATTAACTTTTAAAAATTAATAATAATCTTAAAACTGGAATAAAGAGAGTACAATATTTATAAAAATTTCATAAATTTAAATTTTTTATCAAGAGACAATTTATAATTATTTAAATTTATATCTTCTTTCTTATTTATTAAAAGATAAATAAAATTTTACTAAATTAACTTTAACTTTTTTACCGAATTAAATTAAATGTAAAGCTCTTAAGAGACCGGACATTTGACTTAACAGATGAATTATATTTTGGATGTGACAAAAAGCCAGTGAACTGATTTGGTGTCGGATTTCCACCGTTGAATAAATTTATGTTTTGTTCCTTCCGTCACTCATTATACGTTTTAAAAATTTTCATTTGCATACTCTCTCGTCGCTAATTATTTGATGTTTTAGAATTTTTTATTTATTTTTAATTATTTGATGTTTATTCAAATTTAGGAAAATTAATGATAATTTTTCTAAAATTACCCCTCATTAATGTGCTTATTTTTTTGATACTTTAAACTTTCTCTATTCTTATCCCAACAAAATTCTCCTTATCCCAACAAAAGATTTAAGGGTATTATAGATAATTGAGTACTATATTTCATGTTTTTCAATCATTATCTTAATTCTTGTATCCACCTCTAAAATGTCAAATAATTAAGGACAGAGGGAGCATATGAGAAAACCAATCCTTACCAACCAGTTCGTGTAGTTAGATTTAGCCCAAATCCCAATCCAGAACATACTTTCAGAGTTGATGAACAAAAAGCAATGCATCAGTTGTCATGGGCCGGGCAATGGCCCTAGAAATTAGTGGACCGATTGGCAAATGAAAAGAGCCTTTCAATGTTCAAATGAATTACGGTTTGGTGGAGCTTCGCAACACAACTATTAATGAAGTTAAAACTCTTATAAAAACTCTTAAAATTACCCTGGCAACACTCTTATTACCTGAAAGGAATTGTGAAACAAAAAGGTGAGCACAACTAGTTCAGTAAAGAATATTATGACTAAAGATAATTAAATTATCAATAGTCTTCATCGGTAATAAATCAAAGATTTAGAACATATGGTAGATGATAAAACTTTTCAACCATAGTTGCAGCGGAATGAGCAATCTATTAGAAAAGTCAAATAGACTATAAAGTTTATTATCTTCTCTATGTTAAAAGTCCACCAACAATGTTTTATCCCTTAACATCAATCAATAGTTCCTTTCCACAATCACATAAATAACTCATAATCATAATTGTGATTCTAAATTTCTCTTCGCACCCAGGACGAAGATAATTTTCATAACCTGTCTTTACCTGAAATATCAAAGATCATGGTTATACCAAATCACAGTTCCTGTTCATAATCATACTACTAAATTAATCTTTGCACTACGGGCCAAATATATTCATCAACAGTTAATCTTTGCACTACGGGCCAAATATATTCAACAACAGTTCATCTTTGCACTACAGGCCAAATATATTAATATCTCAAAGAAATATATAATCATTTCAGAATTTATATAAACCATAATTATAATCATGTTGATCAATTCACTTTTGCACTTAAGCTAAAAATATTCAATTGTAAATTCAATGGTCATGATCATACTAGTCAACAATTCATTTTTGCACTACTGGCCAAAGAGAACCCATAGTCATGATCATACCAATAATCTACCCATCTTTACACTCAAGTCAAAGAGAAATTTCTTCACCAAGATTATAAAAATGTTATATATGATAATAAAAACAATATAATCAACATATAGATTTAATCTCAAGAGTAAGATTCATAAATTAATGATTTCATAACACCTTAATCCTAATGTTATAAATCACTTAATAATCTCATAATCTAATATCATTAATATTACCACAATATTTTAATCATTTCTTAAACTTATAAATAATTTATTTTAATTGTTTACACTTTACTAATTAATGCATTTAATCATCCTAAAATGCCAAACTCATAAGATTTCATCACCAATAACCAAAACCTTCATCAAAAATCTGCATATACCTTATATAGGATTTCCAAGCCATAAAATCCTATTTTTCAATTTTGTTACTTCACATAACATATTTAATTCATTTACTCATAACTAGTTCATTTTCATGAAAAATACCAAATCAATTCAAACAAATTTTCTTTTCTGGGATTTAGCATAATATAGTCCCATATTGAACATATATTTTTTTCGGAATTTTTAAAATTTATTTACTATTTTTCATATGGCCAAAACTGTCGAATATTTAGACATTTATCATAAATTGTACTTTTGTCCAAAAATTCTGAAATTTACAGAATATACTGATGTTAAGGAGCGTGACCATGGGCGAAGACAGGTAGAAAGCTCGCCGCCTAGAACTCGTCACCAAAGTGGTCGAGATGATAAAGCTGCTAAGCTAGCGAAGATGGCAGATGAGGCAGATAAGACCTTGGAGGTCCTTTTAAAGCAAATGGAGGAAATAGCCGTACAGATGCTTCGGATGGCTGATCTGAAGGACGAAGCGTCCACTTATGTGCAGTCCGAGAGGCGTAGTAAGCCTAAGGATATGTAACAACGAGAAGGGAAGGAGCCATAACACTCTATTCATGTATCTAGGGGTCGACCTCAGGAACGAAAGAGATCAAGAAGCAGAACTCCTGAGGTGTCGAAGAAAGCACTCCTTGTGATCGGCTCTCAAGGTCGTGATGGTGGTAGACAAAGAAGTCGGTCAAGGGAGCATATACCTGAGACTAGAAAGAGAGAGCATCGTCTTGAATATTCTCACCGTGATGATAAGGCCACACGCTGGAGTAGATCCAGAACGCCATCGAAGGCAGTGGGGTCTGATAGAGGAGGTCGATCCACTCAGAAGAAGAAAGTATCTCCAGATAAAGAAGTCTCCTCGCAACCAGAAGGTGTAGATTTCTTGGTGAAGGAGTTAAAGGAGCTTCGAAAGCAGTTGGCTGAGGTTCAACAGGTGAAAGATACTTTGGGAAAGAAGGCGTCTCCCTTTTCCTCGGATATTCTTAAGGAGAAGGCAGATACCACCAAGAAGTTGCCTCATATGGAGAGTTATGATGGATCCGGGGATCCTTATGACCATAGTCAGGCGTTTGACAGACTGATGGATTATTATAATTTCACTGATGCGACTAAGTGTCACACGTTTGTCACAACGTTAAGGAAAGATGCGAGGCAATGGATGGGAACTTTGCCTGCAGATTCAGTATCTTCGTGGTCCGAGCTGTGTGACAAATTCCACACTCGTTTTGGGAGCAACCGAAAGAGGAGAAAGCCTACGGGTTCTTTGGCTCAAGTCTGGCAGTTTTCCAATGAGTCTTTAGGTCTGTATGTGAAGCGATTCAGAGAAGAAGTTGGCCAGGTGTCCGACCTTAATGACCTCCAGGCTATAGGTTTATTTCAGAACGGGTTAGATCTGGTGAAGTCAGAGAAGCTGGTGAAGAAGCTGATGTTTCACCATCCGAAGAGCTTGGCCGAAGCCTTTGATAAAGCCGAAGGCTATATTGTGGTGGAGGAGGCTATGAATAGCCTGAAATGTCCTTCTTCGGACCGTATGAAGGAGATAGATACTTCTAAGGCTGAGGGCGATCAGAAGAAGGTTGGAGGGAATAATGATCGGCCAGAGGGCAGCTCAAAGAAGTACAACAACACATGGCGACAGGGAAGCAATCTCCCACCTGCTCCTACCCAGAAGGTGAACAAGGTTTACACCAAACTGAACACGGATAGGTCGGTGATATTGGATCAGATCAGGAACCAGCCGTTCTTTGAACCACCTCGTGATAATTTTAAGCCAGGACAAGGCAATGCTCGAAAATTTTGTGGCTATCATCAAGCTGCAGGTCACGACACTAATGAATGCTGTAATTTGAAGGACTTTGTGGAGAGGAAGGTTCAGAGCGGTATGTTGGTTCAGTATGTGGCCAGAAGGGATCATCAGCAAGAACAACAGAATATAGATCGGACTGTTCAAGTAATTCAACCGGTTCCACCCATACAACCTACTCTAAATCAGCCACCAAGGCACATCGTTGATGTAATAACTGGTGGGACGGCAGGAAAATTGGTAGGGAAGAAGAGGAGAGGATATCTAGACTCGGTCATGTCCATGGCGGGTGTTCTCCCGAAGGTTGATAGACTGTTTCCAGGGACATTTATAGCTTTTACTGATGCAGATTATCCTTCGGAGCCCATCGAACCCCATGAAGAAGCACTGGTGATCACGTCACAAGTGGGTTCGGTAGACATGAAACGGATGATGATAGACAACAGGTCTTTCGTGGATATTCTGTATGCCCATGCTTATCAGAGGATGCATCTTGATGGGCGAAAGATGGAAGTGGGGCAGGAGGCTCCTTTATATGGCTTCAGCAACGATCCGGTTAAAGTGGCAGGAACTATTGAGCTACCAGTCATCTTCGGTACTGCTCCACAACAGGTAGAAATAACGTGTAAATTCTATGTTGTGAATATAGATTCGGCCTACAACGCCATATTGGGACGACCTACTTTGACAGCCCTACAAGCTGTGACTTCCATTCCTCATTTTAAGATCAAGTTCCCAACGACACATGGAGTTGGGGAGGTAGCGGGAGACATGGATCTGGCCAGACGATGCTATCGGAACGCTGTGATAGCTTCGGGAGTAAGTGTCAGCAAGCAGAAGCAGACCATGACGATAGAAATAGAGCCATTTACCGAAAGTAGTTCGGATCCATTGGTTATGCCTGCAAGAGAAACGGAGGAGATCGAGCTGGTTCTTGGGAAGAAGAACAAAAAAGTGAAGATAGATTCAGGTCTGCCGGAACCCCTTCGGACAAACCTTATGGAACTTCTTTGCTGTTATGCGGATATTTTTGCATGGGAGCCTCAGGACATCTTAGGAGTCGGTAGAAAGATTGCTTAAAGCACCCCATGGACGTAGATCCTTCAAAGAAGCCATTTCGACAGAAAAGGCGTATTTTTGCACCTGAGAGTTAGAGGATCATTGATGAAGAGATTGCAAAGCTGATAGCTACTGACTTCATCTTTGAAATAGATTACCTGGAGTGGATGGCCAATGTGGTCCTGGTGCAGAAGTAGAATGAAAAGTGGCGAGTATGCATCGACTACACGGACCTGAACAAAGCTTGCCCGAAGGACTTCTATCCTCTACCTCACATTAATCAACTTATCGATGCGACTTCGGGGTATTCACTACTAAGCTTTATGGATGCTTTTTCAGGTTATCATCAAATTTCTATGTGCAAAGAGGATATTCCGAAGACAACTTTCATCATGCACCGTTTGGTGTACGCTTATAAGAAGATGACATTTGGCTTAATCAATGTTGGAGCCACTTATCAAAGAATGATGAACTTTGTCTTTCAAAAGCAGCTAGGAAGGAATATGGAGGTATATGTGGATGACATGATAGTGAAAAGCATGATCGTTCAGCAGCACTTGGGTGATCTTGAGGAATGCTTTCAGACGGTCTGTCATCACAAATTGAGGCTCAATCCTACCAAATGCACCTTCGGGCTCGGTGCAGGAAAGTTCTTGGGTTATCTGGTCAGTCAGAGAGGTATTGAGGCCAATCCAGAGAAGATCCAGGCTATTTTAAATATGAAGACTCCTCAGTCATTTAATGATGTTCAACGTCTGACCGGGAGGATCGCAACTTTAAGGAGGTTCATGTCCAAGTCGGCAGAAAGGTGTTTGCCGTTCTTTGGTACGTTGAAGGGACCGAAGAATGCGAAGACGTTCCAGTGGACTTCGGAGTGTGAAGACGCCTTCCAAGGCATAAAGACGAATTTATCTTCGGCTCCTTTATTGGTAAAGCCAGTTCCTGCTGAGCCACTTTATTTGTACCTGGTAGCTAGTTCGTTAAGAAGATGGGAGCAATCTTTGGTTCAAGAAGTTGGGGAAGACGACATCCGATCTACTATGTATGGTCGTGTTCTAAGGGATCTTTGAAACAGTGCAGAATATTTAGAAATTTGTCTTTGCTTTGATAATAGCCAGTCGAAAGCTTAGGCAATATTTTCAAGGTCGGCTCCTAGTCGTTTACACGGATCAACTGTTGAAGAAGGTGATGAGCAAACCAAAAGTTTCGGGGAGATTGGTTGCATGGACAATGGAATTGTCCCAATTTTTCATCGAATTTCATCCCCGAACAGCTATAAAGGGGCAAGCCTTGACTGATTTTAAGGTGGAGTGTTCATTTTCCGAAGCTGATGCAGAGTTGCCAGAGGCTGAAGTGTCCGAATCGGCGATTCAGCGTTCTTGACAACCGAGTTTATGGACGATGTATGCAGATGGATCTTCTACTAGGGACGTCAGTGGAGCGAGGATTATCTTGACAAGTTCGGAGGATTCAAGATCTGACAGAGCCGTCGATTTGGGTTCGAAGCAACGAACAACGAAAGCGATCTGAAGGCGATTCTAAGCGGAATTCGACTGGTGAAGAGTCTCGAAGTTCAGAAGTTGATTATTTACAGTGACTCTCAGTTGGTCGTCAAGCAGGTTTTAGGGGAGTATGAAGCTCGAGGGTCTAGAATGATCAAATATTTGGCAGAGTTGAAAGATCGACTTCAGTATTTCCTTTCTTACGAATTTCAGGGTGTCGAGCGTAATGACAATTCTATCGTCGATGCCTTGTTGAAGTTGGCTACTACAGATGCCAAAAATTTTGATGGGTTAGTTTATTTGGAGGTTCTGTAACAACCGAGTATTCAACATGAAGCCGTGATGTGCATTGAACGTTCTAACTGTTGAATGACTCCCTATATAGAATATCTGGCAGATGGCGTCCTTCCTTCGGATCAGATGCTAACAAAGAAGATCAAGTATAAGAGCGCTAATTTTGTTCTCATTGATGGAGATCTTTATCAAAGGGCTTTTTCATCACCTTTGTTGAAGTGTCTAGTTCCATCTGAAGCCGAATATGCTCTTCGGGAAGTTCACGAGGGCATCTGTGGCGACCATATGGCTGCTAAATTATTAGCCTACAAAGTACTTCGACAAGGATTCTACTGGCCTACTATCTTCAAGGAAGCTACAGAGTACGTGAAAAAGTGTGAGAAGTGTCAGCTCAACAGTCTGACCCCTCATCAGCTACCAGAAGAGCTATACTCGATCTTATCTCCTATACCCTTTGCTGTCTGGGGGGTAGATATACTGGGTCCATTGCCAAAAGCTAAAGGTCAGGTCATTTTTGTTATAGTCTCCATCGATTATATGACCAAATGGGTAGAAGCAAAGCCACTTCGGTTGATAACGGAACAAGAGTGCTTGAAGTTCATGAAGGAGTCAGCAGTGTTTCATTTTGGAATTCCTAAGGTGGTGATATTGGACAATGGACGCCAGTTTGTGGGATCGAAGTTTGAAGGATTTTTGAAGGAGTTGGGAATTCAGTATAGAAGGACTTCAGTGGCTCATTCACAGTCGAACGGGCAGGTCGAGGTGACCAACAGAACGCTGCTGAATGAGATCAAGCGCAGACTGGATGAAGCTAAGGGGAGATGGCCTGAAGAGCTTCTCAGCGTGTTGTGGGCTTATCGGACTACTCTGAGGACCACTACGGGGGACTCGCCTTTCAGATTGACTTATGGCACTGATGTTTTAGTCCCTGTTGAGATTGGATCCACCAGTCTTTGGGTTAGTCAGTTCAAGGAGATCTACAATGATGAAGGACTAAAGGTCAACTTGGATCTGTTGGAAGAAGTCAGAGAGACAGCTTTGATCAAATTAGCAGCCTATCAGCGAAGAGTGGCTAAACATTACAATAAGGGGGTAAAACTTCGTAGATTTGAAGCGGGAGATTTTGTCCTCAGGGAAGTCGAAGCTTCTACACCTCAGAACATGGGAAAGGCGATCTTAGCCGAATCCCAGGAAGGACCGTATGAAGTAGTTGAAGTTTGAAGCCGAAACTTATCGATTAAGGGCATTAGACGGATCAGAGATCAAGAACACTTGGCATCTTGGTAGACTTGAAGTATTTTCGATGAGATCGAGTCGATTATCCCTAAGTCTGTAAATGTTGGATCATCATCAATAAAAGGTTCACTTTTTCACAATTGATCTTCTCTCTATTGGTCCTAAATTCACAATGGTGTAAGGAGGACGGGGTGGACTCGCTGACCATTCGATGGTAGCCTTTTTGGCAGGTGGTCCTTATGAATTTGTCAGGCCCTTCGTGGTAGGCAAACTTCATCGGTATAAGGAGGACGGGGTGGACTCGCTGACCATTCGATGGTAGCCTTATCGGTACATGAGTGTCCTCATGGGTTTGTTATACCCTGCGTGGTAGACAAATTCCATAGTCCTTTTATGATTTGTTTTACCCCGAGTGGTAAACAAATGCACCGAAGTAAGGAGGTTCGGTTGGACTCGCTGACCATTCGATGGTAGCCCTATTGTTAGGTGTGTCTGATTGAATTTGTTCTACCCCGAGTGGTAAACAGATGTCCTTATATACTTGTTTCACCCCGAGTGGTAAACAAGATCCCGATGGTGCAAGGAGGATAAGTCGAATTCACCTTATGCCTAATCTGTCTCACACTTCGGTAACGATAAGTATGTATTACTTTATTTTGTTCAAGTGTTGAGTTCGGTCCATTGAGTCGATTTTATGTCAATTCTTAACTTAACTGTTATATGCCTTATCTGATTAAGTTAAGTTCAAAAACATCTTATTCAGTTTTCAAAGTTGATTGACACTGAATTATTGACAAGAAAAACATTATACTGAAGTCATAAGGAGTAAAGTTAACTATTCATTAATACTTAACCGATTACATCAAAAAGGACGAAAATTCTTTACAAAATAAACCTAAATCTAGGAAAAAGTGATAAACTATTTCAGGCATCATCCTCGCCTTTAGAAGAGTCCAGAAGAGCTGGGTCTAGCTGGGTTGCAATCAACTTTTCCTTGCCCCGACCTCTGCAAACTGCATAACCCTCAGAATATACCTTCAGAACTTCTGCATTCAGCTCATCGGACTTCCGGTATTCTTCTTGGATTTGTTTACGCAGTTCTTCGGTCAGAGGAGGGCCTAACTCCTCTAATGCCTTCAGTTTATCTTGGATAACTAATTAAATTAAATTATACTCAATTCTATAACAAATAATTAAACAAAATATAAATCAATTTAATATTCATAACAAATAATTAAATTAAACTAATTAATTAATAATAAAATAAATTAATGAATAATTTTTACAAATGTATTTATATAAGTTAACAAAATATAAATCAAATTAATATACATAACAAATAATTAAATTAATTAATTAATAATAAAATAAATTAATGAATAATTTTTACAAATATATTTATATAAATTAATTAATTCATATTTTTTAAAATTTTTAATTTTATTCTAAAAATAAAAAATTATCTAATATTTTGAAATTAAGGGATTCTTCTTCTTCTTCTTCTTCTTATTCTTCACCACCACCACCACCACCATCACCACCGAACCCAGTTCCAATAACCACCCTTAATTCCAAGTTCACCCATTGAACAGAACAACAACCACCGTTCACCCTTAATAACCACCCTTAATTCCAATTACCACCCTTAATTCCAAGTGCTCTACGTTCCCCCGCCACCGTTCCCATCCACTACTACCGCCGCCACCATTGTCGCCGCCACCACCACCACCGTCACCACCACCACCGTCACCACCATCACCACCTCATCCTCTGTTGCTAACGCCAGATCTGGTCTATTTAAATTAGATCTGGTCAGATCCGATTTGATTAACGAGCACTTGAAATCAGAAGTAATAAACCAAACCACCATGGAATCCGACGAAATACAATCAACTTCATCATCTTCATTACCGGTGATTGGTTGAACACCATTGATGAATTATTTTGAGGAATGGATTTTAGAAGAATAGTTTGAAAAATGGATGAGGGAGAGGCCTTTTTTCAGATCTAGATCTGAACTAGCCACCATGGAGAGGCCTTTTTTTCAGATCTGAACTTTTTTTCAGATGAGGGAGACGCCTTTTTTTCATTAATATTTATTTAATGATTTCATAATATAAATAATAATTATATTAGTTTTCAAAAATAAAAATAATAATTAATTTTCAAAATTTTAGTTATATTTATGAAGTTTGAATTTATTAATGAGTTATTTAAATTAAAAGAAAATTATATAATTATATGTAATTTATATAATTTATTTAAAATTATACAAATATTAATGATTAAAATAAAATTTTAAAAATTATTTTTATTGTAATTTTATTTTGAATGCATTATTTTAATTTATTTATTTGATTTTAATAATTATATTAGTTTCAAAAATAAAAATAATAATTAATTTTCAAAATTTTAGTTATATTTATGAAGTTTGAATTTATTTATGAGTTATTTAAATTAAAAGAAAATTATATAATTATATGTAATTTATTTAAAATTGTACAAATATTAATGATTAAAATAAAATTTAAAAAATTATTTTTATTGTTCTTTTATTTTGAATGCTAGAAATTTAAATTTATACAAGTTTCCATCTAAGCATGCTAGAAAGAAAAAGGTCTGATGTGTAAATTTTCTCTCTCTCGTGGCAGCCTATGTACTTTTTCCGTCCAAAGTCAAACAATTTAACGAAATTTGTAGCGGTTTGTAAAAAATTGTAGTTGATGAGTGAATGAAAAAATTCATTTCAATGATCGTTTGTAAACCGGCCTTAATGACAGTGGGGAAAAGTGTTTTTAACCCAGTTTTCGTGGTATTACAAGATTGCAAGATTCCTTGTGTGACTCGGATCAAAAATAATGATGAATACATGCTTTGCATAGTTGGACACTGTTCACTTGTGTATCACTATTTGCAAAAGACTCCCTGTGTGACTCGGATTCACTGTTTGCAAGACTCCTTGTGTGATTTGGATAGTTGTTTTAATGTGTATCATTGTTTGCCAAACTCATAGGATTTGCAATACACAAGGACTTGGATTTGATTTGTAATGTGTATCACTATTTTCAAGACTCGCAAGATTTGCAATATACTTAGTTAATTGTTTGCTGGGCTGAGGAGTTAATATAATAAGACTAGTATTTCTAGTGGATGTCGGTGTTATGAGGGTTAAAATGTTTTTAATCACATCCGCTAGAAATTCCAGCTGATGGCGAGATGTGATTTTTAAATCCGGGGCCATTGATAGTTGTAATGAAAGGTAAAAATGATATTTGTCCATTATTGATCAATAGAAAATACGGGAGCGGATAGCATGAAGTTTGTTTTTTTTAGTAAATTGGTCGATTGAAGCGATAGAAATCTTGACACGCATGCCGGATTTCTATCGTGTCGATATTTTATTTAAAAATAAACTTCATGCTAACCAAATCCAGAAAATACCATTGCCAATATATATGATAATGAAAGCATATAACGTATCACATGTCAACATTCATTCCCCAAATTGACTATCAAAATGCATACCTCTTCCTCAAGTTTAGGCAAGATACGCTTACGTTTTTGTGATCCCACTATATGGTACTGGAAAGCTAACCATAAAGGTCAAAACTGTGGCATTACACATGGGAAAAAAATTAGAAACACAATCCATTAAATAAACGAGTAAATCGTTAATAAAGGCATTCAGAAAAAAAACTACTAGCTGTATAATCTTAAGTTAAATGCAAAAACTAACTCGTAACTCAAAAGAAACCCCCAATATTTTCCTTTAATCTCATTAACAAAATCACCAAATATATACACATACACACAATAAGCAATTAATAAAGATAAAAAAGTAAATCATATCAAACTGTCATTGAAAGCAAAAACGTTAGGGCTAGGTTTTTAAAGCAGTAGTAACAAGGAGGATGAATTAATCAACCTAGTAAAACAATTTTTAAAAAAGAGATATATATACATAGAAAACAAGGAGATTAGGAGTTTCTTGTAAAACCCCAATTTTTATGAATAAAGATTTAATTTGCTCTAAATATCTTTTTGAATAATAAGGTGTGAATTTGATAAAATGTTATAGTTGTGGATAATATTTACAAATTTTGCAAAGTAAACAAATGTTCGTAAAAATATTAGTTTGGTTAAGAACATTCGTTTTATCAAAAGAACATTAAATGCGACGGACACAATTATTAGTGGACCCATAGCGAATTCTTGTCGGACTTAAAAAAGCATGAAATAACTTTTATAAAAATAACGACAAAACTTTTCTTACCGTTAAACCGTTGAAATCTTCGGTGATAAAAAATGCTGATGTCTGGCGTGAGACTGGCAAACATACTGGCCCATGGTAGGCCAAGCCGCCACATTCATGAAATACCAATTTGAAATTTTTCTTTTAGCCGAACATATGGGCCTTTTGGCCCGACCAGATTTTAATGACCGTGACATTTTTTTTTTTTTTTTTAATTATAAAAACTCGATGTTCTTCTTGTGGGTTATGAAGGCAACACAAGACTTGTAAGTAAATAAATAAGAGTTCAAATCAATTGAGCTACAACAATTGTTTATTTTTTTTAATGCAATCTTTAATATATTGTTTCTTTACTTTTGTTCAAATTTTACTATTCTTAAAAAGTAAAACTTAAATCGTGCATAATTTATAATATTGAAAATAACATAAGTTATAAGTTGAAAGGCTAACAAACATTAGCTCAAAATGTTAAATAATAATAAATCTTTGAAATTGTAAAATAAGTAAGGATAAAAGTTGAGGTTATTTACACTTGAGAGGCATAATATTGTTAACGAAGTCTTAGCCAAGTGACAGAAATTGAGGCGAGGCTATGTGATCTAAAACTAATTTAAATTTTTGCATGTGTGGGTTTATTTTCCTCCTTATTAGTTACTATTTTATTGCGTAATGTATTTCCACATTACCCCCAATACTTGTTTATGATATTTAAGCCGTTCAATTTTTACTTGTTTTAGTTAATTTTATTTCTTATTAATTATTGTGAAGTGTGTTCTGATTCTTGATATTGATGTACTTAATTATGAGTTTGGTTCTTTAAAAAAATGCAAAAAATTATCTACCAATGTGATATATAACAATTGCATTAAATTTAAGCTTAATTGCCTGAAATTAGTCGTGGTCAGAATTTAGTATTTATTATTTTAGAATTTAGTATAAATTATTTTATTATTTTTTAATATTTATTAATATTACTATTTTTGGTGTAACAAAATTTTGTAAAAAAAAAAAAAAAAAAAGGGAAGAAGCCATGGTAAAAGTAAAACCTACAGACTCTGGTACACACGATATTCTGAGCCCACTAAAACCCGGGCCATTTAAATGACCTACCTCACTATAATAACCCCAAAATAGGTCCATTCCATCCAACCCATTCTGAGTCGCCAAATATATGATACGGAAATCAACTACAACTTTATTACAACAATTGTCGTGCAAAATACAACAACACATATCTTTGTGAGTTTGGATACAAATATATACCAATCAGATGTACGTCCACAATGACACCTTACATAAAGGTATAGTCAAAAACTGTTTTAGAAATTAGAATCTTTGGGAAGTGCTCAAGGAAACCTTCGTACATGGGAGGCCATGCTTTTAGGTTATGGTAGATATCATATGGCCACAAAATTATCCTTGGTTGACTCAATAGACCCCAAAGAAAAACGAGAAGATTACTATCATATTCTTCCCAATGGTGAGTCTTCTCTTGACATATCATTATCTCCACTGTCTCTAATTGGGTATTATACTCCAAACAAACACCAAGATTAAATAGGTAGTGCTTGTAAATATACTCAGGAAGTGGATGAGCACAACTATGTCTTATGATGACACGAGGTTGTATGTCATTAGACATCTTGTATGATAGTGGCAAAACACCCTTCCAAGTTAAATTCACCTCACCCTCAACATCTATAGACCACCATTCTATTCCCTCGCTATCCCCCACTCGACCCAGCTACACTTTTATTACCTGAAAGGAATTGTGAAACAAAAAGGTGAGCACAACTAGCTCAGTAAATAATATTATGACTAAAGATAAATAAATTATCAATAGTTTTCATCAGTAATAAATCAGAGATTTAGAACATATGGTAGATGATAAAACTTTTCAACCATAGTTGCAAATGAATGAGCGATCCATTAGAAGAGTCGAATAGACTATAAAATCTATTGTCTTCTCCACGTTAAAAGTCCACCAACAATGTTTTATCCTGTAACATCAATCAACAGTTCCTTTCCACAATCATATGAATAAGTCATAATCATAATTGTGATTCTAAATTCCCTTCTCATCCGGGATGAAGATAATTTTCATCACTTGTCTTTACACGAAACATCAAATATCATGGTTATACCAAATCACAGGTTCTGCTCATAATCATACTAATAAATTCATCTTTTTTACACCACGGGCCAAAGATATTCATCAACAGTTCATCTTTACACTCTGGTGCAAAGATATTCAACAATGTCATCTTTGCATTACGAGCCAAAGATATTCATCAATAATTCATCTTTGCACTACAAAATTAAAGATATTCAACAACAATCATCTTTGCATTACGAGTAAAAGATATTCATCAATAATTCATCTTTGCACTCTGAGGCTAAGATATTCATGAACAAGTCATCTTTGCACTACTGAGCCAAAGATATTCATATATCAAAGAAATACATAATCATTTCGAAGTTATATAACAATAATTATAACCATGTTTGATCAATTCACCTTTGCACTTAAGCTAAAAATATTCAATTGTAAATTCAATGGTCATGATCATACCAATAACAATTCAACTTTTGCACTCTTGGCCAAAGAGAACCTATAGTCACGATCATACCAATAATCTACCCATCTTTACACTCAAGTCGAAGAAATATCATCATTAGGGTTATAAGAATGTTATATAAAAAATAATATAATCAAAATATGGTTTTAATTTCAAAAGTAAGATTCATAAATCAACGATAATTTGGTCGGAGAAAAAACCAGGTTTGTCGTGAATAGTACCCGTATTAAATACATAAAATCTGGTATCGTGCGTAAGTAACCTCGACACGAAAAGATAAAGTTTAATAATAAAATTCATATCCATATTTATAACACCTTAATCCAAATGTTATAAATCACTTAGAAATCTCATAATCTAATATTATTAATATTATAATAATATTTTAATCATTTCTTAAACTTATAAATAATTTAATCCAATTATTTACACTTTAATAATTAATGCATTTAATCATCTAAAATGCCAAACTCATAAGATTTCATCATCATTAACCAAAACCCTCATAAAAATCTGTATATACCTCATATATGATTCTCAAGCCAATAAATCATATTTTCCAATTTTCTTACTTCACATAACATATTTAATTCATTTACTCATAACTAGAACATTTTCATGAAAATACCAAATCAATTCCAAAAATATTTATTTTCTGGGATTTAGAAGAATATAGTCCCATATTGAATATATATTTTTCTCAAATTTTAAAAATTCATTTACTATTTTTCACATGGGTAAAACCACCGAATATTTAAATATTTATCATAAATTGTACTTTTGTCCAAAAATTCTAAAATTAATACGGTATACTGATATTATATAGATGTACTCCCAATAAATATTTCATCAATTTTGGAGTTAACCACAAGGAGTTATAAGCGGTTACTTTTAAAATAGTCATTTCTCATAAAATCCATAACTCCTAATCTATACATCCAAAAATCGCCATTTTTGGACACAATCTACAAAACTCATCAAAATATCATTTCAAATTTTTCCAGAATTTTTGAAGGTTCAGAAAAATTTTGAAACTAAAAAAAACATAATAACCCTTAAAATCTCTTACCTCAAAAGAGCAGTACTTCTGACTAGAATAACACTGAACGAACTTGCACCGTATAGCAATACTCAAAGTATACTCAAAATACTCACAAGAATACGCTCGATAATATAGAGAGAAAAATTAGGTTTAAATTGTGATTTTCAATTCTAACCTAAGCTCTCTATTTATAGGAAAATCTTTAGAACACCAAAGCGAAAAATTTAATAAAATAATAATATATATTATAAATTCTCTACGCACACTTTTGAATCCAGAATTCAGCAATTGCACACATGCAAAATGAGGCCCACACATTGAAAAAACATTTTTGTTAATATAAATATTTAAAACTTCCAAAAATCAATTATTTTGGAACTCCAAAACTTCAACAATTCATAATAAATAGCCCTTTTGTCAGAAAATTCGAATCTCGCGAATTTTTATAGGAAATTCAATTCTCTACAACTTTGCAGAAGAAAGTTTTTCCAAATTCTAAACAAAAATTGACCGAAATCCACAAACGGGCGATTTTACAAGCTATAATCAAATTTCAGTCAATAATTGTATCCACCAACACACAAAATATGTGTTAAACATTTAATGCCACAAAAATACTCTTCCTCCTCATATACTCATGTATTCCACATTCACTGTAAAAATATCACCATTATTATATTATTAAAAATATAATAATATATTTAAATAAATTATTTTATCAGAAAAAGACAAATTATTAATTTTCAACAATTGTCACATTAAAATTTTTTTCCATCTATATCCACATAAAATAAATATTTTTCTCATCATAAAAATCAATAATTAATTATTCACAAATAATATTACATAATCACAATATTGACAACCAGGTAGTTCCCAAGAAAGAGAGGGCTTTCCAATAAGAATTTCTCCTTATTGGAGCGCAATTAGGTGACCAAACCTCTCCTTAGACAGAACTTTCTAGACATTGCCAATAATGTTATCCAATAATATTATTCAGATAATATGAATTATTGCTCCAATAATGGAAAATACTATGTAATGACAATTTATTGAAACAACAGTAATATAAAATATCAATACAAAGAATTATTGAATCAATAAAATAAAATCTTGAATAGTAATTCTTGTAACAATTATTGAGTAGTGCCTTCTTACGTAAGAATCAATAATTGGTGCGATCTACCGCAATGTCTTCTTGTGTTTTAACCACCGAGTATATTTTAACGGTATTAATTGATAATAACTACGTCATTTATAAACAACTTATATTTGTCGTTTTCTTCATCCAATCGCTTTCCGTTATGGGGCCCACACAAGGCTGCGTCGTCGTACTGATATTCCCGACAAAAAGAATATTCCACGACCAAACAAATATTCTCCGACAACAATGAATATTTTATAGCCACTTGCTTATTTTGAAAAAAATTATATATATCACCCTTAACTTTAACTTTTATCAATTTAACCATTTACTGAATAGTAATTATAAGAAAAATTGAATACTTTTATTTCATAAAATTCGGGGCCTTACATCGGCCCACCTGTTTGCCAGGTCTAAATACGCGTGGTTTCATAGTAGCACACGGTATTGTACAGTATCTTTGATTATTGATACTTACGTGGGAAGTCACTCAGTTATACTCAATTATTGTCATAGGAGTTGACGCATAATATCTCATATTATTGATTCAATTATGGGATAATACATTTTTTAGTCACTGTACTAGGGTCCGATTTTCATTGTGGTTACCGAAACTTTTTTTGTTACAATCGAATAACTATACTCTCAAAAATTACAAAATGGTCATTATTTTTAATTTTCATCCAAAAACGGACGAAAAAGCTGATAGTGCATAATTATCAAACAGTAGTTAGTGACATGGCTTTGACAGGTGGCATAATAATGCTTATCTGTTAAAAAAAATCATTTTATAATTATTTAAATTATTTTATTAGGTTAAGAGGGCTTAAATATAATAAAACATTACATTTTAAAATTTAAAAATCATCTGTCCTCCTCTTAAATGATCAGAAGCCCTCTGTAAATTCTCTCGCCGACAACTTTCCTTCCAAAATGACGCACCACCATTATCACCACCTGCAGTTCTTCACTTCTTCATGATTTTCTCATGTATTCTCTCTCCTCCAAAATGGCCTCACACCTACACAACGACATCAAAAACCCCACCCTTCCCCTCATCACCCCGCCGGAACTCGAATTGGAGTTCTCCTACCACGACCCTACTGCTTGCCGTGATCAACAACAACGACTTCGGCTCTGCCCGACTTACGTACTTTCGATCATGGCGCCCCAAAATAGGTATGCATCACCTATCTTGAATCGCCAAATACATGGTACAAAATTAAAATACAACTTAATTATACAACAGTCGTGTAAAATACGACAAAACATATGCTGTGAGTTTTAATACAAATATTATCATCTAGACAATATTCACACTCAATTGAGTCCTCATTACATTTATTATCACACTATTTAATAGAATAGTGAGGACTACTAATGCTATTATCTGGACCGTCACTCCGTTCCCCGACTAGTCCCTGCTACGTTCTCATTTCCTGAAGAGAACAATGAAAGTAAAATGGTGAGCTCAACTAGCCTAGTAAGAAATATTATGACTAAGATAATACATAATAAATTATCGTTAGCCTTCAACAGTGTTAAACTGATACAATATAACAAATATCAAGTTTAACTGCAGCGGAACGAACAATCCATTAAAAGAGTCAAGTAGAGAATAATTTCATCATCCCTGCACTACGGCCAAGGATATTCATTAGTATCACGACCAAAAATTATCTATGCACTACGGGTTAAAGATATTCGTGTATTCATCAATGGTCATGATCATGCCAACAACTGTCCATCAATGCACTACGGGCCAATGAGGACTTTTACCACATCATTTGTAACATTACGGTTATGATTATACCGAATAATCCTCAGTCATAATCATACCAAGTCCATCTATGCACTTACAGCCACGTATTGACTTTCAACATAATATAAACATGAGGATGATGACAATGATATAAGAATTCAATAAAACAAGTTCAAGAATTAATTTATCCGAGGAACTAATAACGCCCAAATTGTCAACATGATCTTCTTTTGTGGGTAAAACTCAAGAATGCTCGGAAGAATATTTCCATGAAAAGATCTGGATGAAGCGCAAATATCAAGGATAATCCACTAATTTCATGGAGTATAAAAGTCAAAACTTTAACCAACTAAGTATAATAAAGAATGGAATAACAAAAGAAATCACCAGGCATGTGATAGACCGCACAGATAGGTTATTCTAACGTAATAATAAATAACGGATCCAGTCGTGCGTAAGCGAGCATGACGAGGATATTCCAATGCGGAATAATAAATAACGGAACCGGTCGAGCAAAATTCACACCAAACAAGATGTTCCAATGAATAATAAATAACGGAACCCGGATCATGCGTAAACGCATGCAGGATGTTCCAACATAATAATAAAGAATGGAATAACATAAGAATTTCACCATGTATGCGGTACTTAGCGCCAGAGCGAGTTATTCAAACATAATAATAAAAAGAATGGAATAACGAAGAATTTCACCAAGTATAGGGTAGAATCAAGCGTATCTGAGTTATTCAATGAGAATAAAAAATAGAATAATGAAGTTCTCTTCATGAATACTGAAAGAAATAATACCCTTACCTTAGAACAACCGGATATAGGAGTAGTGAAGTAGCGAGAATACTTTTTTCTTTCTCTCAGATAGTTTCTCTCTCTCTAGTTTCAAATTGAATTAAGTAAGAAATAATGAAGGAATGAACTTCTATTTATAGGAGAATGGACCTGAATAGTAACTAATTTATGAACAGTCCAGTTGATTTACTTTTAAGCAGACGGTCAGTTGGTTTACTATAAAATATTCTAATAAAATAAAATCTTTTAAAGAAAATAAAATATATTTTATTTATAATCTAATAAAACGAATAACTTTATAAAAGTATTACATTTTATATAAAAAAAGATTTTACTATGCGAAAACACTATGTAGGCACTATGCAAACACTATGCATAAAAAAAAATAATATATTTTATTTATAGTCTAATAAAAGCGAATAACTTTATAAAAGTATTACATTTTTATATAAAAAAAATTACTACTATGAAAACACTTATGCATAATAGAATATAATATATTCTATTTATAGTCTAATAAAACGAATAACTTTATAAAAGTATTACATTTTATATAAAAAACTTTTGTTTTATTACATTAATAATACTAATAAAACAAAACTTCATCATCATTATTATAATTCACACTATTAATCGACCGAATTGCTCCTGTGAAAGATGGGGCTTTCCAATAAGGATTTCTCCTATTGGCCGCAATTAGGTGACCAAACCTCTCCTTGGCGTAACTTCTAGACATCATTAATATTGCAAATAATAATATTAATAACCCGTCGTCTCAATTATTGATTTAATAATATATAAAATATTGACAATAATTGAATCAATTAACGTGAGATACTATGCAACAATTCTTCAAGCAATAATTGAACAAAACGAGTGACTTCTCACGTAAGCATCAATAATCAATACCGCGTGCTACTATGCAACCACGCCAGTATTCTCGCATTTTTTAACAAGGGTGTTTCAACAGTTAACGATAAAACTTCCGTCGTTATTTTCATAAAATATTTTTGTCATTTTCTCAATCCGACAATAATTTCGTTGTGGGGTCCACCAATGATTGTGCCGTCGTACGAATATTCCCTGTTAAAATGAATATTCCCCGACCAATTGAATATTATATAACAACTTGCGTACTTTGCAAAATTTATAACTATTACCCATAACTATAACATTGTATCAAATTCATTCCATAATATTCAAAAATGATAATTATAGAAAATTCATTTTTATTCATAAAAGTTGGGGTCTTACACGAACGCCCAACAATAACATCAGCTCTAATTCCTCCGGAAACCCGACCACTGCTACTTCAAAACCCCCATTTCAAAACCCTTTTATATATTTCTCTATCCAAAATCAAAACCCAATTTGATTCTATATCTATTTGTAGTAGATAGATCTGAGATGGAGAAAATCTTTAGCCACTTGATAGATAGATAGATAGATCCACTTGATAGATAGACAGATCTGAGATGGATCCACTTGATAAATAGACAGATTATAATAATAATTACTTAGCTTGCACTAACAATTTTTTTTTTTTGAGATTTCACCTAACGAAACCACCATCGATGACAAAGAATGGAAAAAATAGGTGTAATTTATATAGAAACAAACACGAGTAGCAAAAAGAAAGAAATTATTATTATTATTTTTATTTAAAAATTATTATTATTATTATTTTGAAATTGTTATTTAAAAATTGTTATTATTATTATTTAAAATTTGTTATTATTATTATTATTTCAAAATTATTATTATTATTACTATTATTATTTTGAAAATATTATTATTATTATTATTATTTTTATTATTATTTTGAAATAATAATAATAATAATTTCAAAATAATAATAATTTTTAAATAATATTAATAAAAATATTAATAATAATAATAATTTCAAAATAATATAATAATAAAAATAAGTAACTTATTTTTGAACCTAAACCGAAATTCGGTATTGGTGATCGAGTGGGGGAAAATTGATTGTGACGGCTGTGCTCATTTAAGCAAATTTTAAAAATTATTATTATTATTATTATTATTATTATTATTTTGAAATTATTATTATTATTTTGAAGTTATTATTATTATTTTGAAATTATTATTATACGTTAAATCTTCCGCTATTTCGTCCGGTTCTAACTCAATAATGTGGTTCGAGTCTTTCACATATTTACGTAACATGGATATATGAAAAACGTTATGAACACGAGACATTCTTGGCAGAAAGCGAGTCTATAAAGCTCAGATCCCTACTCGATCGAGGATTAAAAATGGGCCAATGAATCGAGGATTGAGCTTTCCTCTCTTTCCAAATCTCGTAACTCCTTACCATGGAGCAACACGTAACAACACATGATCTCCAATATCGAATTCTACATCCTTTCGATGAAGATCAGTATAACTCTTTTGTTGATCTTGTGAGGCTTTTATACGTTGCTGGATCGTATGTATCTTTTCCGTAGTCATACGTACTAACTCCGGTCCCAACAACGTTGCTTTACCCACCTCATCCTAGCATACTGGAGAATGACACTTTCCTCCATACAACACTTCGAATGGAGCCATGCCTATACTTGCTTGATAACTGTTGTTGTAAGAAAACTCTACCAATGGTAAGAACTTGTCCCAACTTCCCTTGAAGTCAAGGACACAGAGTCTTAATAAATCTTGAAGAGTTTGAATAGTCCTCTCGATTGTCTCATCCAAATGCGAGGATGATATGACTAACTAAATCGTAAATCCGTGCCCATAGCTTTTTACAAACTAACCCAAAATTGTGAAGTAAATCTTGGGTCTCGATCAGAAACTATGGATACTGGCATACCATGCAATCTTACAACCTCGTTTATGTACATACGAGCAAGATGTTCAAGTGTATAAGTTTCTCGTATTGGTAAGAAATAAGCAGACTTGGTCAATCTATCAACAATGACCCAAATTACATCTATGCCTTGAGAAACCTTGGGAAGACCAGTAACGAAATCCATGGTAATGTGCTCCTACTTCCATTATGGAATTTCAAGTGGTTGCAATGGACCTTTTGGTACTTGATGCTCTGCCTTGACTCGTTGACAAGTTAAACACCTTGTGTAAGACCCCGGATTTTATGAAATAAAAGTATTCAATTTTTCTTATAATTATTATTCAGTAAATGGTTAAATTGATAAAAGTTTAAAGTTAAGGGTGATATATGTAAAATTTTCAAAATACGCAAGTGGTTATAAAATACTCATTTTGTTAAAGGAAATATTCGTTTGGTCGTGGAATATTCTTGTTATCGGGAATATTCGATGCGGCCAGTAGCGATCATTTGTGGGCCCATAATGTAATAACTGCTTGATGAAGAAAACGACAAGTTTGAATTTTTATAAATAATGACGTAGTTGTTACCGTTAACATTGTTGGAATACCCAGTGGTTAAAATACAGTAATACACGTGGTTGCACAGTAGCATACAGTATTGCATAGTATTTTTGAATTATTGATTCTTACGTAAGAAGGCACTATTCAATAATTGTTACAGTAATTATTGTTCAATATTTTATTTTATTGATTCAATAATTGATGCGTTGATATTTTATATTATTGTTGTTTCAATAATTGTCACTGCACAGTATTTCCCATTATCAGATCAATAATTCATATTATTTGAATAATATTATTAGATAGCATTATTGGCAATATCTATAAAGTTTTGTTAAGGAGAGGTTTGGTCACCTAATTGCGCACCAGTAAGGAGAAATCCTTATCGGAAAGCCACCTCTTTCCTGAGAACGACCTGGTTGTCATAATTGTGATTCTGTAATATTATCTATGAATAATTAATTATTGATTTATATGATAAGGAAATATTTATTTGATGCGGATATAAATGATGGATTTATTTATGTGATTATAAATGAAGGAATTAATGTTGAGGTGTTTTATCAGTATTTTTGTCGGAAAGGAGGTATTAAAAATCAAACCAGTGTTGTTGTGATATATTGCGTGAGTTATAATTTTTAATCCGATCGTTGGATCGTTGTGATTTTTGGATATGTTATACATATATAAGTTGAGTATATGTCCACAAATTTTGAACCGTTAAAAATGAACGTATAAATTGTTATGAATTTTAAGAGGTGACTGGTTCAGAAATTGTTGAAGTTTCAAAATTTATCATTTTGGTGTAAAATTCTAGAATGCGTGGGCCCCACCTATGGTTGGTGAAAAAATGTGCTGAAATTCTAATTCAAATGTGGTGGGTGGCAATAGTAGCAGGTAAAGCCATCAGGTAACAGGTCAAATCTGCTTCGGCGTGTTAACATTTTCCTATAAATAGAGTGCTGAGTTAGAATTGAAAATCACACCAGAAACATAAGTTTTCTCTCTTTCTCTCTATATATTATCAAGAGTATTTTATGAGTATTTAGATACTTTGAGAGTTGCTATTCAGTGTAAGGTTCCTTCGGCTTTACATTCCGGTCAGAAGTACTGCTCTTTTGAGGTAAGGGATTTTAAGGGTTATTATGTTTCTTCAGTTTCGTAATTTTTCTGACTTTTAAAAATTCTGGAAAAATTTGAAATGATATTTTGATGAGTTTTCTCGATTGTGTCCAAAAATGACGATTTTTGGATGTATAGATTAGGAGTTATGGATTTTATGATAAAAGACTATTTTAAAAGTAAACCCTTATAACTCCTTGTGGTTAACTCCAAAATTGGTAAAATTTTTATTGGGAGTACATCTATATAACATCAGTATATTCTGTAAATTTCGAAATTTTTGGACAAAAGTACAATTTATGATAAATGTCTAAATATTCGGCAGTTTTGGCCATGTGAAAAATAGTAAATGAATTTTAAAAATTCCGAGAAAAATATATGTTCAATATGGGACTATATTGTGCTAAATCCCAGAAAAGAAATATTTTTGGAACTGATTTGGTATTTTTCATGAAAATGGATTAGTTATGAGTAAATGAATTAAATATGTTATGTGAAGTAATAAAATTGGAAAATATGATTTTATGACTTGAGAATCCTATATAAGGTATATGCAGATTTTTGATGAGGGTTTTGGTTATTGATGATGAAATTTTATGATTTTGGCATTTTAGGATGATTAAATGCATTAATTGGTAAAGTGTAAACAATTAAAATAAATTGTTTATAAGTTTAAGAAATGATTAAAATATTGTGGTAATATTAATAATATTAGATTATGAGATTATTAAGTGATTTATAACATTTGGATTAAGGTGTTATGAAATCATTGATTCATGAATATTACTCTTGAAATTAAATGCAGTTGTTGATCGTATTGTTTTTATTATCATATATAAAATTTTTATAATCCCGGTGATGAAATTTCTCTTTGACTTAAGTGTAAAGATGGGTAGATTATTGGTATGATCATGACTATGGGTTCTTTTTGGCCAGTAGTGCAAAGATGAATTATTGACTGGTATGATCATGATCATTGAATTTACAATTGAATATTTTTAGCTTAAGAGCAAAGGTGAATTGATCAACATGGTTATAATTATTGTTTATATAAATTCTGAAATGATTATATATTTCTTTGAAATATTAACATCTTTGGTCTGTAGTGCAAAGATGAATTGTTGATGAATATCTTTGGCGTGTAGTGCAAAGATGACCTGTTGTTGAATATCTTTGGCCCGTAGTGCAAAGATGAACTGTTAATAAATATCATTGGCCCGTAGTGCAAAGATGAACTTATTAGTATGATTATGAACAAGAACTGTGATTTGGTATCACCATGATCTTTGATGTTTCAGGTAAAGACATGTGATGAAAAATATCTTCGTCTTGGATGAGAAGAGAAAATTAGAACTACAATTATGATTATGAGTTATTCACATGACTGTGAACAAGATCTGTTGATTAATGTTACAGGGTTAAAGCATTGTTGGTGGACTTTTAACATGGAGAAGATAATAGACTTTATGGTCTATTTGACTCTTCTAATGGATTGCTCATTCCACTGCAACTATGGTTGAAAAGTTTTATCATCTACCATATGTTCTAAATCTCTAATTTATTACTGATGAAGGCTATTGATAATTTAATTATCTTTAGTCATAATATTCTTTACTGAGCTAGTTGTGCTCACCCTTTTGCTTCACAATTCCTTTCAGGTAATAAGAGTGTTGCCGGGTCGAGCGGGGATAACAGGGGAATAGAACGGTGGTTTATAGCTGTTGAGGTTCTCCCTAAATAGGTGAGGTGAACCCAACTTTGGAAGGGTGTTTTGCCACTATCATACAAGATGTCTAATGACAAATAACCTTGTGTTATCATAAGACAGGGTTGTGCACATCCACTTTCTGAGTATATCTATGAGCACTACCTATATGATCTTGGAGTTTGGTTGAAACATAATGTTCAATCGCAGACGGTGGAGATAGTTATATGTCAAGAGAAGACTCACCATTGGAAGGAACATGATAGTAATCTTCTCGTTTTTCTTTGGGGTCTATTGGATCAACCAAGGATAATTCTTTGGACATATGATATTTATCATAACTTAGATTCATGGCCTCCTATGTACGAAGGTTTTCTTGAGCACTTCCCAAAGATTTTAATTTCTAAAATAGTTATTGACTGTAGCTTTATGTAATGTATCAATGTGAGGTGATGTCCATAGTTGGGACATGAGTTACAGTTAGTATTAAAACTCTTAGTATATGTGTTGTTGTATTTTGCACGACAATTGCAGTAATAAAGTTGTAGTTGTTTTCTGTACCATGTATTTGGCGACTCAGAATAGGTTGGATGAATTGGACCTATTTTGGGGGCGTCACACCTTGAGATAAACAACGCTATCTCTCTCTTCATATTGCCCCACCAAAATGTATGTCGAAGATCATGATACATTTTGGTACTCCCAAGATGGATTAGAAATGGTGTGTTGTGCGCCTCCATCATGATTTTATACTTTAACTCAGGATCGTTAGGAACACAAAGTCTGGAGTTAACTCAAAGTATTCCTTCTTCATCGATTCTTGCTTCCGGCATAGCACCTTCTTGTACTTTCTTCCTCATATGCATCGGCTCCAGTGCAGAGCTTGAAGCGACTTTAAATTTATCGATTAAAGTCAGTTCTACTCGTATATTCGCCATCATCACATGGGTCCCTGGAGTCTTAATCTCTATCTCCATCCTTTGCAAGTTATACAAAATGGGCCTCTGCATTGACAATATTTGCACTCGTACCCGCATATGATCTTCTACTCAATTCGTCAGCTACCACGTTTGCTTTTCCAGGATGGTATTGGATGGTATGATCATAATCTTTCAATAGTTCAAGCCAACGTCGCTGTCGTATGTTGAGTTCCTTTTGAGTGAAGAAATATTTGAGGCTTATATGATCCGTAAAGATCTCCACTTTCTCCCCATACAAGTAATGCCTCCAAATCTTTAGTTAAAAACAACAGCTGCCAACTCTAGATCATGAGTAGGATAGTTCCTCTCATATTCTTTGAGTTGTCGAGAGGCATAGGCTATGACTTTCCCATGTTGCATGAGAACACATCCTAACCCATTGCCTGAAGCATCACTGTAGATGACAAATCCCTCCGAGCCAGATGGTATTGTTAGAACAGGTGCTGAAATGAGTCTCCTCTTGAGTTCTTGAAAACTCTTCTCACATTCCTCGTTCCAACCGAATTTTGTATCTTTTTGAGTCAGCTGAGTTAAGGGAGTAGCGATTCGAGAAAACCCTTCTACGAATTTCCGATAATAACAAGCTAAGCCGAGAAAGCTACATACCTCGATCATTGATTTAGGTTGCTCCCAGCTTTGAATAGCTTCAATCTTTGCTGGGTCAATAGATATTCCATGACTTGATACCATGTGCCCAAGGAATGCTACTTCCTCAAGCCAGAACTCGCATTTCTTCAACTTGGCATAAAGCTTGTTTTCACGAAGCTTTTTGTAGTATCAGCCTCAAGTGTTGCTCATGATCTTCACGGCTTTTGGAATATATGAGGATGTCATCAATAAAGATGACCACAAAGTGATCCAAATATTCTTTGAATACTCGGTTCATCATATCCATGAAGGCAGCATGAGCATTAGTCAATCCAAAAGACATGACTAGTAATTCATAATTCCGTCATCAGGTTAAAGCGAGTCTTTGGAATGTCATCGGTTATAATCTTCAATTGGTGATATCCGGAACGAAGATCAATCTATGAAAAAAAATTGGCGCCTTGCAACTGGTCAAACAGGTCATCAATACGTGGCAATGGATACCTATTTTTGATGGTGACATGATTCAACTCCCGATAATCAATACAAAGTCGCATACTACCATCTTTCTTCTTTACGAATAGAACAGGAGCACCCCAAGGAGAAGTACTAGGATGAATGAAACTGATGTATAACAATTCCTACAGTTGGGTCTTTAACTCCTGAAGTTCAATAGGAGCCATTTGATATGGGGCTTTGGAAATAGGTTTTGTATCGGGTTCAAGTTCATTACAAATTCAATTTCACGCTTTGGGGGTAGGCCAGGAAGTTCTTCAGGGAATACGTCAGGAAATTCATTAACAATAGAAATATCATTCAAAACTGACGTATTTTTGTTTAGATCCGTGATATGAGCTAAGAAATCTTGATATCCATTTTTCAATAAACGAATAGTTTTATGGCTTGAGATGACAGTGATTAATTTTAATGGTTTGGTTGCTTGAATTCACATAATAGGTTGGTTAGGAATATGAAAGCTAATAACTTTACGAAAATAATCAATTTTTGCATGATGAGTAGTTAACCAATCAATCCCTAGAATTACGTCAAATGCAAGTATTTTCAATGAAATAAGATCGACAGGTAATGTGAGGGTACCAATTTGAACCAAACAAGTCTTATAAACAGTAGATGTAATGAAGTTTCCTCCCAATGGAGTTTCAACAGATAAGTCAAAGTCTAATTTCTCCGGAGTCAAATTTAAATGTTGAGCGCAAGTAGGAGAAATAAAAAAATGGGTAGAACCGGTATCAAATAAGGTATATACTTTGCTTGAGTTTATGATAAGCTTACCCGTAATGACCTCGTTCGGATTCCTTGCTTTCTGGGAGGTCACGACAAACACTCTCCCTTGAACTACCGGTTTTGTCTTGTCTGGGACGGCCTTTGATGCCTCCATCTCACCGGACTTGTCTTGATTACACGACAAAATCGGGCCAGGTGACCTTCTCTTCCACAATTGTAACATGCTTTGGATGGCATCGCGCAGTTTGGACTGATGTGTCCCTCCCCTCCACATTTGAAGCATATGATAGGTGGTCGTTCTCATTCCTTAACGACAGGTGCTGATGCTGACGTCTTGCCATCATTGTTGAATCTTCTCTTCTTGAAATGTCCACTCTTATTGTTTTGACCATGATTACCACCGAAGTGGTTACCATTTCTGGCATGTTGATTCCCTCCACGCTTGTTGTCACCTCTTCGATGATTGCTATCACTGGTATTATCATTTTGCCTGCTGTTCTCTTTTGGTTGGGTTGACTCATTATCGTTCTTCAATAACTGAGCCCTATTAACAACATCTGAATACAAGCAAAGTTTATGAGAAATGAGATATTGACGTATCTCGGGTTTTAAACCTCTTAAAAACATTCGCGTCATTCTCTCCTCATTATAAACCAAATGGGACGCAAACCGGGATAGCTCGTCAAACTTGGCTTCGTACTGCGACACGGTCATGTTGTTTTGTTCCAGTTTAATGAACTCTACCTCTTTCATGTGACGAATACTTTCGGGAAATTACTTGTCGTTGAACAGTTCTTGAAACTTCTCCCAAGACATCTTCCGTTGGCGGCGGTTGAGTACGCTTTACAGATTCCCACCAAAGAATCTACCTCGCGCATGCATATATGAAGGTGGCAAAGGGAACCTTTTGCTCCTTGGAGCATCCCAAGACATCAAATATCTTGTTGATATGCTTTATCCATGTCTCCGCCTTAAGTGGTTTTGGCTCTCCAAAAAACCTCGGTGGTCCCAACTCCTTGAACTGCTTAGCAGTGACCGTCCGAGAGTTGCCAGTTTTTCCACCTGCATTTCGGACAGGAGTCACTCTTGCCTGATGCTGCATGAATTGCAGAAAGCCTCTGAACATTCCATCGTTCATCATTTGGTCAGTGTTGTTGTTTGCATGAGGATTGTCGCCTTCCTGATGCACATTGTCCTGATTATTGATCTGTGGAGACTCAACGATCTCCTGTGCTCCATTGCTATTCTCAACATTCTAGGATGTCATTTTCAAATACTGCCACAAAACAAGGGTTAATTAACATATCACAAATTATTCCTATACTATGACCGACCAATTAAATACCAAATAAACTTAGGTAGGTCATACTAGTGAAGTAATTCCCCGTCTCTCCCCTCTAAGTTCTTGTCTCACATCTTAGCCAGGGATCATATCCCTAAGCTTTGATATCAACTGTGACGCCCTCAAAATAGGTATACATCACCTATCTTGAGTCGCCAAATACATAGTACAAAATTTAAATACAACTTAATTATACAACAGTCGTGTAAAATACGACAAAATATATGCTGTGAGTTTTAATACAAATAATGTCATCTAGATAATATCCACACTCAATTGAGTCCTCATTATATTTATTATCACACTATTTAACAGAATAGTGAGGACTACTAATGTTATTATCTGGACCGTCACTCCATTCCCTGACTAGTCCCTGCTACGTTCTTATTTCCTGAAGAGAACAATGAAAGTAAAATGGTGAGCTTAACTAGCCCAGTAAGAAATATTATGACTAAGATAATACAGAATAAATTATCGTAAGCCTTCAACAGTGTTAAATTGATACAATATAACAAACATCAAGTTTAATTGCAGCGGAACGAGCAATTCATTAAAAGAGTCAAGTAGAGAATAAAATCTACTATCTTTTACGAGTTAAAAAGGTTTTTCATCACTTTTATCGCTAAGACTCAGCTTAATAAATAATCCACATCATCCCTGCACTACAGCCAAGGATATTCATTAGTATCATGACCACAAATTATCCATGCACTACGGGCCAAAGATATTCGTGTATTCATCAATGGTCATGATCATGCCAACAACTGTCCATCAATACACTACGGGCCAGTGAGGACTTTTACCACATCATTTGTAACATTACGGTAATGATTATTCCGAATAATCACTGTTCATAATCATACCAAGTCCATCTATGCACTACAGGCCACAGATAACTTTCAACATAATATAAACATAAGGATGATGACAATGATATAAGAATTCAATAAAACAAGTTCAAGAATTAATTTATCTAGGAACTAATAACGTCCAAATTGTAAACATGATACTTCTTTGTGGGGTAAAACTCAAGAATGCTCAGAAGAATATTTCCATGAAAAGATACTAGATGAAGCGCAAATATCAAGGATATTCCACTAATTTCATGGAGTATAAAAGTCAAAACTTTAACCAACTGAGTATAATAAAGAATGTAATAACAAAAGAAATCACCGGGCATCGATAGAATCGCACGCATGAGTTATTTCAATGTAATAATAAATAACGGAACCAAATTCATGCAGTAAACGAATGCAGGTGATATTCCAATGAATAATAAATAACGAAACCGATTCAAAGTAAATTCACACCGACAAGATGTTTTAACGAATAATAAATAACGGAACGTGTCATGCGTAAGCATTGCAGACGTGATGTTCCAACATACTAATAAAGAATGGAATAATGGAAGAATTTCACCATGTATGCGGTGCTTGGCGATAGACAAAGTTATTTCAACATAATAATAAAGAATGGAATAACGTAAGAATTTCACCAAATATAGGGTGGTAAGCCAGTATGTAAGACCCCAAATTATTAATAAATGAAATTTATTTTCCTCTATTTATTATTTTGAAATAGTAAGGGTTGATTTGATTAATGTGGATAGTTATGGGTAAAATCACGAAATATTTCGAATAAGCAGTGGTTATAAAATATTCATTATTGTTAAGGGAATATTCGTTTGGTCGTGGAATATTAAGTATTGTTTTGGGAATATTAAATGCAATAGTATGATCTTTTATGGGCCCCATAACTGAAAAGCGATTGGATGAAGAAAATGACAAATATAAGTTTTTTAAAAATAATGGCGTAGTTATTCTGAATTAATCTTTGTTAAAATACTAAATTGGTTAAAACACAAGAAGTATGCGGTATTGCACCAATTATTGATTCTTACGTAAGAAGGCACTTTACTCAATAATGGATACAAGAATTTCTTTATTTAGTATTTTATTGATTTAATAATTCTTTGCGTTGATATTTTATATTCTTTGTTGTTTGATAATTGTCATTACACAAGATTTTTTCATTATCGAAGCAATAATTCATATTATCTGAATAATATTATTAGATAACATTATTGGCAATGTCTAGAAAGTTACATCTAAGGAGAGGTTTGGTCACCTAATTGCGCCGCCAAGAAGGAGAAATTCTTATTGAAAGCCCCTCTTCCACAGGAGCGCACGGTTGTCGATATTGTGATTACGTAATATTATTTGTGAATAATTAATTATTGATTCATATGATGAGGAAAATATTGATTTTATGTGGATATAGATGGAGAAAATTTTTAATGTGACAATTGTTGAAAATTGAAATTTTATCTTTTTCTGATAAAATAATTCATTTAAATATATTATTATATTTTAATAATATAATAATGGTGATATTTTTACAACGAATGTGGGATATATGAGTATATGAGGAGGAAGAGTATTTTTATTGCAATAAATGTTTAAAACATGTTAAACATGTCGGTGGAACCCATTTATTGACTGAAATTTGATTATAGCATGTAAAATCGCCCGTTTGTGGATTTCGGTCAATTTCTGTTTGGAATTTGGAAAAACTTCCTTCTGTAAAGTTGTAGATAATAGAATTTCCTATGGAAATTCGTGAGTTTCAAATTTTTCTGATAAAAGAGCTATTTATTATGAATTATTTAAGTTCCGAAGCTCCGAAATAATTAATTTTTGGAAGTTTTAATTGTTTTAATTAACAAAAACGTTTTTGTGTTTGGTTAGCCTCATTAAACACATGCAAGTTGCTGAATTCATATGGTTCTAGGTGCCTAGACAAATTTGTATATATATATATATATATATATATATATATATATATTATATTAAATTTTCTACTTTGGTGTTTTAAGCATTTTCCTATAAATAGGTGCTTAGGTTAGAATTGAAAATCACACGAAACTAAAGTTTTCTCTCTATATTATTGAGCGTATTCTTGTGAGTATTTTGAGTATACTTTGAGTATTGCTATACTGTCTTGAAGTTCAAGTCATAAATTTATATTCTTGTTTAATTTGTAAATCTTGATCTTTTCGAGGTAAAGGATATTATTTTTTTAATGATATTATTTATTCTAATATCATGATGTTAGTTTTGATCTGAACTTTTTAATCAAATTTGGAACTTTTAGTCTAAGGTTACTATTCACGTATCGACCTTATTCACGTATCGACCTTTATTCACGTATACTGATCTTATTCACGAATCGACCTTTATTCATCGAAAAATGAAAATTTTCCTTTTCGTCCAAAATATCTATTACGGATACTAGCTTTGATTGTATCCATGTTTTGATCATTCTTGAATTTTACACCACTATGATTATTTTTGAGGTATTTTTGGACATGGATAAAACAAAGTATGAATCCTTAATCCTTAATCCTTGTCATTTTGTTTACCGGATTCGTTTCTTTAAAATATTTTCATCATCCTCGGTCTTAAATGATGATATTATTGAATATCTTTGGCACGTAGTGCAAAGATGAATGATTTCGATGAATATCTTTGGCCGTGTAGTGCAAAAGATGAGCAGTGTTTAGATGAACATGACCATTGATGAATATCTTTGGCTGTAGTGCAAAAGATGAATATTTGATTCGGATGTATATTGATTGATGTTACGGGGATAAAAGATGAGCGATAAACTTTTAAATTCATACATAGAAGATAGTAGTTTGCATTCTCTACTTAACTTTTCTAATGAATTATTATTTACGCATGCGAATATTGATTTAAAACTTGTTGTCTATTGTATTCTATTAGATTTTTCCTGTTGTTGAAGACTAACGATAATTTGTTTTATATTATCTTAGTCATAATATTCTTTACTGGGCTAGTTGAGCTCACCCTTTTCCTTGTTGTACCATTTTTCTTCTCAGGAGGCGAAAATGTAGCGAGTACTAGTCGGGATATGGAATGAAGGTTCTAGAGAGAGTTGTTTAGTAGTCCTCACCATTTTGTAAAATAATGTATCAATAATTATGATGGGGATTTATTTGCGTGTGAATATTGTCTAGATGGCAATATCTCATATTTAAACTCATAGTTTATATGTTGTAATAATAAAGTTGTAGTTGTTTACATACCATATATGTTGACAACTCGAGAATGGGTGATGTATACCTATTTTGGGGGCGTCACAGTTGGTATCGAGCTTAGGATATGATCTCTGGCGAGAGATCGGGAATAGAACTAGGAGGGAGAGCGAGTAAATCCTTCGCTAGTGTGTCCTACCTAAGCTTATTTGTTAGTTGGTCGATATATAGGGATATTATGTGATATATTGATTTCCTTAATTAACCCTTGTTTTATGGCGATGTTTGAGAATGTCGATCGAGAATATTAACAATGAAAATGAGGCCGTGGAGACGCTTTGTACTCACCAACGAGGAGAACGTGCAACAGTGTGGCAATGTTCCTCCGTTGAACAACACCACTAAGCGAGATGATAAACGAGGGATATTTAGAAGCTTTTTGCGATTCATGAAAAAATCGAGGCGAGGAGACTCGTGTTCAAAATACAGAGAGAAAATGATAGCAATTCACGGGTTGTAACGAACAAGCGATTCAAAGAGTTGGGACCACCGAATTTAAGGGAAAGCCGGATCCGATCGTGGCGTAAACATGGGTCAAGCAAATTACCAAGATATTCGATGTCTTGGGATGCGGAGAACAGAAGGTTCCATTCGCCACTTTTATGTTCCGTGTGGCGAGGCGCATCTTTGGTGGGAGTCGTGAGGCGTACCCATCCAAATGCCGCTCAAAGCATGTCTTGGGAGACATTTGAAACTATTTAATGACAAATACTTTCCCGAAAGTGTTAAATCATATATGAAGGAAGTGGAGTTCATCGATTAGAACAAAAACACATGGCGTGTCTCGAAGACGAGGCAAAGTTTGTAGAGTTATCGAGTTTGCACCTCATTTGGTGGAGAATGAGGAGCGTGTAACCGCGGATGTTTCTTAGAGGTTTGAAACCCGGCATCGTCGATATCTCATTTCTCATAAATTTTCTCTCTATTCAGATGTTGTAAACATGGCTCAATTATTAGAGCGAGATAACGAAATACGGTCAACCGAGGGACCCTGATCGAGGATCATCTGGGAGATAACGATCAACAAAACAACGATAACCCGGCGGAGAAAGAAAAAAAGACGGACAAAAATGGTAACCACTCGGTGGTAATCATGGCCATGAAAATAGAAGAAGCGAGTCGGAGGAGATTTTAAAAGATGAGATTTAACAACGACCATATGAAGATTTACGGTCTTGGGTGGCAACCGGGTTCTAAGGGAGGAGAATGACCACCGGTCATATGCTATAAATCTTGGAAAGAGGACATATCGATCAAAGCGCCCTAGCAGTTCAAGGTATGCTATAATTGTGGAAAGGAAGGACACATCGCTCGAGATTATGCAGTAGCGAAACCTAGTTCAATGAGGACGGTGACTCAAAAAGATTGTCTCAAAAAAGTCAAAGTCAACGGTTCTGGAAGAGCGTTTGTTGTGGTTCGTCAAAATGCGAGGAACCCAAATGAGGTGATCACGGGTAAGCTATTTATAAATTCTTGCGAAGTTTATACCTTACTTGATCTGGGTGCTACCCATTCATTTATCTCTCCCCGCTTGTGCTCAACTTTTAAACTTGACTCGAGAGAATTAGACTTTGACCTATTAGTGGAAACTCATTAGGAGAAACATTCATCACATCCATTGTTTATAAATCTTGTTTGATTCAAGTTGGCACCATCACCTTTACACATTGACCTTATCTCTTTAAAGATACTTGCTTTTGATGTGATTTTAGGGATTGATTGGTTAACTACTCATCATGCCAAAATTGATTGTTTTCGTAAGGTTGTTAGTTTTCATATTCCTAACCAATTTGTTGTACGAATTCAATCAACTAAACCATTAAAATCAATCACTGTCATATCTAATCATAAAGCTATTCGTTTATTGAAAAACGGATGTCAAGCTTTCTTAGCCCAAGTTATGGATTTGAATAAAGACACGTCAAATTTGAATAATATTCTGTTGTTATTGACTTTCGACGTATTTCTGAAGAACTTCCCTGTCTACCCCCGAACGTGAAGTTGAATTCTTTATTGATCTTGAACTTTGGTACAAAGCCCATTTCTAAAACCCCATATCGAATGGCTCCTATTGATTTTCGGGAGTTAAAGGTCCAACTACGAGAATTGTTGGACATCGGTTTCATTCGTCCTAGTACATCTCCTTGGGGTGCTCTGTTTTATTCGTAAAGAAGAAAGACGGGGTAGTATGCGACTTTATATTGACTATCGGAAATTGAACCATGTCACCATCAAGAATAGGTATCCTCTACCTCGTATTGATGACTTGTTTGACCGATTCTGCAAGGGGCACAATTTTTTTTTCAAAGATCGATCTTCGTTATGGATATCATCATTTGAAGATTAGAACTGAGGATATTCCAAAGACTACCTTTAGAACCCGGTACGGGCATTATGAATTCTTAGTCATGTCTTTCGGATTGACTAATGCTCCTGCGGCTTTCATGGATATGATGAATCGAGTATTCAAGGAATATTTGGATCAAGTCGTTGTTGTCTTTATTGATGACATCCTCATATATTCCAAAAGCCGTGAAGATCATGAGCACTATTTGAAGCTGGTACTCCAAAGGCTTCGTGAAAACCAACTATATGCCAAATTGAAGAAATCACGAGTTACGGCTTGAGAGAAGTAGCATTCCTTGGGCACGTGGTGTCGAAACATGGAGTATCTGTTGATCCGTGAAGATTGAAGCAATACAAAGTTAGAACAACCAAGTCGATGGTCAAGTACGTAGCTTTTTGGGCTAAATCGGGTTATTATCGAAGATTCGTGGAAGGGTTTTCTCGAATCGCTACTCCATTAACCCAACTAACTTCGGAAGGATACAAAATTGTATGGAGCGAGGAATGCGAAGAGAGTTTCCAAGAGCTCAAGAGGAGACTCATTTCGGACTGTTCTAACAATACCATCTGAACGGTTGGATTTGTTATCTGATGATGCTTCGAGCAAAGGGTTAGGATGTGTTCTCATGCAACGTGGGAAAGTCATAGCCTTATGCCTCGCGACAACTTAAAGAGTATGAGAGGAATTATCCTACTCATGATCTAGAGTTAGCGGCCGATCGTTTTCGCTAAAAAGATATGGAGGCACTATCTATATGGGGAGAAAGTGGAGATATATTAAGACCATAAAAGCCTCAAATATTTCTTCACGCAAAAGGAACTCAACATGCGGCAACGACGTTGGCTTGAGTTGTTGAAAGATTACGACCGCACTATTCAATACCATCCTGGAAAAGCGAACGTGGTAGCTGACGCGTTGAGTAGAAGATCATATGCAGCAATGAGTGCGATTATGTCAAGTATACGCATAGAGCCAACTTTAATAGAAAAAGTTAAGGTTGCTCAAGCCACCGACCTGGAGCTGATGCGTATGAAGAAGAAAGTACAAGAAGGTGCTATTCCAGAAGCGAGAATTGATGAAGAAGGAATACTTCGAGTCCACTCCAGACTTTGTGTCCCTAACGACTCTGATTTGAAGTACAAGATTGTGATGGAGGCACACAATACACCTTTTGCAATCCATCCTGGAAGTACCAAAATGTATCGTGATCTTCGACATACATTTTGGTGGAACAATATGAAGAGAGAGATTGCAAAGTTTATCTCAATGTGTTTAACTTGTCAACGTGTAAAGGCGGAGCATCTAGTACCTAAGGGTCCGTTGCAACCACTTGAGATTCCGAAATGGAAGTGGGAACACATTACCATGGATTTCGTTATGGGTCTTCCTACGGTTTCTCAAGGCATCAATGCTATTTGGGTTATTATTGATAGATTAACCAAGTCCGCTCATTTCTTGCCGACATCGGAGACTTATTCCCTTGAACGTCTTGCTAGTATGTACGTGAATGAGATTGTGAGGTTGCATGGCATGCCTGTATCCATAGTTTTGGATCGTGACCCAAGATTCACTTCAAGATTTTGGGTTAGCTTGCAAAAAGCTATGGGCACGAATTTACGATTTAGTTCGGCATACCATCCTCAAATGGACGGACAATCAGAGAGGACTATTCAAACTCTTGAAGATCTATTAAGACTCTGTGTCCTAGACTTCAAGGGCAGTTGGGATAAGTATTTACCATTGGTGGAATTCTCTTACAACAACAGTTATCAGGCAAGTATAGGTGTGGCTCCATTCGAAGCATTAGATGGACGAAAATGTCGCTCTCCAGTATGTTGGGACGAGGTGGGTGAAGAAACATTGTTGGGACCCGAGTTGAGTACGTATATGACTACGAAAAAAGATCCAAATGATTCGACAACGTATACAAAGCGGCACAAGATCGACAAAAGAGTTATCGCGGATCTTCATCGAAAGGGCGTGGAATTTAGTATAGGGGATCATGTATTGTTGCGAGTTGCTCCATGGAAAGGAGTTACAAGATTTGGGAAGAGAGAAAGCTCAATCCACGATTTATTGGTCCATTTCAAATTCTTGACCGAGTAGGAAATGTAGCCTATAGACTCGCGTTACCTCCGAGTATGTCTCGTGTTCATAATGTGTTTCACATATCCGTACTTCAGTAAATATGTGAAAGACCCGAATCACGTTATAGAGTTAGAACCGGACGAGATAGCCAGAAGACTTAACGTGTGAGGAGGTACTGTCAAGATCTTGGATAGGAAGGAGCATGTCCCACGCATGAAAGGTCATACCACAAGTTAAAGTTTTGTGGAGGAATCATGCTATAGAAAATGACACGGGAATTGGAAAGCAGAAATGAAAGCGAGGTATCCTCACCTTTTCAAAACACCAGTATGCGTCGTCCAATTTCGAGGGACGAAATTTCATAAGGAGGGAGGTTGTAAGACCCCAAATTATTAATAAATGAAATTTATTTTCCTCTATTTATTATTTTGAAATAGTAAGGGTTGATTTGATTAATGTGGATAGTTATGGGTAAAATACGCAAATATTTGAATAAGCAAGTGGTTATAAAATATTCATTATTGTTTGGGAATATTCGTTTGGTCGTGAAATATTACGTATTGTCGGGGAATATTAAATGCGGCAGTATGATCTTTTGTGGGCCCATAACGGCGATTGGATGAAGAAAACGACAAATATAAGTTGTTTAAAAATAACTTGGCGTAGTTATTCACAGATTATCTTTATTAAAATACTCGGTGGTTAAAACACACGGAAGATACCAGATTGCACCAATTATTGATTCTTATGTAAGAAGGCACTACTCAATAATGGTTACGATAATTACTTTTCGATATTTTATTGATTTAATAATTGCTTTGCGTTGATATTTTATATTCTTTGTTGTTTCAATAATTGTCATTACACGATTTTTTTCATTATCGAAGCAATAATTCATATTATCTGAATAATATTATTAGATAAAATTATTGGCAATGTCTAGAAAGTTACATCTAAGGAGAGGTTTGGTCACCTAATTGCTTGCGGCGCAGAAGGAGAAATTTCTTATTAAAAGCCCCTCTTTCCTGGAGCTGCACAGTTGTCGATATTGTGATTACGTAATATTATTTGTAAATAATTAATTATTGATTCATATGATGAGAAAATATTGATTTTATGTGGATATAGATGGAGAAAATTTTTAATGTGACAATTGTTGAAAATTGAAATTTTATCTTTTTCTCGATAAAATAATTCATTTAAATATATTATTATATTTTAATAATATAATAATGGTGATATTTTTACAACGAATGTGGGATATATGAGTATACGAGGAGGAAGAGTATTTTTGTTGCAATAAATATTTAAAACATGTTAAACATGTCGGTGGACCCCATTTATTGACTGAAATTTGATTATAGCATGTAAAATCGCCCATTTGTGGATTTCGGTCAATTTCTGTTTGGAATTTGGAAAAACTTCCTTCTGCTAAGTTGTAGATAATGGAATTTCCTATGGAAATACGCAAGTTTTGAATTTTTCTGATAAAAGAGCTATTTATTATGAATTATTTAAGTTCCGAAGCTCCGAAATAATTGATTTTTGGAAGTTTTAATTGTTTTAATTAACAAAAACGTTTTTGTGTTTGGTTAGCCTCATTAAACACTTGCAAGTTACTGAATTCAGATGGTTCTAGGTGCGTAGACAAATTTGTATATATATATTATTATTATATTAAATTTCCTATAAATAGGGTCTTGGGTTAGAATTGAAAATCACACCGAAATCAAGTTTTCTCTCTATATTATCGAAGCGTTCTTCTTGAGTATTTTGAGTATACTTTGAGTATTGCTATATCTGTCTGCAAGTAAAAGTCATAGCCTTTATATTCTATGTGTTTAATTTAAAGTCTTGATCTTTCGAGGTAAAGGATATTATTTTTTTAATGATATTATTTATTCTAATATCATGATCTTGGGAGTATTGATCTGAACTTTTTAATCAAATTTAGAACTTTTAGTGTCGGGGTTATTATTCACGTATACGACACTATTCATCGAAAAATGAAAATTTTCTTTTCGACCAAAATATCTATTCTGGATACTAGCTTTGATTGTATCCATGTTTTGATCATTCTTGAATTTTACACCACTATGATTATTTTTGAGGTATTTTTGGACATGGATAAAACAAAGTATGAATCCTTAATCCTTAATCCTTGTCATTTTGTTTCACTTGGATTCGTTTCTTTAAAATATTTTTCATCATCCTCGGTCTTAAATGATGATATTATTGAATATCTTTGGCACGTAGTGCAAAGATGAATGATTTCGATGAATATCTTTGGCTCGTGAGTGCAAAGATGAGCAGTGTTTAGATGAACATGACCAATCGATGAATATCTTTGGCACATGGTGCAAAGATGAATATTTGATTCGGATGTATATTGATTGATGTTACGGGATAAAAAAGATGAGCGATGAACTTTTAAATTCATACATAGAAGATAGTAGTTTGCATTCTCTACTTAACTTTTCTAATGAATTATTATTTCAATGCGAATATTGATTTAAAACTTGTTGTCTATTGTATTCTATTAGATTTTTCCCTGTTGAAGACTAACGATAATTTGTTGTATATTATCTTAGTCATAATATTCTTTACTGGGCTAGTTGAGCTCACCCTTTTCCTTGTTGTACCATTTTTCTTCTCAGGAGGCGAAAATGTAGCGAGTACTAGTCGGGATATGGAATGAAGGTTCTAGAGAGAGTTGTTTAGTAGTCCTCACCATTTTTGTAAAATAATGTATCAATAATTATGATGGGGATTTATTTGCGTGTGAATATTGTCTAGATGGCAATATCTGTATTTAAACTCACAGTTTATATGTTGTAATAATAAAGTTGTAGTTGTTTCTGTACCATGTGTTGACAACTCAGAATGGGTGATGTATACCTATTTTGGGGGCGTCAACAGTACATCTGAGTTATTCCACGGAATAAAAAAAATAGAATAATGTAAGTTCTCTTCGTGAATACTGAAAGAAATAATACCCTTTACCTTAGTAACAACCGGATATAGGAGTAGTGAAGTAGCGAATACTTTTCTTCTTTCTCTCTATAGTTTTTCTCTAGAGTTTCAAAGAATTCGTAAGAAATAATGAAGGAATGAGCTTCTATTTATAGGAGAATGGATGAATAATAACTAATTCATGAACTAGTCCAGTTGATTTACTTTTAAGCGGATGGTCCAGTTGGTTTACTATAATATATTCTAATAAAATAAAATCTTTTAAATAAAATATAATATATTCTATTTATAATCTAATAAAATGAATAACTTTATAAAAGTATTACATTTTATATAAAAAGATTTTACTATCTGAAAACACTATCGCAGTACTTATCTGAAACACTATGCATAATAAAATATAATATATTCTATTTATAGTCTAATAAAAGCGAATAACTTTATAAAAGTATTCATTTTATATAAAAAAATTTACTATGCAAAAACACTATGCATAATAGAATATAATATATTCTATTTATAGTCTAATAAAACGAATAACTTTATAAAAGTATTCTGCTTTATATAAAAGGTTTTCTGCTTTATTACATTAATAATACTAATAAAACAAAACTTCATCATCATTATTATAATTACGCACTATTAATCGACCGTGTCGCTCCCGTGAAAGAGGGACTTTTCAATAAGGATTTCTCCTATCATAGCGCAATTAGGTGACCAAACCTCTCTTTTGGCGTAACTTCTGAGACATCGTTAATATTGTAAATAATAATATTAATAACTTCGTCGTCTCAATTATTGATTTAATAATATATAAAATATCGACAATAATTGAATCAATTAACGTGAGATACTATGCAATAATTACTGAAGCAATAATTGAACAAAACTCAGTGACTTCTCACGTAAGCATCAATAATCAATACCGTGTGCTACTATGCAACCACGCGTATTCTTGTACTTTTAACACCGGGTGTTTCAACAGTTAACGATAAAACTTCCGCCGTTATTTTTATAAAATATTTTTTTCATTTTCTCAATCCGACAATAATTCCGTTGTGGGGTCCACTTAATGATTGTCTTGGTCATTTAATATTCCCTATTAAAACGAATATTCCCCGACTAATCGAATATTATATAACAACTTGCGTACTTTGCAAAATTTATGACTATTGCTCACAACTATAACATTATATCAAATTCATTCCATAATATTCAAAAATGATAATTATAGAAAATTCATCTTTATTCATAAAAATTGGGGTCTTACACGAACGCCCAACAACAACATCAGCTCTAATTCCTCTGGCAACTAGACCACTGCTACTTCAAAAACCCCATTTCAAAACCTTTTTATATATATTTCTCTATCCAAAATCAAAACCCAATTTGATTCTATATCTATTTGTAGTAGATAGATCTAAGATGGAGAAAATCTTTAGCCACTTGATAGATAGACAGATAGATCCACTTGATAGATACACAGATCTGAGATGGATCCACTTGATAAATAGACAGATTATAATAATAATTACTTAGCTTGCACTAACATTTTTTTTTTGAGATTTCACCCAACGAAGCCACCATCGACGACAGAGAATGGAAAAAATAGGTGTAATTTATATAGAAACAAACACGAGTAGCAAAAAGAAAGAAATTATTATTTTTATTATTATTTAAAAATTATTATTATTATTTTGAAATTGTTATTTAAAAATTGTTATTATTATTATTATTTAAAATTTGTTATTATTATTATTATTTAAAAATTATTATTATTACTATTATTATTATTTTGAAAATATTATTATTATTATTATTATTATTAATATTTTTATTATTATTTTGAAATAATAATAATAATAATAATAATAATAATTTCAAAATAATATAATAATAATAAAAATAAGTAACTTATTTTTGAACCTGAACCGAAATTCGGTATTGGTGATCGAGTGGGGAAAACTGATTGTGACGGTTGTGCTCATTTAAGCAAATTTTAAAAATTATTATTATTATTATTATTATTATTTTAAAATTATTATTATTATTTTGAAGTTATTATTATTATTTTGAAATAATTACTGTTATTATTATTATTATTAATAATAATATTAATATTATTATTACTATTAGTATTATTTTGAAATTATTAATATTATTATTATTATTTAAAAATTATTATTATTATTCTTATTATTATTACTATTTAAAAATATTATTATTATTATTATTAGTATATTATTATTATTATTATTATTATTATTATTTTACTATTATTGTTATTATTTTAAAATTATTATTATTAGTTAGGAGATGTTGGATTTCTAGATTTGTATGAAATTGTTTTTATTTTATTTTAATGGAGAATAAAAAATGAATTGTCAAATTTTCCTTACTCAAATAATTTAAATTAATAAAATAATAAAATATTATTTTTAAATACACATCATTTTATATAAAAATATTTTTATAATTTATATAATCTTTTTTAAATTTTTAAAATTATTATTATTATTATTATTATTATTATTATTATTATTTTGAAATTATTATTATTAATATTTGAAATTATTATTATTATTAATATTTTTATTATTATTATTTCAAAATTATTATTATTACTATTATTTTGAAATTATTATTATTTAAAGATAATAAATTTTACTACTCTATTTTGTTTAAAGATAAAAGAGAGGAGAAGTGATATGGCATTTCTGTGCTCCACGTAACCAAAAAAAGGGTCTAACTTGGACAGTCAGCATTTCCATCCGTTTTTTTGGACGGAAATTTTTAGTAATGACCATTTTGTAATTTTTGAGAGTACAGTTATTCGATTGTAACAAAAATTTTTTTGGTAACCACAATGAATCAAACCCTAGTACAGTGACCAAAAAATATATTATTCCATTCAACTATTGTCACAGTATCATCTGCACAATATTTTATATTATTAAATTAATAATTGAGACGACAAAGTTATTCATATTATTATTTGTATTATTGACAATGTCTAGAAAGTTCTGTCGAGGAAAGAGGTTTGGTCACCTAATTGCGCGCCAATAAGGAGAAGTCCTTATCGAAAAGTCCCCTCTTTCCTGTGAATGATCTGGTTGTTAATATTTTGAGGTATAATATTAATGATGAATAAATATTATTAAAAATGTATTTAGTGAAGCCAAGTGAGTTGAGATTAATAGAGGGATTTTTTATGAAGTATTTGTTATAAATTTGGCTTATTACATGGACCCCCACTTACTCATTTTTTAAAATTATCGATAGAAAGTTATCTCAATTTTGTTTTATTACTTATATATATATATATATATATATATATATTATGTGTGTGTGTAAAGGTGTGTGTGTGGGTGGATGATATATTTATATATATAATATAAGTTTTGTTTTTTATATAAAATAGAATATATTATATTTTATTGCATAGTGCAACATAGTAAAATCAAAAAATTTCTTTAAATTCGCCCGTGAACTTTGCCAGGGAATTCCATTACTGTGCATCCGTGATTATTTTTCTAAATAGTATCATGCCATTCTCCTATAAATATGATTCTTAGTTTAGAAATGAAAATTACATCAGAATCAGAGAATTGTTTCTATAATATTGAGCGTATTTCTTTTGAGTTTAAGGAAACTTTGAGTGTAGAAAATAGTACAAATTTTCTTCAAGAATATCCCCGTCATACCAGTCAGAAATACTCTCCTTCTAAGGTAATGGATATTATTTTTGTTCAATACTCGTAAGAAATAATATTTTCTTCCATACTCTATAGTAAGTAATATTATTTCATTTCATATTCCTAATTCTACACTTATTTTGATAAGTATTGCTTTCATACTCATTGAAATTAGTAGAATATCCTTGAAATTTGCGCTTCATCGAGTATATTTTCACGGGAATATTTTTTTGAACATTCTTGTTAAATTTTAGTCTTTTCATGTAGGGGTACTATTCACGACAAAAAATTGATTTCTTTTCTTTCGAAATTATTTTTGATACATGAATATTATTCTTGAATTTTACTCCATAAAGCAGTTATCATGTTGACAATTTGGACATTTTTAAACTCTGGATAAATTAAAAATCTTTAATATGTATCATTGCTTTCGTTTGATTGATGTTTATATCATTGTCATCATCCTCATGCATATATTGTGATGAAAGTCATCTTTGGCACGTAGTGCATAGATGGACTGTTGATTGGTATATGATTATGATCAGGAATTATGTATCGGTATAATCATGACTTGTAATGTTACAAATGATGTGGTAAAAGTCCTCATTGGCCCGTAGTGCATTGATGGACAGTTGTTGGCATGATCATGACCATTGGTGATAATAACGAATATCCTTAGCCCGTAGTGCATGGATAATTCATGGATGTGATACTAAAGAAAATCTTTAGCCCGTAATGGATGGATAATTCGGTGATGTGGATTATTTATTGAGGTGTGTTACGTACAATGATAAAATATTGATGATGAACTTTTAAATCATTGAAGATAGTAGATATCATGCTCTACTTGACTCTTCTAATGGATTATTTATTCCACTGTAGTTAAACTTATTGTCTATTATATTCTATCAGTTTTACACTGTTGAAGGCTAACGATAATTTATTCTGCATTATTTTAGTTATAATATTTTTTACTGGGCTAGTTGAGTCACACTTTTGTTTCATTCTTATCTTCAGGAAATGAGAATATAGTTAGGAATAGTCGGGGAATGGAGTGATGGTCCAAGATGGTAGCTATAGTAGTCCTCACTATTTTATGAAATAGTGTGATAATAAATATAATGAGGACTTCATTTGAGTTTGGATATTATCCGTTCGATAAGATTCGGGAGGATCTTATGTGAGACCCCAGATTTTATCAATAAAGATTTAAATTTTGTCGAAATAATTTTTTAATATTATGGTGTGAATTTAAGATAATATTATAGTTGTGGGTAGTATTTATAAATTTTGCAAAGTATGCAAGTGTTTATATTATATTCGATTGGTTAAAGGGAATATTAAACTAGCGAGGAATATTAAATACAATGGCTCAATCATTGGTGGACCCCACAAATGTAATTATTGTCGGATTGAGAAAATGACAAAAATATTTTATTAAAATAACGGCGGAAGTTTTACTGGTTGATCTTGTTGAACTACTCGGTAGTAAAAAATGCGATGTCTGGCGTGGTTGCATAAGTAATGCACTGTATTGATTATTAATGCTTATGTGAGAAGTCACTCAGTTTGATTCCATTATTGTCGATTAATAATATGAATTATTATAGCGATAATGACGTTTTGTTTTATTCAGTATTATTAACGTAATAAAAGCGAAACATCTTTTATATAAAAAATGTAATACTTTATTAAAGTTATTCTATAAATAGAATATATTATATTTTATTATAAATAGTTTTGCATAGTGTTGCATAGTGTTTGCGTAGTAAAATGTTTTTATATAAATAGAATATATGATATTTTATTTAAAAGATTTTGCTTTAAATATGGACCGAAATCGATTAAAGTAAATCAATGGACCGTTCATGGATTAATTACTATGCATTCTATTTTCCTATAAATAGAAGCTCATTCCTTCATTATTTTCTTACGAATTCATTGAAACTACAGAGAGAAACTATAGAGAGAAGAAGAAAAGTATTACGCTACTTCACTTTTCCAATATTCAGTTCTTCTAAGGTAAGGGGGTATTATTTGTTGTACCCGTAAGGGTGTTATTCTTTCTTATTCATGAAGAGAACTTCATTATTCCATTCATTATTATTACATTGGAATAACTTTGTAAAAGTGGCATACCTATACATAACTCATGTCACGCCAGACCCCTATACTTGGTGAAATTCTTATATTATTCCATTCTTATTTATTACATTTGAATAACTTTTGTACGCTGAATCCCCTATACTTGGTGATCTTCTTCCATTATTCCATTCTTTATTATTACATTTGGAATATCCTGTCATGTGTTTTACAGGACTCGGTTTCCATTATTTATTATTCCGCATTTATTATTCTATTGGAATATCACATGCGTGTGTTTTACCTGGACCAGTTCCATTATTTATTATTCAAGATTTATTATTCATTTGGATCATCCTTGCGATTGTGAATTTCACGACTGGTTTCGTTATTATTATTCTATTGGAATAACTTTTATACATCGCGATCACCGCATGCATGGTGATTTCTTTTGTTATTCCATTCTTTATTATACCCAAATGGTTAAAACTTTGACTTCTATACTCCATGAAATTAGTAGAATATTCTTGATATTTGCGTTTCATCCAAAGATCTTTTCATGGAAATAGTCTTCCGATCATTCTTGAATTTTACTCTACAAAACAAGATCTTGTTGACAATTTGGACGTTAATAATTCCCCGGATAAAATAATTCTTGAACTTGTTTTATTGAATTCTTATATCATTGTCATCATCCTCATGTTATATTATGTTGAAAGTTATCTATGTCTTACGTGCATAGATGAACTTGGTATGATTATGACCGAGGATCATTCTTGGTATAATCATGACTGCTATAAATGATGTGACAAAAGTCCTCGGTGGCTCTTTAATGCGTGATGGATAGTTTTTGGTATGATTATGACCGGGGGTGATTCGGTATAGTCATGACCATTGATAATTTGATGAAAATCCTTGACCAAGTGGTACGAGGATGATTAGATGTGGTGGTTTATTTATTAAGTCGAGTCTCAAATGATAAAATTGATGAAAACCTTTTAAAACCTAAAAGATAGTAGACTTTATTTTCTACTTGACTCTTTTAATGGATTGCATGTTTCACCTGCAGCTTAAACCGGGTTGTCTATTGTATTTTATCGGTTTAACATCATTGAAGGCTAATGATAATTTATTCGCATTATCTTAGTCATAATATTTCTTATTGGGCTAGTTGAGCTCACCTTTCTTTCACCGTTTCTCTCTGAAATGAGAACATACCGGGACGAGTCGGGGAACGGAGTAATGGTCCAGAGGATAGCATTAGTAGTCCTCACTATTCGTGAAATAGTGTGATAATAGTTGTAATGAGGACTCCTTTTGAGTTTGTATAATATCTAGTAGACAATATTTGTATTCAAACTCATAGTTTATGTCGTATTGCATACCACGCTTATATTAGTAAGTTGTATTTGAATTTATGTACCATGTAAGTGGCGACCCAAGATGGGTGACGATACCTAATTTTTGGGCATCATCACAATGGTATCGAGCTTAGGGATATGATCCCCGCTAAGATGTGAGATAAGAACTAGGAGGGAGAGACGGAAATTCCTTCGCTAGTATGACCTACCTAAGTTTATTTGGTATTTAATTGGTCACAAATCGGTGTATAGAGATAATATGTGATATGTTAATTAACCCTTGTTTTGTGATAGTGTTTGAGAATGACATCTGAAAATGCTGAGATAAGCAATGATGCACATGAGAGTGTTGATTCAGCTCAAACAAAAGGTAACGACCAACAATAAGATAATAATCATACTGGTGGCAACGACTATCAGAACAATGATAACCATCGTGGGGAAATTATCATGCTAAGAATGGTAACCACTTGGCGGTAATCATGGCAAAAGATAATAGAAGTGGAAATTGCAAGAAGAGAAGGTCATTTAGCTCAATTTTGTTGTGCACCAAAGTCAAGTCTAGCTAGGGGCGGTGGCACCAAAGGTGGATATGGACAAAACAAAGTCATTGGTTTTAGGAAGTTCATTTTTCATGACTTCTCAAAAAGCGAGTAAACCGAACGAAGTTAGCGCGGGTTAGTTAATTATAAATCATAAGTCTATACCTTATAAGATACCGGGTTCTACCCATTATTTTATCTCTCTTGCTTTGCGTTCAACGCTTAAATTTGACTCAGGAGAAGTTAGACTTTGACTTATTGGTTGAAACTTCGTTAGTAGGAGCCTTCGTATCACGCTTACTATTTTTAAATCTTGTTTGATTCAAATAAACATTTTCACGTTACCTGTCGATCTTATCTTTTTGAAAATATTTGCCTTTGATGTGATTTTAGGAATTAATTGGTTAACTACTCATCATGCTTTTCGTAAGGTTGTTAGCTTTTATATTCATAACCAACTTGTTGTGCGAATTCAAGTAACCAAACTACTAAAGTCAATTATTGTCATATCAAGCCATAAGTAAAGAGCCCCGAACCTTTCGTTGTTGACTTCCTTGTGTGGAATGCACCGAAGCCAGACTTTCTGTAGGCGACATCGTGAATGAAGATGGCAAGGTTATAGGTATCATTGTGAGGTGCTATCTAGGTTAAGGGATAGAAGTCACAGTTGGTATTAATGTGACGTACTATCCAAGTCTTGGATGAGAGTCACAGTTTTGAATGATATTTCTATTATTAATAAATTTCCTGGCGTATTCTTGAAGACTTCTTAGCCTACTTAGAGCGTGAAATCGAATTTTGTATTGACCCCAAGTACAAAACCCATTTCTTAAACCCTCAAATATTTCTTCAACTAAAATGGATAGGTTCGTGGGTTTATGATGAAAGTCATAATAAAAGCATTGGACTAATGAAAATCATGGGTATTCGTGGTATTAGTAAGTGTTATGATGAGTTATGTTGGTTAGTATGTGAAAACATGAAAGTTTCTTAGAAATCACAAAGAGTTGAAAATCGATTTTTGGTGAAAAACGTAACATGAAATTCAATTGACCAAATCTCTTATTATATTTTGAATTTTGAGTGTGGTCAAGTCCTAGAGTTAGATCTATGAGTTACCTAACTAATCCAAGTGGAATTACTGGAAAAGGTGTTGTAGATTTTTGTGTGGACTGATTTTAGCAAAGGAGTGCAAAGCTGCAAAAACCGAAAAAGCTGTTGCCATGATTTTAGAGGGGCTGTTTCGGCCACTTATATTTTGAGAAAAATTCTGGCCTTTTGTGACATGAAGGTATATGGTATAAAGTACCTCATGTCCAAAAATGAGCTCATTCTGACTTAAAATGAGCAAGTTATGACTATTTCAATATTTAGGTTTTTCCGATTTAAAAATCGCTATAACCGGAGTTTCTCAGTAACTCAGATGACCATGAAATTTAAACTAGAAGCTCACGTTAACATGTGTAAGGTCCTGCCAAGATTTGGGAATTTTGGAGTTAAACTTGAGGTAGCTAATTTCTTAAGGAATTAATTAGAAATTGATTTTTGAAAAATAGTAAATGAATTTTAAAAATTCCGAGAAAAATATATTTTCATTATGGGACTATATTATGCTAAATCCCAGAAAAGAAATATTTTGGGACTAATTTGGTATTTTCATAAAAATAGTTTAGTTACTTAACATATGAGTTAAATATGTTATGTGAAGTAACAAAGTTGAAAATAAGATTTTATGGCTAGAGAATCCTATATAGAGTATATGCATATTTTTTTGATGAGGATTTGATAATTGGTGATGATATCTTATGAGTTTGGCATTTTGAATGATTAAATGTATTATATGGTAAAGCGTAAACAATTGAGATAAATTGTTTATAAATTTAAGTGATTAAAATATTGTTATAATATTAATGATATTAGATTATGAGATTATTAAGTGATTGATAACATGGGGATATTCTTGAATCTGGATAAATTATATTATAAATGTTTAATATTTATCCTTTATCTCATTTGATTGATTCTTTATATCATTATCCTCATGTTTATATTATGTTGAAAGTCATCTCATGGCTTTGTTGTATATAGATGGACTTGGTATGATTATGACCGAGGATTGTTCGGTATAATCATAACCGTAATTGAAAACACGATTATCTTTGGTAGTAGTGCATGGATAATTTGTGGTCGTGATACTAATGAATACACGATTATCTTTGGTAGTAGTAATGGATAATTTGTGGTCGTGATACTAATGAATACACGATTATCTTTGGCCATAGTGCATGGATAATTTGTGGTCGTGATACTAATGAATACACGATTATCTTTGGCCGTAGTGCATGGATAATTCGTGGTTGTGATACTAATGAATATTCTTGGCATGTAGTGCAGGGATGATTCGATGATATGGATTAATTATTGAGCTGAGTCTCAGCAATGAAATATTAATTCATGGATGTGATAAAAGCCATCTTTGGCCGTAGTGCATTGATAGACTTGGTATGATTATGACCACAGATTATTCGGTATAATCATGATCGTAAACACGAATATCCTTGGCCAAGAAAGTGCATGGATAATTAGTGGTTGTGATACTATTAAGTCGCTGGCCTCGTCTCGGCATTATTGGTTTTACGATTGTATATCTTTAGCTTTGTAGTGCAAAGATGAATTGTTAATGAATATCTTTGGCGGATTGCGAAGATGAATTTAATATTTTAACGATAAAGGTATTCAAGGTATCCTCACCTCTAATCATACCAGTGCGTACCCTAATTTCGAGGCTAAATTCCATAAGGAGGAGATTGTGAGACCCAAGATTTTATCAATAAAGATTTAAATTTTGTCGAAATAATTTTTTAATATTATGGTGTGAATTTAAGATAATATTATAGTTGTGGGTAGTATTTATAAATTTTGCAAAGTATACAAGTGGTTATATTATATTCGATTGGTCTGGGGAATATTCTACTTAAGGGGAATATTCGTACAATGGCTCAATCATTGGTGGACCTCTATTAATGTAATTATTATTTGGATTGAGAAAACGACAAAAATATTTTATTGAAATAACGGCGGAAGTTTTACTGGTTGATCTTTGTTGAACTACTCAGTAGTAAAAGTAATGAGAATACGCTGGTTCGCATAGTAAGACACACGTATTGATTATTGATGCTTATGTGAGAAGTCACTCGGTTTGATTCTATTATTGTCGATTAATAATATGAATTATTATAATGATAATGACGTTTTGTTTTATTCGTATTATTAACGTAATAAAATGCGTAAACATCTTTTATATAAAACATAATACTTTATTAAAGTTATTCTATAAATAGAATATATTATATTTTATTATGCATAGTTTTTTGCATAGTGTTGCATAGTGTTTGCATAGTAAAATGTTTTTATATAAATAGAATATATGATATTTTATTTAAAAGATTTTGCTTTAAATATGGATGATCAGATTAAAGTAAATCAATGCTGGACCGCTTCATGGATTAATTACTATGCATTCTATTTTCCTATAAATAGAAGCTCATTCCTTCATTATTTTCTTACAATTCATTGAAACTACAGAGAGAAAACTATAGAGAAAGAAGAAAAGTATTCTCGCTACTTCACTTTTTTCAATATTCAGCCTCTTCTAAGGTAAGGGGTATTATTATTTGTTGTATTAAAGTGGGTGTTATTCTTTCTTATTCATGAAGAGAACTTCATTATTCCATTCATTATTATTACATTGGAATAACTTTTGTAAAAGTGGCATACCCTATACATATACATAACCAGACAATTGGCATACCCTATACTTGGTGAAATTCTTATATTATTCCATTCTTATTTATTCTGTTGGAATAACTCAGATACGCTGAATCCCCTATACTTGGTGATCTTCTTATGTTATTCCATTCTTTATTATTCTCATTTGGAATATCCATGCGTGTGTTTTACACCTACTGGTTCCATTATTTATTATTCCGCATTTATTATTCTATTGGAATATCACATGCGTGTGTTTTACAGGACTGGTTCCATTGTTTATTATTCAAAGATTTATTATTACATTGGATCATCCTCGTCGATTGTGAATTTCACGACACCGGTTTCGTTATTATTATTCTATTGGAATAACTTTTAATATCAAATCTGCATGCATGATGATTTCTTTTGTTATTCCATTCTTTATTATACCCAAATTGGTTAAAACTTTGACTTCTATACTCCATGAAATTAGTAGAATATTCTTGATATTTGCGTTTCATCCAAAGATCTTTTCATGGAAATAGTCTTCCGATCATTCTTGAATTTTACTCTACAAAACAAAGATATCTTGTTGACAATTTGGACATTAATAATTCCTGGATAAAATAATTCTTGAACTTGTTTTATTGAATTCTTATATCATTGTCATCATGCTCATGTTATATTATGTTGAAAGTTATCTATGTCTTACGTGCATAGATGAACTTGGTATGATTATGACCGAGGATCATTCTTATAATCATGACTGCTATAAATGATGTGACAAAAGTCCTCGGTGGCACATGTAATGCGATGATGGATAGTTTTTGGTATGATTATGACCGAGGGGTGATTCGGTATAGTCATGACCATTGATAATTTGATGAAAATCCTTGGCCGTGGTACAGGGGATGATTAGATGTGGTGGTTTATTTATTAAAATCGAGTCTCAAATATAAAATTGATGAAAACCTTTTAAAACCTAAAAGATAGTAGACTTTATTTTCTACATGACTCTTTTAATGGATTGCATGTTTCACTGCAGATTAAACCGGTTGTCTATTGTATTTTATCGCTTTAACATCTTTGTTGAAGGCTAATGATAATTTATTCGCATTATCTTAGTCATAATATTTCTTCTTGGGCTAGTTGAGCTCACCTTTCTTTCACTTTTTCTCTCGAAATGAGAACATAGTGGGACGAGTCGGGGAACGGAGTAATGGTCCGTGAGGATAACATTTGTAGTCCTCACTATTCGTGAAATAGTGTGATAATAGTTGTAATGAGGACTCCTTTTGAGTTTGTATAATATCTAGTAGACAATATTTGTATTCAAACTCACGCTTTATGTCGTATTATATACACGGCGCTTATATTAGTAAGTTGTATTTGAATTTATGTACCATGTAAGTGGCGACCCAAGATGGGTGACGTATACCTAATTTTGGGGGCGTCACATCTTATTTGTGAGGACCAAGCCGAGACGATTTTGGATCGTCAAGAGAGGATTATGAGGATGAAGACAATTTCGTTTGTTAAGGTTTTGTGGAGGAATCATTTGGAGCGGGAAGCTACTTGGAAGGTAGAGGAGTCTATTCGAGCGGAATATCAGGATCTTTTGATATTTAGGTATGTTTAATTCTTTTGATTCTGGTGACGGAATCCTTTTCAAGGGGGAGGTAATGTAATACCCAGAAAAATAAAATAATAAATAAATAACATTTAAATTTACATTTTAAATATTTTTATTTGACTTTGTCTTTTATTTGGGTCAACTAGTCATTTAATTTATGTGGACTAATAAATATTAATAAGTGATGGATAAATTAATTTGATAAAATTTGGGTTTTTTTCAAAACTAATTGAGTTAAATTTATATTTGTGTAATATTAAAATTCTATTCAAATTAAAAGAAACGATAAGATATATACTCCTTCCATCCCTTTATATCTGACGTTCTAGAGGGTTTTTTTCTTCCCAATATATTTGACGTTTTACAAAACCAAGAATATTTTGTCTATTTGTTTCCTTTTCTACCCTTCCTTCTCCACCACCATTAATGACTATTTTTTCTATTTTCAAAAAACAGTTCAAATTCTATTCTTTAATTAGGAGAGAAAATTAGGAGAAAGAGTGTGAAATCAAGTTTGGTGTTAATGGAGAATTAAATGAGATCAAAGTATTAATTAAAGTTAAAATAGTAAAACTACATCTATTCTTATTCTATGTAAAAATCTTTATAATGTCAGATATAATGGGATGGAGGGAGTAAATAATAAACAAACCTATTTACTTTATTATATCTATGCGAATTGAATGAGAGAGAGAGAGAGAGAGAGAGAGAGAGAGACTAGTGCGGCTGCACAGAGAAAAGAAGGAAAAAAAACAATTTGGCTCTTGTATCAAGTAAGTTTTAAGTAATTAACCATACATGCATATGTTGGTTAACATAACATCTATTATGCAAAACAATGAAGGAATCACCTCAAGTATTGAAATTGTTCCAAATATTCAATTGAACACACATCCAGAAAACTATAACATTGAATGTTTTAGCATAAACCAGCTGTTAAATGCGAAATTACCACAGGGTTTAGAGGTAAATACCTACTATAACTGATTTTTTAACATTGCTGAAAAGGTTTTTTCATTTAAAACTTTAAATTGACAAATACCGTGATGCCCCCAAAATAGGTATACATCACCTATTCTGAGTCGTCAAATACATGGTACAGAAAACAACTACAACTTTATTATTACAATTGTCGTGCAAAATACAACAACACATACTGTGAGTTTAAATACAAATATTGTCTTCTAGACAATATCCACACCCAAATATGTCCTCATTACAATTATTGATGCACTATTTTACAAAATGACAAGGACTACTAAAACAGCTATCTTGAATCATCACTCCATACCCCGGTTAGTCCCAGCTAAATTCTCACCTCCCGAGAAGAAAAATGGAACAAAAAGGAAAATGGTGAGCTCAACTAGCCCAGTAAAGAATATTATGACTAAGATAATATACAATAAATTATCCTTAGTCTTCAACAGGGAAAAATCTGATAGAATACAATAAACAACAAGTTTTAGATCAACAACTGCAGCGGAAATAATAATTCATTAAAAGAGTTAAGTAGAGAATGAAATCTACTATCATCTATGAATTTAAAAGTCCATCATCAATATTTTATCCCTGTAACATCAATCAATATACATCTTTGCACTACGGGCCAAAGATATTCATTTGTATCACCAATTGGTCATGTTCATCTCAACACTGCTCCTCTTTTTTTATGGGCCAAAGATATTCATCGAGTAATCATTCATCTTTGCACTACTGTGCCAAAGATATTCATCAAGTATCACCATTAAGGACCGAGGATGATGAAAAACATTTTAGAGAACAAATCCAAAGAGATGTAAGGACAAATATTAGGGATTCGTATTTCGGTTTATCCAAATTCAATAATACTCCATAATAACCAAGTGTGAAGTAGAATTCAAAAATAAAGATCAAAACATTGATACAATCAAAGATAGTAACCATAAAAGACATCTGGGAAGAAAAAGAGAAAATTTCATTTTTTGGTGAATAGTGTCGTATTTGTGAATAGATACGTGAATAGTGTCGTATGCGTGAATAGTAACCCCGACACAAAAAGTTCCAAATTTGATTAAAAAGTTAAGATCAATACTTCGGCATAATGATATTGTAAGAAATAATATCATATATGAAGAAAATAACATCTCTTACCTCAAAGAAACAATACTTCGGAATGAAACGTCGGATATGATGCTGAATGAAACTTATACTGAATAGTAACTCTCAAAGTATCTGAATACTCACAAAATATGCTTGATAATATAGAGAGAGAAAGAGAGAGCTTATATTTCTGGTGTGATTTTCAATTCTAACTTAGCCCTCTATTTATAGGAAAATTTTAGCCCGTCGAAGCAGACTTGGCCTGCTACTTGATGGCTTTACCTGCTATTATTGCCACCCACCACAATTGAAATAAAATTCAGCACATTTCTTCACCAACCACAAGTGGGGCCCACTCAATTCTAGAATTTTCCACCAAAATCATTTATAAACCTAATGTCCGAATCAGTCACCTCTTAAAATTCATAAAAAATCATACGTTCAATTTTAACGGTTAAAAATTTGTGGACATATACTCAACTTATATATGTATAACATATCCAAAAATCCCAATAATCCAACGGTCAGATTAAAAATTATAACTCACGCAATATATCTCAAGAATAGTGATTTAATTTTTAATACCTCCATCCCGACAAAAATACCTCAACATTAATTCCTTTAATTCTATCCACATAAAATAAATATATCTATCAATTATATCCACATAAAATAAATATTTCCTTATTATATAAATTAATAATTAATTATTCACAAATAATATTACAGAATCACAATTATGACAACCGTGCCATTCCTAGAAAGAAGGGGCTTTTCCAATAAGGATTTCTCCTTCTCGGCCAAATTAGATGACCAAACCTCTCCTCGATGTAATTTTCTAGACATTGCCAATAATTTTATCTAATAATATTATTCTAATAATATGAATTATTGATCCGATAATGGGAAATATTGTGCAGTGACAATTATTGAAACAACAATAATATAAAATATCAACGCAACAATTATTGAATCAATAAAATATTGAAAAGTAATTACTGTATCAATTATTGAGTAGTGTCTTCTTACGTAAGAATCAATAATTCAAAAATATTGTGCAATACCGCGTGCGTCTTCTCGTGCAACCACGCATATTCTCGTATTTTAACCACCGGGTAATCCAACAAAGGTTAATTGTAAACGATTACGCGGTTATTTATAAAAACTCAAACTTGTCGCTTTTCTTCATCCGACGCTTATTATTACATTATCACGAATGATCATACTGCCGTCATTTGGATATTCCCGACAACAAGAATATTCCACGACCAAACGAATATTCCCCGACAAAATGAATATTTTATAACCACTTGCTTATTTTGTAAAATTTGCACATTTCACCCATAATCAAAGTATTATATCAAATTAACTCCTTATTATTTCAAGATAATAATTAGAGAAAAGTATAATTTTATTCATAATAAGTTGGGGTCTTACAACCTCCCCTCCTTATGAAATTTCGTCCTCGAAATTGACGTACGTACCTGGTGTTTCGAAAAGGTGAGGGTACCTTGCTTTCATTTCTGATTCCAACTCCCAAGTCATTTCCTCGATAGCATGGTTCCTCCACAAAACCTTGACTTGTGGTATAACCTTAGTTCGTAAGATATGCTCTTTCCTATCCAATATCTTGACAGGTACCTCCTCGTACGTTAAATCTTCGGCTATCTCGTCTGGTTCTAACGCAATAATGTGGTTTGGGTCTTTCACATATTTACGAAGCATAGATATGTGAAAAACATTATGAACACGAGACATACTTGGAGGTAATGCGAGTCTATAGGCCACATTTCCTATTCGGTCAAGAATCTCAAATGGTCCAACAAATCGTGGATTGAGCTTTCCCCTCTTCCCAAATCTTGCAACTCCCTTCCATGGAGCAATACGTAATAGTACATGATCTCCAATTTTAAATTCCACGTCCTTTCGATGAAGATTAGCATAACTCTTTTGTCGATCTTGTGAGGTCTTTATATTTTGCCGGATCATTTGAATCTTTTTTGTAGTCATGCGTACTAATTCTGGCCCCAACAACGTTGCTTCTCCCACCTCGTCCCAGCATACTGGAGAATGACACTTTCGTCCATATAACGCCTCGAATGGAGCCATGCCTATACTTGCTTGATAACTGTTGTTGTAGGAGAATTCCACCAGTGGCAAGTACTTATCCCAACTTCCTTTAAAATCTAGGACACAGAGTCTTAATAAATCTTCAAGGGTTTGAATAGTCCTTTCCGATTGTCCGTCCGTTTGAGGATGGTATGTCGAACTGAATCTTAAATCTGTGCCCATAGCTTTTTGCAAGCTAACCCAAATTCGTGAAGTGAATCTTGGGTCACAATCCGAAACTACGGATACTGGCATACCATTCAATCTCATAATCTCATTTACGTACATACTAGCAAGACGTTCAAGGGAATAAGTCTCAAGTATAGGAAAAAATGAGCAGACTTGGTTACTCTATCAACAATAACCCAAATCGCATCTATGCCTTGAGAAACCTTAGGAAGACCTGTAACGAAATCCATGCTAATGTGTTCCCACTTCCATTTCAGAATTTCAAGTGGTTGCAATGGACCCTTTGGCACTTGATGCTCTGCCTTTACACGTTGACAAGTTAAACACCTCGAGATAAACTTCGCGATCTCTTTCTTCATATTGCTCCACCAAAATGTATGTCGAAGATCATGATACATTTTGGTACTCCCAAGATGGATTGCAAATGGTGTGTTATGTGCCTCCATCATGATTCTATGCTTCAAGTTAGAATCGTTAGGAACACAAAGTCTGGAGTTGACTCGAAGTATTCCTTCTTCATCGATTCTTGCTTCTGGAATAACACCTTATTGCACTTTCTTTTTCATACGCATCAGCTCCAGGTCTGTAGCTTGAGCAGCTTTAACTTTATCGATTAAAGTCAGCTTTACTCGTATATTTACCATCATCACGTGGGTCTCTGGAGTCTTTAACTCTATCTTCATCCTTTGTAAGTCGTATAAAATGGGTCTTTGTGTTAACAACATCGCACTCGTACCCGCATACGATCTTCTACTTAATCGTCACCACTGACGTTTGCTTTTCGAGATGATATTGAATGTTATGGTCGTAATCCTTCAACAGCTCGAGCCAACGTCGTTGCCGCATGTTGAGTTCCTTTTGGGTGAAGAAATATTTGAGGCTTTTATGATCCATATAAATTTCCACTTTCTCCCCATACAGGTAGTGTCTCCAGATTTTCAACGCAAAAACGACTGCTGCCAACTCCAGATCATGAGTAGGATAATTCCTTTAATATTCTTTGAGTTGTTGCGAGGCATAGGCTATGACTTTCCCATGTTGCATGAGAACACATCCTAACCCTTTGCCTGAAGCATCGCTGTAGATAACAAATCCATCCGAACTAGATGGTATTGTCAGAACAGGTGCCGAAATGAGTCGCCTCTTGAGCTCTTGGAAACTCTTCTCGCATTCCTCGCTCCATACGAATTTTGCATCTTTCCAAGTCAGATGAGTTAACGGAGTAGAGATTCGAGAAAATCCTTCCACGAATCTCTGATAATAACCAGCTAAGCCCAAAAAGCTACACACTTTGGTCACCGACTTCGGCTGCTCCCAACTTTGGATTGCTTCAATCTTTTCCGGGTCAACATATACTCCATGTTTTGATACCACATGCCCAAGGAATGCTACTTCCTTAAGTCAGAACTCACATTTCTTCAGCTTGGCATATAGCTTGTTGTCACGAAGTCTTTGAAGTTCCAGCTTCAAATGGTGCTCATAATCTTCACGGCTTTTGGAATAGGTGAGGATGTCATCAATAAAGACAACAACGAACTGATCCAAATATTCCTTGAATACATGGTTCATCATATCCACGAAATCAGCAGGAGCATTAGTCAATCCAAAAGACATGACTAAGAATTCATAATGCTCGTCTGGGAGTTCGAAGGCGCCTTTGGAATATCCTCAGTTTTAATCTTCAGCTGATGATATCCAGAACGAAGACCGATCTTCGAAAATTATTGTACTCCTTGCAACAGGTCAACAAGTCATCAATGCGAGGTAGTGGATACCTATTCTTTATGGTGACATGGTTTAATTCTCAGTAGTCAATACAAAGTCGTATACTCCCGTCTTTCTTCTTTACAAATAAAACAGGAGCACCCCAAGGAGATGTACTAGGACGAATGAAATCGATGTCTAAAAATTCCTGTAGTTGGACTTTTAAATCCTGAAGTTCAATAGGAGCCATTCGATATGGGTTTTTAGAAATGGGCTTTGTACCCGGTTCAAGATCAATAAAAAATTCAACTTCACGTTCCGGGGGTAGACCAGGAAGTTCTTCAGGAAATACGTCAGGAAATTCATTAACAACAGAAAATATTATTCAAATCGGCGTGTTTTTGTTCAAGTCCATAATATGGGCTAAGAAAGCTTGACATCCGCTTTTCAATAAACGAATAACTTTATGGCTTGATATGATAGTGATCGATTTTAGTGGTTTAGTTGCTTGAATTAAGTATAACTAAAGTTGGTTAGGAATATGAAAACTAATAACCTTACGAAAAATAATCAATTTTGGCATGATGAGTGGTTAACCTATCAATCCCTAAAATCACATCAAATGCAAGTATCTTTAAAGAAATAAGATCAACAGGTAATGTAATTGTGCCAACTTGGATCAAGCAAGATTTATAAACTGTAGATGTAACGAAGGTTTCACCCAATAGAGTTTCAACAGATAAGTTAAAGTCCAATTTCTCCGGAGTCAAGTTTAAACGTTGAGCACAAGCAGGAGAGATAAAAGAATGGGTAGAACCAGTATCTAGTAAGGTATAAACTTTGCAAGAGTTCAAGATTAGCTTACCCATGATCACGTCGTTCGGGTTTCTCGTGTTTTGGCCAGTCAAGACAAACGCCCTTCCTTGAACCACCGACTTTATTTTGTTCGTAGTCGCCTTTGGTGCCGCCGTCCCAGTTGGACTTGACTTCGCTATCGGACAAAATCGGGCTATGTGAGTGTCTTTTCCACAATTGAAACACACCTTGGAGGGTTGTGAATAGTTTGGACTTATGTGTCCCTCCTCTCCGCATCTGTAGCATCTAACTGGCGGTCGTTCTCCTCCCCTAGAATTTGTTGTTGGTGTTGGTGATGGAGCTGCTGCTGAAGTCTTCCCGTCATTGTTGAATCTCCTCTTTTTGAAATTTTCACTTGACTCACCTCTCCTATTATCATGGCCACGATGACAACCCGAGTGGTTACCGCTTTTGTCCGTATTCTTCCCTCCTCACTGATTATCATCGCTCCGATGATCGCCACACCTTAGATGACCTACAGTAGTGGTCCTCGATTGAACATACTCATTATCACGCCTAATAATTGAGCCTCTGCTACAACATCCTAATATAAAGAAAATTTATGAGAGATAAGATATTGTCGAATCTCGGGTTTTAGACCTCTCTGAAACATCTGCGTCATACGTTCCTCATTTTCTACCAAATGAGGTGCAAACCTGGATAACTTCGCGAACTTCGCCTCGTACTGGGACATCGTCATGTTATTTTGTTCTAGTCTAATAAACTCTACCTCCTTCATATGACGAATACTTTTAGGAAAGTACTTATCATTAAACAGTTTCTGAAATCTTTCCCAAGTCATGTTGAGTGCGGCTAGATGGGTACGCTTCATAGACTCCCCCCAATAATCTGCCTCACCATGGAACATAAAGGTGGTGAATGGAACCTTCTATTCCTTCGTGCAGCCCAAGACATCGAATATCTTGGTAATTTGCTTAACCCACGTTTCCGCCTTAATCGGATCGGGCTTTCCCCAGAAATCTGATGGTCCCAACTCTTTGAACTGCTTGGGTGTGACAGACCGCGCGTTGCCATCATTTCCACCCGTATTTTGTACACGAGTCTCCCTTGTCTAATTTTGCATGAACTGCAAAAAGATTCTAAACATCGCATCATTCATCGTTTGCTCGGTAGTGTTGTTTACAGGAGGAATATTGCCTTCCTGTTGCACGTTCTCTTGGTTGGTAATCAAAGGTTGTTCCACAGTCTCATAGACTCCATTGTCAACGTTCTTAGCTGCCATTCTTAAAAACTGCCATAAAATAGGGGTTAATTAAACAAATTAACATATCACATAATATCCCTATATTATGACCGACCAACAAATAAGCTTAGGTAGGACACACTAGCGAAGGATTAACTCGTCTCTCCCCTCCTAGTTCTATTCCCCGATCTTCGCCAGAGACCATATCCCTAAGCTCTGATACCAACTGTAACGCCCTCAAAATAGGTATACATCACCTATTCTGAGTCGTCAAATACATGGTACAGAAAACAACTACAACTTTATTATTACAATTGTCGTGCAAAATACAACAACACATACTGTGAGTTTAAATACAAATATTATCTTCTAGACAATATCCACACCCAAATATGTCCTCATAACAATTATTGATGCACTATTTTATAAAATGGTGAGGACTACTAAAAAGCTATCTTGAATCATCACTCCATACCCCGGTTATTCCCAGCTAAATTCTCACCTCCTGAGAAGAAAAATGGAACAAAAAGGAAAAGGGGAGCTCAACTGGCCCAGTAAAGAATATTATGACTAAGATAATATACAACAAATTATCCTTAGTCTTCAACAGGGAAAAATCTGATAGAATACAATAAACAACAAGTTTTAGATCAACAATCAGAATGAAAACAACAATTCATTAGAAGAGTTAAGTAGAATGAAATCTACTATCATCTATGAATTTAAAAGTCCATCATCAATATTTTATCCTCAGAATCGTGGCGCCCCAAAATAGGTCCAATCCATCCAACCTATTCTCGAGTCGCCAAATACATGGTACGTAAAAAACAACTACAACTTTATTACTACAATTGTCGTGCAAAATACAATAACACATATCTCATGAGTTTTAATACCAATCGTGACTCATGCCCCAACCGTGGACAAAGACCTCACACAAGATACCTTACATAAAGGTACAGTCAATAACTGTTTTAGAAATTAAAATCTTTGGAAAATGCTCAAGAAAACCTTCGTACATGGGAAGCCATGAATCTAAGTTATGATAGACATCATATGTCCAGAGAATTATCCTTGGTTGATTTAATAGACCCCAAAGAAAAAAGAGAAGATAACTATCATGTTCTTTCCAATGGTGAGTCTTCTCTTGACATATAACTATCTCCACCGTCTGCAATTGGACATTATGTTCCAACCAAACTCCAAGATCATATAGGTAGTGCTCATAGATATACTCAGCAAGTGGATGTGCACAACCCTGTCTTATGATAACACGAGGTTGTATGTCATTAGACATCTTGTATGATAGTGGCAAAACACCCTTCCAAAGTTGGGTTCACCTCACCCTATTGTTGTTCACCAAAATCAATTATTAAGTGACGTATAATATACGACACACACATCTTAGGTCCTCAATACAATTATATGTTGTATGTCATGCCATTTTATAATGTGTTAAGAAACTTTGACAGTCTCGGACCACCACACTATTCCATTGTTATCCCCGCTCGACCCAGCTACACTCTTATTACCTGAAAGGAATTGTGAAGCAAAAGGGTGAGCACAAATAGCCCAGTAAAGAATATCATGACTAAAGATAAATAATTTATCTATAGCCTTCATCAGTAATAAATCATAGATTTAGAACATATGGTAGATGATAAAAATTTTCAATCATAGTTGCAGCAGAACGAGCAATCCATTAAAAGAGTCAAATAAACCATAAGGTCTATTATCTTCTCCATGTTAAAAGTCCACCAACAATGTTTTAACCCTGTAACATCCATCAACAGATCCTGTTCACAGTCATATGAATAACTCATAATCATAATTGTAGTTATAAATTCCTCTTCTCATCCAAGACGAAGATAATTTTCATCACCTGTCTTTATCTGAAACATCAAAGATCATGGTTATACCAAATCACAGTTCATGTTCATAATCATACTAATAAGTTCATCTTTGCACTACGGGCCAAAGATATTTATTAACAGTTCATCTTTGCACTACAGGCCAAAGATATTTAGCAAGAGGTCATCTTTGCACTACATGCCAAAGATATTCAACAACATGTCATCTTTGCACTACGGACCAAAGATATTCATCAACAATTCATCTTTACACTACAGTCCAAAGATATTCAACAACATGTCATCTTTGCACTACGGGCCAAAGATATTAATATCTCAAAGAAATATATAATCATTTCAGAATTTATATAAACAATAATTATAACCATGTTGATCAATTCACCTTTGCACTTAAGCTAAAAATATTCAATTGTAAATTCAATGGCCATGATTATACCAGTCAACAATTCATCTTTGCACTACTGGCCAAAGAGAACCCATAGTCACGATCATACCAATAATCTACCCATCTTTATACTCAAGTCTAAGAGAAATTTCTTCAAAAGGGTTATAAAAATGTTATATATGATAATAAAAACAATATGATCAAAACATGGATTTAATTTCAAGAGTAAGATTCATAAATCAACGATAATTTGGTCAGAAAAAGAAACCAATTTTGTCGTGAATAGTGTCCCGTGAATAGTAACTCGTGAATAGTAACTCATGAATAGTAATTCATGAATAGTAACCCCGATATGAAAAAGGTAAAAATTCCACAATAAAATCCATACCAATATTTCGGTATAATGATATTGAAAGAATAATATTTCTTAAACTTATAAACAATTTATTTTAATTGTTTATACTTAACTAAATAATGCATTTAATCATCCTAAAATGCCAAACTCATAAGATTTCATCACCAATAACCAACAACCTCATCAAAATTCTGCATATACCATATATAGGATTCCTAAGCCATAAAATCATATTTTCCAATTTTGTTACTCCACATAACATATTTAATTTATTTACTCATAACTAGTATATTTTTATGAAAAATACCAAATCAGTTCTAAAAATATTTCTTTTCTGGGATTTAGCAGAATATAGTCCCATATTGAACATATATTTTTCTCGGAATTTTTAAAATTCATTTACTATTTTTCACATGGCCAAAACTGCCGAATATTTAGACATTTATCATAAATTGTACGTTTGTCCAAAAATTTTGAAATTTACAGAGTATACTTATGTTATATATATGTACTCCCAATAAAATTTTTACCAATTTTGGAGTTAACCACAAGGAGTTATAAGGGTTTACTTTTAAAATAGTCTTTTCTTATAAAATTCACATATCTTAATCTATACATCCAAAAATCACCATTTTTGGACACAATCAAGAAAACTCATCAAATTATCATTTTAAATTTTTCCAGAATTTTTGAGGGTCGGAAAAATTACGAAACTGAAAAACATAATAACCCTTAAAATCCCTTACCTCAAAGAGCAGTATTTCTGACTGGAATATCGGTTGTAAAGCCGAAGGAAACTTGCACTGAATAGCAACTCTCCAAGTATCTAAATACTCACAAAAATACGCTCGAGAATATCGGGAGAGAAAACTTATTTCTGGTGTGATTTTCAATTCTAAAATAAGCACCTATTTATAGGAAAATGCTAGAACGCCGAATGAGACTAAATTAATAAAATATTAAATTTTCTTTTCTTCAATTTTACGCACCAACCATTTGAATCAAAGCATGTCAGCCATCTTGGAACAAGAAAATGGCACCCCACATGTTTTAAACAACAAAAGTGGGTCCCACCCAATTTTAATAAAAATTATTTTATTTTTCGAAACTTCAGTAATTCATAGAAAATAGTCAATTTTTCAGAAAAATATGAATTTTATGTCCATTCTGTTTGAAATCAAATTTTCTACAACTTTTTAGCATTGAGTTTTTCCAAATTTCAAACAGAAAATATCCGAAATCCACAAACGGATGATTTTTAATATCCTTTAAAATTCATAACAAATCAACCGTTAATTTTTAACGATTCAAAATTTGTGGACATATACTCAACTTATATATGTATAACATATCCAAAAATCACAACGATCTAACGTTCAGATCAAAATTATAACTCACACAATAGAGCTTTAAGAATACCGATTTGATTTTAAATACCTCCATTCCGACAAAATACTGATAAAACACCTCAACACTAATTCCTTCATTTGTAACCATATAAATAAATCCATAATTTATATCCACATCAAATAAATATTTTCTTATCATATAAATCAATAATTAATTATTCACAAATAATATTACTGAATTATAATTATGACAACCAGTAGTTCACAGGAAAGAGGGGCTTCCAATAAGGATTTCTCCTTCTTGGCCATGCAATTAGGTGACCAAACCTCTCCTTGTGATGAACTTTCTAGAAATTGCCAATAATGCTATCTAATAATATTATTCAAATAATATGAATTATTGATCCGATAATGAAATCTCGTGCGGTGACAATTATTGAAACAACAATAATATAAAATATCAACGCAAAGAATTATTGAATCAATAAAATAAAATATTGAACAATAATTATCAGTAACAATTATTGAGTAGTGCCTTCTTCACGTAAGAATCAATAATTCAAAATACTGCAAATACCGGTAATGCTATCTTTGTGCAACCACGCCAGACATCGTATTTTAACCACTGTGTATTCCAACAATGTTAATGGTAACAATTATGCCGTTATTTATAAAACTCAAACTTGTCGTTTTTTTCATCCGACAGTTATTACATTATGGGACCTGATAAATGCATACCGTCATATTTAATATTCCTCGACGGCAGAAGAATATTCTACGACCAAACGAATATTCCCCGACAACAATGAGTATTTATAACCACTTGCATATTTTGAATAAAATTTCATATATCACCCTTAACTTTACTTTCTATCAATTTAACCATTTACTAAATAGGAAAATTGAATATTTTTATTTCATAAAATTTGGGGTCTTACAGTAACATCAATCAATATACATCTTTGCACTACGGGCCAAAGATATTCATTTGTATCACCAGTTGGTCATGTTCATCTAAACACCTATTCATCTTTGCACCACGGCCAAAGATATTCATCGTGTAATCATTCATCTTTGCCCTTTACTGCCAAATATATTCATCAAGTATCACCATTAAGGACCCAGGATGATGAAAACATTTTAGAGAACGAATCGAGTGAGAGACAAAAGGACAAATATTAGGATTTGTATTTCGGTTTATCCAAATTCAATAATACTCCATAATAACCAAAAAGTGAAGTAGAATTCAAAATAAAGATCAAAACATGGATACAATCAAAGATAGTAACCATAAAAGACATCTGGGAAGAAAAAGAGAAAATTTCATTTTTTGGTGAATAGTATCGTATTTGTGAATAGTGTCGTATACGTGAATAGTTCCGTATGCGTGAATAGTAACCCCGACACAAAAAGTTCCAAATTTGATTAAAAAGTTTAGATCAATACTTTGGCATAATGATATTGAAAGAAATAATATCATATATGAAGAAAATAATATCCCTTACCTCAAAGAAACAGTACTTCGGAATGAAACGTCGGATATGATGTTGAATAAAACTTGTACTGAAAAACAACTCTCAAAGTATCTAAATACTCACAAAATACGCTTGATAATATAGAGAGAGAAAGAGAGAAAACTTATGTTTCTGGTGTGATTTTCAATTCTAACTTAGCCCTCTATTTTTAGGAAAATTTTAGCCCACAAGGCGGACTTGACTTTCTTTACTGATGGCTTTACTCGCTACTATTGCCACCCACCACATTTGAAATAAAATTCAGCACATTTTTTCACCAACCACAAGTGAGGCCCACTCAATTCTAGAATTTTCCACCAAAATCATTTATAAACTTAATTTTCGAATCAGTCACCTCTTAAAATTCATAACAAATCATACGTTCAATTTTAACGGTTCAAAATTTATGGAATATAACTTACGCAATATATCTCAAGAACAGTGATTTAATTTTTAATACCTCCATCCCGACAAAAATACCTCAACATTAATTCCTTTAATTATATCTACATAAAATAAATATATCCATCAATTATATCCACATAAAATAAATATTTCCTTATCATATAAATCAATAATTAATTATTCATAAATAATATTACAGAATCACAATTATGACAACCAGGCCGTTGCCAGGAAAGATGGGGCTTTCCAATAAGGATTTCTCCTTACTGGCGCGTAATTAGATGATCAAACCTCTCCTTGACAAAACTTTCTAGACATTGCCAATAATGTTATCTAATAATATTATTCAAATAATATGAATTATTGATCTGATAATGGAAAATATTGTGCAGTGATAATTATTGAAACAAAAATAATATAAAATATCAACGCAGCAATTATTGAATCAATAAAATATTAAAAAGTAATTACTATAATAATTATTGAGTAGTGCCTTCTTACATAAGAATCAATAATTCAAAAATACTGTGGAATACCGTGTGTATCGCTAACCAACCACACATATTACGTATTTTTAACCACCGGAGTAATCCAAAGAGTACTTAATTGAGAACGATTGCGCGCCGTTATTTATAAAAACTCAAACTTGTCGTTTTCTTCATCCGACAGTTATTCTGTTATCACGAATGACTGCCCCGTCGTACGAATATTCTCCAACAACAAGAATATTCCACGACTAAACGAATATTCCCCGACAAAATGAATATTTTATAACCACTTGCTTATTTTATAAAATTTGCACATTTCACCCATAATCAAAGTATTATATCAAATTAACTCCTTATTATTTCAAGATAATAATTAGAGAAAAAATTAATTTTATTCATAATAAGTTGGGGTCTTACACATACTAAAACTTCTCAAAATGCCAACAGTTTATGTATTGTATGTGTGAAGCAATAATTGATGATATAGTGTTCAACCAAGGATGGTACTATCTTGCATGCAAAAAATGTTTCCGTAAGATAAAAGATCCATCAAGCAAATTACAACGTCAAAATTGCATAGGCGAAGAGATTGGGACTACACAGCGCTACAAAGTCACGCTCAAAGTTAAGGATAACACTGGCGAAACAACATTCGTTTTATTCAATCGAGAGGCTTCACAACTCATAGGTGTTCCTATTAACCATCTCATCAATCAAAGAAAGGAACTCACCTCAAATTCGGTACATTACTTCATAATAAACCCATTTTTTTAATAACATCTACCATTATATATTGTTATATTTTTATAATGATTGAGTCATATCTACTAATAAAATCACAAAATACAGGATATATCAATGCAAGACACTCCACCAATTATATATAATATCCGAAGGAAGAGTTGTTTGTTTCAAGTCAAAATCACTCCAAATAACACTCAAAGAGGCTATAAAAACTGCCAAAAAATCCACCTAGAGGGAAGAATGAACAAACAGATGATACAACTGAATGTTTCTGCATAAAACAAATTCTTATTGTCAAGCTACCAGAGGGATCAGAAGTAAATTTCTTTACTTTTAACTTTTTAACATTCTATTAAAAAAATGTAATAATAACAAATATTATAATGCTTATAAAATGAATATTACTGCTATAGATCATATACTGCACATGTGAGGTCACAATAGTTCAAATTCAACAGGAACAAGGATGGTACTATATCACCTGCAACAACTGCCTCAGACAAATTAAGGAGTTATCCACAAAATTACAATGCCACAATTGTTTGAGCGAAAAAATGGAAACTATCAAATGGTACAAGCTGACAATTAAGGTAAAGGATACCACAGGAGAAACAACATTTTTCATGTTTAATCGAGAAGCTGCGCAGGTTATAGGAGTTCCTATCGAACAACTACTAAATGACATCAACAAAGAATATTCCCCAACAGTAAGCCTTTTGTATATACATATTATTCAAAAAAATAATGTTAAATCACACAATGACACTTGCTAACCATTCAATATTATGCAGGGTATAACTATGCAAGAACTGCCACCAGAAATTCAAAATATATGTGGAAAGAATTGTATGTTCCAGATCAAAATTACACCGTACAACACAGAATTGGGCTACGAAGAATATACAGTATCAAAGGTTCAAAAAATCAAATCAGAGGATAAATTTGAGGGACAAAACATGACACCACAAAAATTTTGGGAGAGATAAAGCATCAAAACAATGACAAAACTGATTAGCCAAAAAATACAACAGACCGGGAAAAGAAGAACAAAAGAAAGATAACTGATTTTGGGGAAGATTTGGAATAAGATATCCAAGTTAACTTGAAGTGTTTTCCAGCTGTTTGATTGTTTTCAGTAGTATTATATGAATTCCTTCAAGTTTGGCTAATGATGGGACTATTTTATAATTGTAAAGTTGGAATCTTCATGAACTTAAGATAAAACAAAGGAGTAATATATCTAATTTTACTTATCAAATAAATAAAGAGATGTCTAATGTTCAAAGTTATAATAGTTTAGCTCAAAACTACTTTCTCTTGACAAATCAGTAACTCAAAACTTTCCATGGGAAATGGTTCCTCTTTCAAATTTCCATGATAATAGAAATTATGAAGGAAAATAATTTACCTTCAAATTTACATCTAACTAGCAGGCTGTAGCTATTTTGAATACTGTGAATCTTTGGTAGTCCTTCAACTTTTGCAGCATGTACAAACTCCATGACTCCCTAAGAAGTTTCATTAGAAACGCCTAAGTAGCGTAGCTGAAAAAATTTGTACACTGCTCATGTCAGCAAAGTAATAATGATACAGCAGGGTACCAATAATTAGCCATATATAATGATGTGCAATTCTAACCTTAAATGGTAACATTTTCCCATTTTCTTTCTTTTCTTTCAGTCATCAGAAAAGTTTTTTGAAGTGTTACTTAGTTATTGTTTCGCTATTTTTCAAGAGTATTGAGTTGGTATAACAACATTTAGAATGCAACAAACAATTAGAAAACGATACAAAAAATCCATTATCATGGTGCTTCATCCATATGCAACATTAAATCCTTTTGGGTGCTTTCAAACAAAGGCAGGTAACAAAATCCCCACCCCCCACCCCCCACCCCCCCCCATAAACAACACTTCTTGGGGTGACTTTAAAATGAAACTTTAATTTTTGTAAAAAATTGCCAAGGATTTTACCCAAGTTCTTTCAGGCTAATTATGTCAGGATATGGATAAAAGACTAAAGGTTGTACGGTTGTACCCAGTGTTCCTGCAAATAGCAGAATCTGGGGAGGGTCGTTAGGATAAAAGATTAAAACATTTATATTTACAACTATGTACAAACTATAAATATAATTCGATGTATTAACATATCAAGTGAAATACATGAAAGAAAAACTCCCCACGCATTATATCTTAATCTCCAATGTACAAATATTTATATTGTTAAATAGGACAGAAATAAGTAAAAACCAAATTAAAGAAAGATCTAAGTTAAATAAAGGATCGAGAACCTACTGTGATGGTTGGATCCATAGTTATGCAAGGCCGGCGATGATCGGAGGTAAATCACGGACTAAAATTGAAAAAATGAGAAACCACCCAACAGAATAGCCGCATAAATTGCAACTACCCATATGCAAATCCCTAACACGACGATAAAATTCACACACCGACGACTTCAACAAATCGATTACGATGATGGAATTCCCCCTTATTAGTCGGAAAAAATAAACGCCGACGAAGGAAAATGGAAAGGCAGAAAAACGGAAAGAAAGAAAAACAAACGGACTTGAAATATTATTACATTCATTGAATAATTATGAAAGAAACCAAGCGGTGCAGTCCAGTTGTCCTCAAATAAAAAAAAATAACACATAAAAGTCTCCAAAAGTCACCAACAAAAAAACATAAAATATTAGAACTATAAAAATTGGTGTGGTCCAGTTGTCCTCGAAGAAAAAAAATAACACATAAAAGACTCCAAAAGTCACCAACAGAAAAACATAAAATATTAGAACTATAAAAATTTATAAAATATAACGGATAAGCATTGATGACAAAAAGAAATAAATACTTATTAAATATAAAACACCTATAAATACTACTATCACATAAACAAAAAACCCAATACACAAATAAAATCATACAAAATACTAAATAATGGATATCAGGTAAAGTAATTAGTTTGTTTTACATCTACAGGTCATATAAAAGGATTTGCATTTGAATTTTCAAGGTCAAAAGCAGAATGCAAGTAGTATCTGTTCATCTGAATTTTACTTCAAGCAGCTTGGAAAAAAATTATGAAGATCCCACTCAAAAAACCATCTACTATATTAGTCTAAACTATACATAGTTTTATATATACAGAGAAATTACTTACTATGGAGAATTTGATTCAGAGATAAAAAGTTTTTCAACACTTGGACCGGCGAAAAAGCTTTCCAAGACATTATGCTATAACTGATGTTCAAAATGGTAGGTATTCTAAAGCTCTATTCTGTTAGATGCACTAATTTAAGGAAAAGGACTTGAGAAAAGTAAAGAAGCCCAACAATCATAATCCTGAGAAAATAGACAGATAACACATGCTATACAAATGCAACCAATATTGTTATGAATTTCAAACACATAACATTATTTTGTTGTTTTAAGAAAATAAAAATTTTCCCATTGTAAGGCTATCAAATCCACTCATTTTATTTGGTTGCATTGCATTATAGCCATCAAACTGGAATTGGGGTTGCTCTAATTGAACTTAAATGTTATTTTTTCTCCAGTACCAACTGCAAAAGTGAGGAATGATGTTTTATTCCAAATGCTAGGCAAAAAAGCTGAAATGCAAATAAAAAAGAAGTATAGATTATTATTTTTTAATTTAAAAAATATATATACGAAGAGAGGGGAAACCTGGAAAATGGGTCTATTTCTCTGGGCAGTAACATCCTCAACTTTAGCACCTCGAGTTCTGTTAGCTTGTTCCAACTGCCCTCAACACTCAAAGCCAAACAAAACAAAACAAAACAAAAAATAGCGTTAATTAGGGTTTACTTAGAAATCATCAAGAGAAAAAGTACAAAAAAAAGAAGAGGATGAATCAATTAGTAGTATAATGAAAGTTTAAACCTGGTCTTCGGAAACGAAATAGCATGAATTCACTAATAATCTAACACTTCACAAAAATATCAATGAACACCTAACAAAATATCAATGAAAACTTGGGCAGGCATGTAAATTTAATCTGATGTTCAACTAATAGAAACTATACTAAAGTTGTTTCCTAATATCTCTTTTCCCACAAAACAATCATCTATACCCTACATTTGTTGATGTTTGAAAAAAAAACGCCAATTTCAATGACAAAAACAAAAACAAAAAAGAAACAATGATAATAAATAAAAAAGTTTGTTGATACACATACCTTAAAATGTACTGTCATTCTCAAGATCAGCCTCCTGAACCGAACTGCGATAGAAATTTGCTTCACTTAAAAAAATGGAAATAATAGCCTTCATGTCATTTTATTACTTGGATAAATGATTTGTTTGATCAATTATTATAAGACTGAATATTTGACAAGAGTCCACAAATTATAACTTGGTTATGAGCCAATTTGACAAGAGTCCACAAATTTTAAATTGGTTATGAGCCAATTATTTCTCATTTATTTGGTATTAACAAGCATCATATGTTACTATCATGTTAATAATATGTGCAATTGCAAAATTGTTAATGGGTCTATAGCATCAAAAGCCACATGATATATTTAATATTTGTATGTGTTAAAGCAAAAAAAAGGGTTTTTATTCATGTCTATATGTATGGCTACTACTCCATATATGTTTATTATCATGTTTGATAATTGGCATGTTTCATAAAATATCATGAAGAGTAATTTGTAATATGTAGCTCTTTTTCTCTAACCTAAAGAAAAGTTGGTCATTTCATTTTATTAATGAGGGAAATGATTTGTTTGATCAATTATTATAAGTCTGCATAATTGACATGAGTCCACAACTTTTAAATTGGTTATGAGACAATTATTTGATATTAACAAGCATCATATGTTATTATCATGTAAATAATATGTGCAATTACAAAATTGTGAATGGGTCTATTGCATCAAAAGCCACATCTGATATATATAATATTTGTATGTGTTTAAGAAAAATAGGGGTTTTTATTAGTCTTTGTTTAGTTTTTCAATACTATATTTTCTCACTTCAAACCATTTTTTGGTTTTGTTTTCTCTGTTATAGTTTCATATTTGCGCTATTTTTCTTTTTATTTTTTGTGGGATAGCTTCTTTTTGATTGGAATAGAATGAGGTGAGGCTGACTTATAGAATCACTTTCACTTGCATGTGCTTTCTTTCATATTTTAATTTATTTCATCTATTTCAGGATCGTAACATTAAAGTTGAATCAGTTGAAGAAGAAAACTTTCAAGACAATTCACCCAAAAAAGATGAAGACCATAATCACGAAAAAAGAGTTGCAATTTCAGGTCTAAAAAGCCTTTGTGCAAGCAGAATAATACGAATAATAGAGGAACAAAGATCAAATTCGGTTGGATGTGAATACTAACCACACCTTATTATATATTAGTATTGATTTCTTGATTTACTAATGTTTGATTTTATTTAATGTTTTGTACAAAATTTGTTTCACCACGACGACGTTCCTTCTTTGAATGGGGTGATTAGCCGAATAAGATGTGCATATCGAAAGAAAAGAGAAACAAAACGAAGAAAAGATAGAAACTTCATAGGAGTGAACAAGAAAAACAAGGGTATTGGGAAGATTAATAGGTAAAATTATTTTTAAAGTGTACGTTAACTGAAGATTAATTTTACTTACATGATTTGCATCATTATCTTCAATAGGATTCTCAGACCGAATAAACCCTTTTGAATCTACCTTCTCATCAGCAGTAATTTCATCCTCTTTTCCAATTTTTTAAAATTCCCTCAAATTCTATTCTCTCTCTCTTTAAAGCTATGTTCAACATATCTTCATCAGAATCATTTCCTCTTAAACTACCACAACCTTCTAAACAATCTCCGGTATTTTTCCCAACGCCCAAGTGGAAACCTATTAAGCCACGTCTCCTTCATTGCTCAGGGTATCACTCTGCTTACCAGGAATTATTTATGATACTGTTATGTTCTAACCAACACTCATTCGTTATTTGTATTAATTTATTTCTCAGGAAGAACGGGGAGAGCATTGGATTGTCTAGAGGACCTAATTAGATTGAGTGAGCACATCTGTCTATTCTATTATTATATTATTGATGTAGTACTTCTTTTTTTGACATTTTGCCTCACTCGGCCACAAATTATATATTTCAATTTAGGTTAGAGAGTGAAGATAGCATGTCTGAGATACGTATATTTTGTTTCAGAGTTGAGTTATTTAGCAAAAAATTAACATTGTTAAATCATGATAAACATTGTTGTGTTCTTTTTATAATAGCTTTAAGTTTTTAGAGCAGTTGGTTACTTCACAGAACCGATTGTATATTTTTTTCTGGGACAGTTGCAAAGTATGAATCCTCGGCCATAAAAGATGTATACCGACATTTGGCAACTTTTTAAGGAAGCTCAAAAGAGTAAAAGTTCTTTGCATTCCCCTCCCTTCAATTCTTACATATCTGTCATTTTTTCTACAAATGAATTCGTATGTGCATCATACTCTAATATATGCTTTTTATATTCTGTTTGATAATGCTTGCCATTCAGATATTCTTTACTTAAACAAGCAATGTATGAAGGCCTTAGAGGAGCTGAACAAAATGAAGAGAGAAAAGGTGAACAAGCAGGCCAACATTGGGAAAGGTGATGGTCACTTGAATATGATATTTATGTACAACTTATGCCGTTGTTGCTATTTAATTGTTTCCGAGTAGTGTTATAACCTTCTACTTAGCAGTGAGTCGTTGAAACAAAATGAAAAACTTTATACAGGACTTATTATTTATACACATCTAGTTGTTGAGTGGTAAGGTATAGTGCCGACATCTCACGCTTGACACTTTCTTCAGCGATCGTCTTTATTTGATTCATCAAACCATAGTCTGAAGCTCGACTGTAAATAAGGAAAAGATAATTGAATGTTTTCAATAAATAGATCGACTTTTGATCAACATCTCTACTGCTAGAGAATCCGAAAAAAGAGACTTCTATGGATTTACCAATTCATCCAAAGATGTTTCAAATCAACATTGAAACACATTGGTCATTCATCCTTAGAAATTTAGGTAATAATAATTGCATCCCGTTATTTACTTTTTTCTGTTCGTTCATACAAAATGTATGGCAAACATAAGAGATTTTATTTTCTAAAGTTTGAACATGAAAATAAATATTAACTTAAACAGAAAAATGTGTCACTGGTAAATAAACTTTCTAGCTTCGTTTAAACATGTAAGGAAGTATAATATTCATCCATAAGAAAGTTCTTACCTGAAACCAATTCTTCCCTGCTTCTCCATGGGTTTGCGTGGTAGCCAAAACCTGTTTCCCATAATTTCTGCTTTCAAATTTGAGTTTCAAGAAGTCCAATCAAAATTATTAACAAACAGTGAAATCTCTAGAAACACAAATATCTGGTTGATGTGGGTCTACTTTGGAATAGGCATATCCTGAGAATTAGCCAAACTTTCAAAAAACTCTAAAAAACATAATCTTATAAGTTCTTTCTATTAATAATAAATATATATTCATTTTTTCTTCTTTTTTTGTTGGATAACAAATGTAGATATATTCATTACAGTGTAATTACTCCTAGTCACTAAGTTTATCATACCTCAACAAAGCCATCCCCAAAATTCACGCCAAGTTATATGTGCGAGCTAGGTGACGATTGAGAGAAAAGAAATTGAACTGGGTTAGGATGAAAATATTTCTTATGCCACTGTTGATACAAAGAAATTAATAAACCATGTGCATAAGAACATGACACTGAGTACAACTTGAGAAAGTAATTAACAATAAAATGCAGACATTAAACTTGTGTGTGATTAGAAACATACACTTGTAGCATATTGGTTCATACCAAGATGGTAAAAACAGAAAGTTTCAAAAAACTTCCAGTAAGAATGCCTGAAAAATACAATATCTATATGTCACTAATAGAGAGTTCTTATGTGTTCCTTAAACAAATTAAAGTTTTTGTAGTGTTACAATAACAATATTTTGAAATAGTGACCTTGAATGTTGTGTCCCCAAATAAATACTTGCAAACTCAATTGTCAATTGCACAATCATGTAAAATATAATAATTGATTACTAACTACCGCATAAACTGTATATCTTTACTTTGACCAATTTCATGGCATTTCAAAAGTGAACACAAAAACAGGCCAATGGCATGTATAATAGGAACCATAGAAACTTTCTTTACAAAAAATCATCAGAAAATACTGTCCATATTTTCTGTTATCTAATTCAGTTTTTGTTCTCGATTTTTAGTTTTTCCTTACTATATTTTCTGAAAGTGACTATCAGTTTGGTTATCATTATTGACGGGAAAAAAAATCTTATTTAAATCAAGTACATATAGAAACACTAAATCTTGCATGTGTATATCAATATGTCAATTTAAGTATAAACACCAAATCTTGCATGTGTAAATGTGTTGGGTATTCATAACCAAAATGATTATGCATACCCTTGCTGGCACTGATGAGAAAATAGCCATCTGGAGTGACTGGACTGTAGAACCAACTGGTCGCGAATGCCCATGGCACATCAGCGGCACTGCCACTCTTTTTATCCATTCCTTACAATTTCCAACAAAAACCCTAGAACAGAGGTAAAGTCTTACAAATATACTGTATCACACCACACACACAATTTGAATTAGGAAAATCAGATCAAACCCCACTTTTTGTAATGAAAATGTAAGTATCAGATAACAATGAAAACTGAAAACTTGTGACGAACCTTTTCTATGCTTCAAGATTAATATTCGAGTCCAATCAAGGTTCCTTCCTCTTCCTACAAAACTCATTCTCTTGTATAAATAGTCAACTCAAGGTCAAATTGGAATAACAAAAAATAAGATTTGGGGAGGGTAAAAGGAGTAATGCCATGAAATTTATGCAGAGAAATTAACATGTAATAATCAACCAAAATTATTTATTTTGGTATTGGCGTCAAATTGACGACCATCAGTTGTGCTAAGAATTTGGACCAAAATTCCAAGACTGACACGCAGAAATTGGACAAAAATTGCTTCTCAATATTAAAAATGAACCTTATAATATATTCTCAGTTTTAAATTATGGCACTTGGAGCACTATCAGGTTCAAATTTGGGATTCTAAAATTAATTAATAATCTTATTGTTTGCTTTTGAAGTTGGTGTTTCTGAATTATTTAAATTACCAACAGATGAAATTCTCAAATTTCAAAAAGATAATTACATTTTTAAATAAACTACAATGCTAATGGAATCCAGATTGCCTATTAATTCCATACTCAGTATGATTCCAAGAGCAATCTGACCAAAGAAAATTGACAGGGTTGAAGGTGCATTACCATTAGCATTAGGATTAAAATGTGGTCCTGTAATAATGTAATTGAACCAAAAATCACAACATAACACCAAACAACAATAAAATCTAATATAATTAATCATCAATCAAAACACAGCTAAAACCAAAACTTCAACCAATTAAATCTCAAAAGTAAAAAATACGATCAAATCCAACATATTGAGATACACCCATTTGTGGTATCACCAAATTTGTGCTGCACAACAACCAAAATAATTATAAAAATTTTAGAATCATATGATTTTAAGAAATATAACAACAATCAACAACTTCACACCAAGTTTACTTACAAAATGAAACCCATTAGGTCAAGGAGCAAGTCCAGTTACCTTTGTGATTGCAGTTGTTAGTGAAGTTTTTCCATGACCAATATGTCCAATGGTACCAACATTCACATGAGGCTTTCTGGATCAGAAAAGAAAGAGAATAAATAAAAAAAGGATAAATTATATAAGTGGTAACGCATGGTCATATAGAGAACATTATAAATGCAGACATCAGAATGACAGCCATACATAAAGTAATCCATACAAATTTTACATGAAAGTTCTGAAAATTATGAAATAAATAAATTTTTACCTTTCAATAATAATAAAAGTTGTAATGAAATTTAACAATGTTATAATTGAATCTAACATATCTAATGCCAATGAATAATTTCGACCCCCCCTTCATAAATTTTCTGAATGTTCTCTGCTCGTGGTCAAAAGTAGACAAATCAGTACTTTTATATTTCAATCAACACTTATTCATGATAAAACAAATCATTTATTCAAAATGGGTTATTAATGTTTCACAACATTCATTCAAACTGCCAACTAAAGTTGGGTTTCATTATCGAGCAGAAACAAAAATAAAAATAACCCATTAAATTTTTTAATTTGAAGTTCATCCTCACACCAGAAAACATTGAACCAAGTATCCTTTAATTTCTCAACAACCAAACAGTTGTAACTGAATATAAGTGTCCATTCCAAATTTACATTCCAAACACTAATTAATTATAAAATAAAAAAAAACACAAAATCAAACACTCAGAAAACTGAAAAGAAAATCGTACATAAATAGTTAAATTTGATTGCATGAATAAACTCACTTATGTTCTTGTGAAGGTGGCCATCGATCAACTATGAAGAAGAGGAGTCAGTCAACTGAAGGATGGACTTGTGTGAATTTTCAAATTGAGCAAGTTGACTCTTAATTATTTAAGAGTTGGCTCAGTGAATTTTGCAATTGAAGGGTGACTTGACAAAACACACTATAAAACAGTTTTACAGGAGTGTTCTTAAATTTTAAGAACCCAACTTTGAAATACATTAATCCACTATGTCACCAACTATTAATTAGCAAGAAAAGGTAGAGCTTTAGTTTTTCTTGGTTATTCATCATGGTAAGAAACTAACTAAAAAACATTATTACCCAAATCAGATCAACCATTGGGGTTAATAAGATACTATGAACTGGGAACCTAAAATAGAGAACATAAAAAAATACTACAAAATTTGTATTCCATTTTCACAATTATTGAATCAAATTATTGATTTATTACCTCTTCGATAATCTGAACAGCCACCGTATCTTTGACACTCCCCCTGAATTCAAAAACTCTGCCTTCCCAAAAATCTAAAATAACAAATAATAAAATTAAATCAAATAAATAAACATCAAATCACATAACTTTAAAGGGAATTTTGAGAGAAAGAGAGTAACTTTACTTCACAACCAGTGGGCTTGAGAAAAGGTCAAGTAATCCCGATTAGAGGGTGTTACCAATAGCAAAGAATGATTCCATTTTTGGGTTTATTCTTTTTAAAGGATGTATGGGTATTTTCGGAAGAAGACGACTTTGAATGGTAATTGTTGCAGAGAAAGTAAGAGAGCACGGCTATGGAGACTGACGCTTAATAGATTCAGCCACGGCGGCTTCATCGATAGCAATTGACGGCTTCATTCGGAAAACTCAGATGGAAAAGTAGGGTAGCGGAAGGGGAAAAAACTGAAAGTGGAAGAAGAAGAAGAAGAAGAAGAAGAAGAAGAAGAAGAAGAAGAAGAAGAAGTTACTTTCCCTTGATTTTTCCAGAGATTGAGGGTTTTCAGACGTGTAAAAATAGGGGTTTTAAAAGATGAGAGGAAGGGAAGAGGCAGGGTGAGAAGAGAGGTGTGAAGAGGCGGTGATTTATATGGGTGAAGCGATAGAGGGAAAAAAGAGAAGAATCGCTCGAGAAGAAGAGAAAGAGTCGATCGACTATGAAGAAGAGGAGTCAGTCAACTGAAGGATGGACTCGTGTGAATTTTTTAATTAAGCGAGTTGTCTCTTAATTATTTAAGAGTTGGCTCAGTGAATTTTGTAATTGAAGGGTGAGTTTTGGATCAGTCTTACTAATTCATAACATAAATTTCAAATACTCGGTACGAATTCCCAACAAAATTCTTTTAAATTGAACATCAAGATTACAAATGCTATCAAACCCAACGTAACCAATTTACATCCTGAAATTTAAACACCATATAAAAATACAATACTATATCTTTCAAAGATTTAAGCTCCCTTTGGTCCGGTGAACTTCTTTTTGATTTGCTGTCTTGGAATTGAGTTCTTCATAAAATAAAGTAATGTACCATTTTTGACTTCATAACAGTGTAGTATCCAATTTTCTCCCACTTGCACTCTTGGTAGGAACATAAAGAAAAAGAAAAAGATATAAACCATTGCATGACTTCTATCATAAACATGTAAAGACTAAGTTTTAGAAACATAAAAGGGCACCACGAACCCAACAAACTACAGTTGTTTGGGTTTATAAAACACGATATTATTTATACAGTATATACTATGGTAATACTTTCAATTCTTATCATTTAAAAAACCTAAAATAAATTCCCCTAGAATAATTCGGAAGAATCCACAAATTTAGATTCGTGATTTTGCTGGAATTTGTAGACCTAAAAGAATCCTCACTTAGTTATTTCTTATAGTGTATAAAAATATATAATAAATACATAAGATCACCCTAAGATCACCCTAAGCGCTAGTTGCCCCATCCATTGCATAGGTAAGCCTACTGATTTTTATAACACTGACTCAAATAGCTTTTGCACGTCAGTCTCTCCTTGATAAAACAATTCTGCAGATATGCTAATACATAACGAAGAACTCTCACCAAAAATATTGGATGTGAAAGTTGAACTCCTACTGCAGGTGACGTAAGTACAATACCTGTTATTTGGTTCTCAAGTGAAAGGTCAAGTGCTGCCTACATTGATAAATGTCAAATCCCAAGCTTTAGATATAGTAAATGGGGTTTATTAAAGTTGAAAGTTCAAAAATTCATTATCAAGTAGTCTGAAACACACAACATACAGAATAACCCATATTCAACTCAGTAATATAAAGAATCACTGACCAATTGAGCAAAAACATTAAAAAAATTGCCCAAGTCAATTCAATATCAAGTCATCCTCAATATATATATATATATATATATATATATATATATATATATATATATATATAAATACACACACACAAAAATAAAACTAATTTGAAAACACAGAATTTCCCAACTGAACAGAACACAGATAAAAAGTCAAGACAATATGCTTAAAGCATCCAATTACATGATGTAGTGAATGACTATAGATCTCAGATTAGTTATCAGCGACTAATTAGATACCTTCATCCTCATGGGTCTCACAACCCATATTCTTAAGTGTTAAAAAAATTAGATATGAAGTTTTACATAATTTCATAACAATTTTGGCACACCCAAGACAACAACATCCACCATTACAACATTATAACATCTTCCATCTCCCAGATTAATGTCTAGATAGTATACCACATTGTCTAATAGAAGAAGAATCTTTTCAGAAAAATCTAATGACCTTGACGTTTCAACATGAGTAAATACATACTCTAATGTGTAAAAAATCAATTTGCTCTAAAAACCCATTAACGACATGCAAAGTCATGCAACAAAGGTAATATAATAAAAATTAACACTAACTTGAATGAATTGATCACAAATGCATATAATCATGATTACAATTATGAAAGGACAAAAAAAAAGAAACCAATGTTGAAGTAAAGGATTCTAAAGAAAAATAAAAATGTATTACTCTAATGATCATAAGTGGATTAAAGAGGAAAAATATTGATGAATTTGTTAATTGAGATGCCAAGGTATCACTAAATTTGATGAATTTGTTGATTGAGATGCCAAGATATTACCAAATTTGTAATGTGGAAATATCTGTTTCAAGGTTGAGCTATATACCCATACTCTTACTAATACAACTAAAAACTGTTCTAAAAATTTTGAGGGAATATATCTTGCCTTATTTTGAAGAGAATAATATGTATAGCAAAACTAAACATCTAATTATACCACATAAGCAAAATTTAAATGACCCAAAAAAGTGTCATTATTCCCAACCACCCTTGTATAAGTTTTTCATTTTGCATAAAAATATAGCACACCAAAAATGACAATTGCTGAAAGTAAAGTCAGAGTTTGATTTCCATTTATCGTTGAGTTCATTAGTCTTTCTACATAACTTAAACCCTAGACAAAACATGAACCTAAAATAAATTGACTAACAGAATACAAAATAAACCATAAATTCACAATTATGCAGAAAATAATTGAGAAAGGTGTAGCTTAAGTAATAATCACATTAATTGCAACAACTCTTCAATAAAATAATAGTTCCCATTCCTCAAAATCTCATAAAAAGCAAGCAAATTGATCTCAAAGATAAAAAAAATCAACTTTAAACAGAACACATTACCATTAGGATCAATCTTAATGACATTGCCTTGTTATCCTTGAACTGCGATTCTTTAGGCTAATCACAAAAGTCTGCCACAAAAAACAAACAACCCCAAGATCACCAATTAAATTCAAGTCCTAGAATACTCATTCAATTTCCAAAATAATTCCAAATATCATAAAACCCACTAAAAAATACATCAAATACAAAACCCAATATGATAAATCTTTCATATATCTATGAAGTATAATTTGGTGAAATTGAATCAAACCTTCAATATCAATTCACTGTCGCTTCCATCATCATCTTTAGTATCAGCATTGTAATATGATTCCTTAGCACTAATATTGAGCCATTTTTGCATAACAACTCTAGCCCATAAGAGTTGCAGACATGTGCAAACCAACCAACATAATTCAGCTCAATTTGCAATCCAAAAACTCCAAAATCCAAACCAAACAACTTCCTCTTTCATTTACAACTAACACCGAAAACCCAAAGGAAAATTCATCATTTGAGATTTTATAGAAATAGTAAAGTTCGTACCTTTCAGAGCGAGAAAGGGTCTTTCCAACTTTTGTATGCTAAGAGTGGAGAAAGAAGCAAAGCGAAGTATAGAGGAGGGACTCATCTACACAAAAAATTGATATTCAAGGTGACACACCCAATCCAATAGGTATATGAATACTCACCACATCAAACTGGGGTTTTTTATAACCAAATCTCACTCCTTTTCTAAACCCATAAGATCCATTATTCTCTCTGAACTCCTTTTGAAACTTAAGCAAAAGCTACTGATATTTTCATTTTATTTTATTTTTCATTAATAATCTTAGTAAAAAATCAATGTTTAGTAGATCTTCAAATATGTATTGATTTCAAAATGATCACTGGCAATATATTTCACATACATAGGAGACGTAAGATTGAACAACTCAATTTATTAAGTTCAGTAAATATTAGAGAAAAGAATAAAAGAGATACATACATTGAACATTTATTAGAACTTCAAACTGAAATGCATCCAACATCTATCATCTTCAATTTGATAATCTAGAGTCTGATACACAATCAAAGCCAATAGATGATCTAACTCAAATTAATGATAATATATATATATATATATATATATATATATATATATAATGCTTGACTACATACAATAATTGTTTAATAATGCATTTGTGTAGGCTTATTTATAAAATTAAAATTGTAATTGATCATCTTAATTTATATGAAAATATTCTTCAAATATTAATTAAGCTCAACAACTTTATCGAAATAAGGTAGTAATTTTATCCAAATAAGGTTTCTTCTCCTAATTAAACAAATATATGTTCAAGTAATCAAAACACCATCAAAAGATAATAAGTTTTATGGTTTACAGTTTCAGATTATCACTCACTTCGTCAGTCATTGACTTCCATTTGTCAGCACCTTGCTTTCCAACCTATTTTGAAAAACATAGCAAACATTAAGAGGGAAAAATCATCAATTTCTGCGCAGCTTTTCAATAAATGTGTCTGAGCAAGCAGATTCCCACGGAGAAATCAATATGTTGTGTTTGTTTTATAAATAAAATTAATATCAATAAGTAAACCAAATAAAATACAAACAATAGCTCAACACCCAAATTAAAAGTTACAGGACGAAAGTCCCATCTCAATTAGTCAAAAATTAAACTAATATGTACTTGATATCTCAAATTTCAACTTATTGCCCAGTGTGCACTAAGTTTACTTAACCATCATATAATTAAAAAAAAATCACAAAAATCTTGCCTCTAAGAAAAGAAGGCTGATAAGACTAACCTGGTAAATGCTACAAAATTGATCAAATTCTGTAGCTTCTCTAGAGATCTGCAAGAACAAACTAAACCATAGAAATCAAAAAAAAATTACAAAAAAAATAAAATACAAACATGACCAACAAAAATCTCATAAAAATCTGAAGAATTACCAGGAAAATTAGCCTAAACCTATTTAAAATCAGCAAAAAAAATCCATACTTGAGCAACATTTCACCTCTAAAAATCTATAAATCACCAGGAAAACAACTCTGAACCCACCAAACACTTGAAAAGGGTGGAAGAGAAATAAAGGGGAAAAAATAAAAAAGAAAAAAAAAACCAAGAAAAATGACCTTTTATATTTTTTTCCCTATAGCTAGAGAAATTAGGTACAGAAACCCCATAGCAACTAAATTAGAAGATCTTAAACTGTCTAAATATGCATACCAAAATCTTAAACTTAAAAACCAACATATTCTAAAATAACTCAAAAAAATATGATGTATACACACAATTATTAAAACCAACTATGCAAAAAATTATAAAATGAATATTACTGTTATAGATCATATACTGCACATGTGAGGTCACAATAGTTCAAATTCTACGGGAACAAGGATGGTACTATGTCACCTGCAATAACTGCCTCAGATAAATTAAGGAGTTATTCACAAAATTACAATGCCACAATTGTCTGAGCGAAAAAATGGAAACTACCAAATGGTACAAGCTGACAATTAAGGTAAAGTATACCACAGGAGAAACAACATTTGTCATGTTTAATCGAGAAACTGCGCAGGTTATAAGAGTTCTTATCAAACAACTACTAAATGACATCAACAAAGAATATTCCCCAACAGTAAGTCTTTTGTATATACACATTATTCAAAAAAATAATGTTGAATCACACAATGACAATTGCTAACCATTCAATATTATGCAGGGTATAACTATGCAAGAACTACCACCAGAAATTCAAAATATATGTGGAAAGAATTGTATGTTCCAGATCAAAATTACACCATAAAACACAAAATTGGGCTACAAAGAATATACAGTATCAAAGGTTCAAAAAATCAAATCAGAGGATAAATTTGGAGGGACAAAACATGACACCACAAAAAATTTGGAAGAGATAAAGCATCAAAACAATGACAAAACTGATGAGCAAAAAAATACAACAGACCAGGAAAAGAAGAACAAAAGAAAGATAGTTGATTTTGGGGAAGATTTGGAATAAGATATCCAAGTTAACTTGAAGTGTTTTCCAGCTGTTTGATTGTTTTCAATAGTATTGTATGAATTCCTTCAAGTTTGGCTAATGATGGGACTATTTTGTAATTGAAAAGTTGGAGTCTTCATGAACTTAAGATAAAACAAAGGAGTAATATATCTAATGTTACTTATCAAATAAATAAAGAGATGTCTAATGTTCAAAGTTATAATAATTTAGCTCAAAAAAACTTTCTCTTGACAAATCAGTAACTCAAAACTTTCCATGGGAAACAGTTCCTCTTTCAAATTTCCATGATAATAGAGAATTATGAAGGAAAATAATTTACCTTCAAATTTACATCTAACTAGCATGCTGTAGCTATTTTGAATACTGAGAATCTTTGGTAGTCCTTTAACTTTTGCAGCATGTACAAACTCCATGACTCCATAAGAAGTTTCATTAGAAACGCCTAAGTAGCGCAGCTGAAAAAATTTGTACACTGCTCATGTCAACATAGTAATAATGACACAGCAGGGTACCAATAATTAGCCATATATAATGATGTGCAATTCTAACCTTAAATGGTAACATTTTCCCTTTTTCTTTCTTTTCTTTCAGTCATCAGAAAAGTTTTTTTTAAGTGTTACTTGGTTATTGTTTCGCTATTTTTCAAGAGTATTGAGTTGGTATAACAGCATTTAGAATCCAGTAAACAATTAGAAAATGATACAAAAAATCCATTATCATGGTGCTTCATCCATATGCAACATTAAATCCTTTTGGGTGCTTTCAAAAAGGCACAACAAAAAATCCCCCCTATAAACAACACTTCTTGGGGTGACTTTAAAATGAAACTTTAATTTTTGTAAAAAACTGCCAAGGATTTTGCCCAAGTTCTTTCAGGCTAATTATGTCAGGATCTGGATAAAAGACTAAAGGTTGTAAGGTTGTACCCAGTGTTCCTGCAAATAGCAGAATATGGGGAAGGTCATTAGGACAAAAGATTAAAACATTTATATTTACAATTGTGTACAAACTATAAATACAATTCGATGTATTAACATATCAAGTGAAATACATGAAAGAAGAAGTCCCCACGCATTATATCTTAATCTCCAATGTAAAAATATTTATATTGTTAAATAGGACAGAGATAAGTAAAAACCAAATTAAAGAAAGATCTAAGTTAAATAAAGGATCGAGAACCTACTGTGATGGTTGGATCCATAGTTATTGATAAGTGGATTTTACACCTACTTATTGGATATCAATTTACGCGAATTATGCCAATCTCAAGTCCATTCTAGTATGTTTTAGTTGCATTTCATGTTATTTTGCATTGCATATATTTAGAACTCCTTTGGTGGAACAATTGTAGGAAATGGCATAGTTTAGTGGTGCTAGATGGCATGAGGCTGACATAGATGGCATGAGGTTGACGGATGCATGGCATGAAGGTATAATGGAGCAAGGAGACCAAGCATGGAAGGAATGAGTAGCAGGACAAAGCGATAGCAGTAGCAACATTGCAGAACCAGAACCAGAATCCACAGACGGCAAGCTGCACGGCCGCGCGACATATTAGGTCTGAGGGTGCGCGCCCACGCGAGAGCCCGGCTAGACAACATGACTTATTGCAAGTCTTGCGCCATGCCGAGAATACATCGAGGGAAGCCTTGTGACCATTGCGATGGCTAAAGCTACTGATTTGTTTTATTTTAATTTTTAATTAAGGGGGTCAATTAGGGCTTATATATTAGACGTATTTTCATTATGTAAGAGATATTCCACCCCTTGGGGGATCAAGTATCTATTGTTGCTTTCTCTCTTTAATTTTCATTATTAGACTAGAGTAGATTAGGACCCTAGAATAGCTAAGATTTGGGGATTGAAGCAATTTAACATCCTTGAAAGTTCAAAAGTGAAACAAGAGAAAAAACTCAGATTTGTTATTCTTAATCCCTAACTCTCTTTACTTTTCTTTATATCTTTCAATGTATATTCAATTGTGGATCATGGATTCTAATTCAATTATGAGTTAAACTCTATTTTGGGATTGCAATGGAATCTAGTGCCTAGTTTATTTTGACATACTTCATTGTTAGTCTTATTAATTGTTATGAGATTGTCTATTAAGATTCATGATTATTTGCTTAGTTGATTGGCCATCAATTATTGTGATAATCCATATGAACTTGAAAAATGAAGTATGGGTTTAGATCTGATCTTGATAGCTTGTGTTTGTATATTCTACATGGTGATGGGATGTATGATTTGTGCTTAGGATAGACATATACCGAGGCATCGCTCGTAGTCAATTGAGAACTTGGGCTTAAACCCTAATTATTTGTAAATCACATAGACATATAGTGGTTTAGGTAATTTGGGTGTTCATGTGTATTCTTTCAACTGGGGATTATATTTGATATGGGTATGGTACATTGAGAGATGGCTATATTTCACTTTTGTGTTCTCGACTAACAATCCACTATAATTAATTTGGCTTAACAGGAAGTGTGTCGATTTAAATGATTCAATAGGGGAAATTGTAATCTCGAGTCTTCATTATCTAGTTTCATTCTAGGGATAATTAGTATTATTTAATTTCATAGTTTTCATCACTATATAGTATCATTCGTTTAAATAAGACTGAAATGGTCATGGGTTAATGCTTGGTAAACTTTATTAGTTAATTCTCCGTGGGAACGATACTTTACTTTCTCTTTATTACTTGTTGACCGTGTATACTTGCATGCATATATTGATCGGTAAAACGACCAACAAGTTTTTGGCATCATTGCCGGGGAAGTAGCTTAATAAATTTTTGCTAACATTAATTTCAATCAAATTGGTTTTAATTTAAACATTTTTTTTGTTTTAATTATCTTCTTATATTTCTCTCTTTTCAGGTACCATGGGTGACTTTGCTTATCAATGGCCTTATGTAAATATGATTCAACCAAGGGACACAAGCACTGAGGGACTCAATGTATTTTCTACATTGTCAGCACAAATTGCAACACTTTCGGAAAAGTTGGATATTCTTGCCCAACGCATTCGAGAGATAGTAGTTACATGTGAATACTGTGCTGGCGAGCATCCGAGTTATCAGTGCAACATCAAGGTTGGACAAGTGCAGTTTGGGGGTGATTACTTCAACAACGATGTTTATCCTGATTATCAACAAGGTTGGGGGTATCACCCAGATTATGAATGGGGTTATAACTATCAAGATCAATACTGCATCTCAAGTCCAACATATCCATCAGATTTCTCATATCCACCTCCAATGCAACAAGAAGAAAATTCAAGGTTGAAGGAATTCATGTCAAAAAGCATAGCAGACCATGAAGAGATGATGATGAGTCAGGAGTTATCAAGCCAAAATCTTAACAAACAGATGGAACAACTCATTAATTCGTCAATGAATGGTCCTCAATACTTGGATTTCGAAACTGAGAAGGATAATTCAAGACTGGAGGAATTGTGGTTCAAATTTATAGCATCAACTGAGGAGAAGATGATTGAGCAAGAGAGGTCAATTCAAAATCTTCATAATCAGATGGATCAAATGTTCAAAGCCTTGAATAATCATCATCCAAACAATTGGTGCTATGACATGGACGATGAAATTGATGGATTGCTAGAAGTGTACATGCCACTGAATGAAATGAAAGGAGTGGACATTGAGGAGACAACTGGGGGTATAGAAAATGAAGAACATGAGCCAACTTTTATTATACCCCAAGTGCCTTCTCAGTTAGAGTTGAAAAATTCAGTGAATTTTTCACACCCATGTCCCCTTGGTAGTCACATCCAAAGCAAGAATTTCTACGATTATGAGGCCTCTTACAAACCATGGTGGGCTGAGGAAGAGATAATAGAAGAAGTAAATCTTGTTGTATCTATCATGCCTTAATGCAAAAATCTATTCACAGATACAACGGGAGAAGCACCTGGCGATGCAATTGAAATGGAGACATCATGTACAGGAAATATGCTAGGTGACTTCAATCCGAAGACTCTCATGATGGGGAACCTACCAAAGCACATAGCGGTTCTAATGGACGGAGGGTTCTTATCTTATCGTAGAGGAATCAGATAGCGGTATCAAGAAAAGAGTCCAGCTAACGAACTATAAACCGAGCGCTCGATGGGAGGCACCCCATCCAATCTTTCTCCCTCCTTGTTTAATTCTCATTTACATTTCCATATTTAGTAGATGTTAGATAGTGGTAAATCTTAATAGTAGTTTTATTGTTTCTTTTCTCAGGTTCAATCCAATTGCTATAAGCATTCAGGATCAAACAGAAGTCAAACCAAACTGAAACTACCAGAGTACAGGGTCGCGCGGTCGCTCCCAACTACAAGCCAAATACCGCGCGGCCGCGCCATAGCTCAGTCATAGAAAAAAATTGCTAAATTTTTAGAATTTCTGACTCAAGCATTCGGACAGTTAGAAGCCCACACTCAGTTTCCAAATATAGAATATCTCAAACTTAGTGATCGCCTGATATACCATCGGATCTTGAGGAGGCGAACGGAGATGACATTGCCACTTAGGGGAGTATTCTTTCACTTTTAATTACAATGAGGGCATTGTTTATTTTAAGTTTGGGGGTATTTATTGGGGAGTAGTATAGTAGCATGTAGTTTAGATTTGCATGATTAGTTTAAAATTCAGCATGTGTAGTTTATTTGTTTTATGTGGTAGAATTGTTTGTTTTAGTTAGTTTGCATGTCTCACAAAAATTCTTGCTTTATAGAAATTCTTGCCTAGCCAATGATGATAGTGAATTGTGAAGGATTTTAGAGTATATTGGATAACATGAACGTAGTTATAATGTTTTACATAATGGAATTCATGTTTCTGTTTAAATGCTTTCGGTTTGCACGGATGTGTTCACAATCACTTGCAGGTATAAGAATTATGTGTTGCATTGCTTGTGAGAAAATATAGTTTTAAAAAGAGAAATATGTGGAACATGCATGTAGACTGTATGAAACATTGACATTCGAACTTTAGGAAAACATGGGTATGCTATGTATAAAAAAAAATAAAAATCAAATAGCAGTAACGTGGCTAGTCTTATTTCGGGGCCCTGACTACTTGAGTAAGTACGCCCGAAGGGATTGTCTCTACACCTAACGCCCTAAGGTCTTTCATGGTTTGGGAGTCGTTAGTTGAAAGCTCACTAAAGGGTAGCAGTGCTGCCTAATGGAATAAGGCATTGCATAGTCATGTATAAAAAAAAGAGAGAAAAAGAAAAGAAAAATAGCAATAAACACCGCGGGAAAGTGCTAAAATTGCCCTCGTGACTAGCAATAAAGCAGTTAAGCCCATTGTTGAACTTGAGTTATTTAGATATGTTGGAACAGTCTTCGTTGCATAAGTATACATGAGTCTTAATTTAGATTATAATTTTCTGTTTTGAGCAGTTTAACATATGTATTCTTTGCTTGAATCAAGTTTTGGTGAACACAACACACACACACAGCATCTCTATAGCATGTATGAAGTATTTGAGTGTATGATGTTATGACCAATGTTCAGTTTGAAGTTGTATTTTTGAATCTGGGTAATTCACTAAGGCATTTTGGGCTGAAATTCTGTTTAAGTTGGAATAATGTGAGAAGTTTGCATAGTAATTTAGCTGCATAGTAATGCTTTTGCGTTGTCATTGTTATTTAACATGCATTGCTTGAGGGAAAGCAATAGTTCAAGTTTGGGGGTATTTGATAAGTGGATTTTACACCTACTTATTGGATATCAATTTACGCGAATTATGCCAATCTTAAGTCCAGTCTAGTATGTTTTAGTTGCATTTCATGTTATTTTGCATTGCATATATTTAGAACTCCTTTGGTGGAACAATTGCAGGAAATGGCATAGTTTGGTGGTGCTAGATGGCATGAGGCTAACGTAGATGGCATGAGGTTGACGGATGCATGGCATGAAGGTATAATGGAGCAAGGAGACCAAGCATGGAAGGAATGAAGCAAAGAAAACAAAGCGCGATAGCAGAATTCATTGCAGTAACCCGAACCGTAATCCACAGATCGCAAGCCCGCATGCGGCCATGCAAACATATTCGTCTGAGAGCTTTCGCCATGCGAGCCCGGCTAGACAACATGACTTATTGCAAGTCTCGCACCCGCGAGAATACATTTGGAGGGCGCCAGCCGTATGCGATGATGGTCAAGTCACGATTTGTTTTATTTTAATTTTTAATTAAGGGGGGTCAATTAGGGCTTATATATTAGACGTATTTTCATTATGTAAGAGATATTCCACCCCTTGGGGGATCAAGTATCTATTGTTGCTTTCTCTCTTTAATTTTCATTATTAGACTAGAGTAGATTAGGACCCTAGAAGAGCTAAGATTTGGGGATTGAAGCAATTTAAGATCCTTGAAAGTTCAAAAGTGAAACAAGAGAAGAAACTCAGATTTGCTATTCTTAATCCCTAACTCTCTTTACATCTATTTGTATCTTTCAATGTATATTCAATTATGGATCATGGATTCTAATTCAATTATGAGTTAAACTCTATTTTGGGATTGCAATGGAATCTAGTGCCTAGTTTATTTTGACATACTTCATTGTTAGTCTTATTATGGGATGTATGATTTGTGCTTAGGATAGACATATACCGAGGCATCGCTCGTAGTCAATTGAGAACTTGGGCTTAAACCCTAATTATTTGTAAATCACATAGACATATAGTGGTTTAGGTAATTTGGGTGTTCATGTGTATTCTTTCAACTGGGGATTATATTTGATATGGGTATGGTACATCGAGATATAGCTATATTTCACTTTTGTGTTCTCGACTAACAATCCACTATAATTAATTTGGCTTAACAGGAAGTGTGTCGATTTAAATGATTCAATAGGGGAAATTGTAATCTCGAGTCTTCATTACCTATTTTCATTCTAGGGATAGTTAGTATTATTTAATTTCATAGTTTTCATCACAATATAGTATCATTCGTTTAAATAAGACTGAAATGGTTATGGGTTAATGCTTGGTAAACTTTATTAGTTAATTCTCCGTGGGAACGATACTTTACTTACTCTTAATTACTTGTTAACCGTGTATACTTGCATGCATATATTGATCGGTAAAACGACCAACAGTTATGCAAGGCCGGCGATGATCGGAGGTAAATCACGGACTAAAATCAAAAAATAATAAAACACCCAATAGAATAGCCGCATAAATTGCAACCACCCATATGCAAATCCCTAACACGACCATAAAATTCACACACCAGTGACTTCAACAAATCGATTACGATGATGGAATTCTCTTTTATTAGTCAGAAAAAATAAAAGTTGGCGAAGGAAAATGGAAAGACAGAAAAATGGAAAGAAAGAAAAACAAACGGACTTGAAATATTATAAACATTCAATGAATAATTATGAAAGAAACCAAGCGGTGCAGTCCAGTTGTCGTCAAAAAAAAAAATAACACATAAAGTCTCCAAAAGTCACCAACAAAAAATATAAAATATTAGAACTATAAAAATTGGTGCGGTCCAGTTGTCCTCAAATAAAAAAAATAACACATATAAGACTCCAAAAGTCACCAACAAAAAAACATAAAATATTAGAACTATAAAAATTTATAAAATATAACGGATAAGGATTGATGACAAAAAGAAATAAATACTCATTAAATATAAAACATCTATAAATACCACTATCACATAAACAAAAAACCCAATAAACAAATAAAATCATACAAAATACTAAATAATGGATATCAGGTAAACGAGACTTCAAAATCTGTTAAGTCACTGTGTTATGTGGTATATTATTTGTATTATAAGTGTTACCGCTGATTATGTAAAAACCCTAATTAGTGATTTAAACCCCAAATTTCTCAAATTAGAAACCTTAAACAGTAACTAGCTAATTGCTAAGTGGAAACCCTAATTTGAAACTCAATTACGAGTTCGAGACTATTATATAACTGTGTTATATGATGTATGTTGTGTATTACATAATTTTATGATTAATTAGGTAAACCCTAATTAAAATTTAGAAACCCTAATTTCTAAAAAAAATTAGAAAGCCCTAGTTTCAAGTTGTTAAACCCTAATTCAAAAGTCGAATACAATCTTAAGACTGTTATGTAATCACGATAGTGTGATTAATGATCGGTATTATAGATATTAACCCTAATTAGGGAGAACCCTAATTATTAAATAGAAACCCTAATTTCTAAATTTAAAACCCTAATTACTGAATTAGGAACCCTAATCGCTAAATGATAAAGTTTAATGCTAATTAGTGGACTTTAAACCTTAAATGTTTATGTATAATAGAAAAAATAACTAATTAGCAAACCCTATATTCATTTTTAAAAAAACAAATTTTTATTTTTATTTTTTACCTTAAAAGAAAACCTAAAAATTTAATGTTGTAAAAACTAAGGGTTAAAACCTTAGGGTTAAACCCTAAGTGTTGGATTAGATTGTCGTGAATGCCATTAAAATTGGGTTCAAATTGACCATAATACCCTTTTTGAATTATTTAGTAGGAAACTTGTACAACTTGCCAAACCTTTAGTGGTTGAACAACCATTGACTTGCCAATGTATTAAAATCTCTATACAAATCAGCCAATTATTGACAAAGAATATCGATACATGCATTGCATTCACATTATACATATATAATTAGAAAGAGAATAATCATTTTTAAGCCCATTTGTTCATCACACTTAACCAAAACCCTCTCAGCTCCACACCTCCATAATTTATTGCTAGATCAGTCACAAATCAAAGCCCCACTAACACCTTTACCAAAATCAGAAGCCAGAAACAAGATTTAGCAAGAAAGGTATAAAACCCTAGACCTAAAATTTGATCTTTGATTCCATGTTAGATGTTAGTTTTTGTGTGTTAAATGTGTTGTTTGTAGTCTATATAGATGATCTGGGTTGCTAGATGTTAGATCTATAAAATCTAGAGGCTCGGATTTGATGTTTTACAAAATTTGGAAATTTTTGTTTTTCTGTCTGACAATCAAATGTCAGTCCTCATAGATCTTTGTATGTTATGTGTTTTTGTTGTTTAAGTGTTAGATCGTGTAGTATGTTATGAGAACTTTGATATAGAACTTGATTCAGAGTCAGATCTGTTGTAGATTGATAGATATTGTTGGTCAAAGGTCGTTGACCGACCATGACTGGACAACATCTGGGTAACCCGGATCTTGCCCGAAATGGTCCGACAAGACCTTTACGCCTCGCCTTACAAGTTATTATTGCTATATTATGGTTGTTGTATCTAATCTGTAATATGTTATATAGACTACTCGTTTAAGCCTTAAAATCTCCTAAAAATCAAACTGGGAGGATTTAGTGGCCAGTCAAAGTAGCTATCTAGAGCATGAAATTCGTTTTATGGGTAACCCAGAAAATGTTTGAGCAACTTCTCTGACAGACTTTGACCGGCATGGATCTTGATATTGTAATGTTGTTAGATCGATATTATGTATTAAATGTGTTGTCTTGCATGTTATCTACAAAATTAAACCATAAGAACACCAAAACATTACCAGGATTGCAAGTTGTGGAAGCCTAAAAGTGGTCACTCGAACTGTTCTTCAATATTTCTGGGCAAACCCAGAACTGAAGAACATCTCTGACAGCCACTTTGGATGCTCAGATCTCTTTTGTTATATGTGGTTTGTTCATGTTTGTTGTTGGATCTTGTAGTATTACACTAGTACTACAAGATAAAGGTATTAAACTTGCCCGAAACACACATCAATCAATGTTTAATGTTTGGTCAAACAAGCTCACTCTTTCACTGACATATTTTTCTGGGTTTCATCAAGAACGCTCAAAAAACACCTATAGCGGCCTCGCCTGTCGCTATAAAGCGATCATAAGAGACGATTTACTTCTAAAATTAATTGTTTTTATTAAATAAATAGAAAAATTAGTTTTAATTATTAAAAACACAAAATAAATTATTAGAAATTATTTTAAAGTCCAAAAATTAGTTTTTAATAATTTTGAATATATTTCATAAATATTTAATATTTTTGGAATATTAAAGGTATTTGATTTATTTAATTATTATATTAAATAAATTATTTAAAAATGATTTTAATACTTCAAAAATCATTTAAAATTATATTATGGTATAAGAAAATATTTTAGGTTATTTTTAATGACTTTTAATATTTTGTGATAAATTGAATTAATAAATTAATATTAATGCTAATTAAGTTATTTAATAAATGTATTAAATAAATTATGAAAATAGAATTAATGATTTAAAAATCATTTAAAGGTTATAAAAATATTTTAAGTTATAAAATATAACTTTTGATATTTTGTCATGAAAAATATTAATTATATAATATTAATGATATTAGATTTATTTAAAAATTATATTACATAAATTAGTTTAAAATGATTTTAATATTATAAAAATCATTTTAAATGAAAATAAAGTGTTTAAAGATATTTTAAGTTATAAAATATAACTTTTAATATTTAAAGGATTATTTCATTAATAATTTAATATTAATGATATTAGATTTATTTAATAATTATATTAAATAAATAGTTTTAAAATGGTTTTATTAATCTAAAAATCATTTAAAAAAGGATATAAATGAATTAAAAGTATTTTAAGTTATAATTAATGACTTTTAATATTTTGATAGATATTGCATTAATATTTGAATATTAATGGTAATTATTTAAAAATGATTTTAAATGTTTTAAAAATCATTTAAGGGTAATATTAGTACTTTAAAAGTATTTTAAGTTATTATAAATAACTTTAATATTTTGGCAATGGTTTCATTAATAGTTTAATATTAATTAAATGTTAATGATAATAGAATTGTTTAATATTTAAATCATTTAATTATGATTCCTTGTGTTTGAAAATTCATAATAAATTATAATAAATGTTTAAAAATTATTATAAGTCATTTAAAAATAATAAGACTGATACTTGCATATACTGAGCTACGGGATAGAATCTTAGACTCGATAATTACCCGATAAAGCCGCTTGAGTAGAATCGGCATGTTTCAGAAATTGATCTGGACTTAGATAATTTGAATGTATTAATGTTTATTTGTGATTCAACGACCGTTGAATATGTGTGTGACAATGTGATTAAGTTATGTAACGACCGCAACAATGAGTAGCTGCATGTGTTATAGTATGTTATTCTAATCGAATCTAATGATCTTATTAATGATAGGTCATGATATAAAAGATAAAACTAAGTTGCGTATTGTAAGCAGCAGACCAGGAAAGTATCCTACTTTTGCATTTTCTTTATGCAATGGACATGAGTAAGAAAGTTTCAGAATTATATTATTATTGTACCAGATTATTAACCTTATTGTTATATATATTATATCTGATCATTGATTATCAACATGGTATTATATTATTATTCAGATATTTATTCTGTTCGTTAAGAATTGATGACAAAAAGAAATAAATACTCATTAAAATATTCATTATTTTCAGAGAATATTCGTTTGGTCGTGGAATATTCGTACTGTCGGGGAATATTCGTACGACTACGCAGTCTTTTGTGGGCCCTATAACGGAAAGCGATTGGATGAAGAAAACGACAAATATAAGTTGTTTATAAATAATTGCGTAGTTATTACCGTTAATACTGTTGGATTACCCGGTGGTTAAAACACACTAATATGCGTTGTTGAACAGTAGCACACGGTATTGCACCAATTATTGATTCTTACGTAAGAAGGCACTACTCAATAATTGTTACAGAATTACTTATTCGAGATTTTATTTTATTGATTCAATAATTCTTGCATTGATATTTTATATTACCATTGTTTCAATAAATTGTCATTACACGGTATTTTCCATTATCGAAGCAATAATTCATATTATCTGAATAATATTATTAGATAACATTATTGGCAATGTCTAGAAAGTTACATCTAAGGAGAGGTTTGGTCACCTAATTGCGGCAAAGAAGAGAGAAATTCTTATTGGAAAGCCCCTCTTTCTGAAACTACCGGTTGCACGATCTTGTGATTCTCAGTAATATTATTTGTGAATAATTAATTATTGATTTATATGATGAAAGAAAATATTGATTTTATGTGGATATAGATGTAGAAAATTTTTAACGTGACAATTGTTGAAAATTAATATTTTATATTTTTCTGATAAAATAATTCATTTAAATATATTATTTTAATAATATATTAACGGTGATATTTTTATAATGAATGTGGGATATATGAGTATATGAGGAGGAAGAGTATTTTTGTGGCATTAAATGTTTAACACATATTTTGTGTGTTGGTGGACACAATTATTGATCGAAATTTGATTATAGCCTGTAAAATCGCCCGTTTATGGATTTCGGTCAATTTCTGTTTGGAATTTGGAAAAACTTTCTTCTGTAAAGTTGTAGAGAATTGAATTTCCTATAAAAAACCGCGAGATTCGAATTTTTTGATAAAAGGACTATTTACTATGAATTATTGAAGTTCCGAAGCTCCGAAATAATTAATTTTTAAAGTTTTAATTATTTTTAATAAGAAAAATGTTTTTTACATTTTTGGGACTCATTTAACATGTGTTAGGATGGTGTATTCAGATTCATGGATGCGTAGGAAGTTGTGGAAAATTATAATATTAATTTATTAAATTTTCTACTTTTTGTGTTCTATGATTTTCTTATAAATAGGGTGCTTAGGTTAGAATTGAAAATCACACCGTAAACTCAAGTTTTATTTCTCTCGATATTATCGAGCGTATTCTTGTGAGTATTTTGAGTATACTTTGAGTATTGCTATACGGTGCAAGTTCAAGTCATAGCCTATATCCTGGTGTTTCTAGCTAAAGTCTTGTCTTTCGAGGTAAGGGATGTTATTTTATTCGAAAATGATATTATTTCTTCAATATCATTATCTTTGAAATATTGATTGGAAATTTTATCAAATTTGGAACTTTTTGTCGGGTTACTTATTCGGGTTACTATTCATGAGTTCTTATTCACGAGTTACTATTCACGAGTTACTATTCATGAGTTACTATTCATTCACGAAGTACTATTCACGAAGCGTGAAGATATTTTTTGTGAAATTTCTATCTTTTGGTGTCGGAGTTACTATTCACGTATACGACACTATTCACATATACGGCCCTATTCACGAATATGGCACTATTCACCAAAAAATGAAATTTCTTTTTTTTGTCCAAAATATCAATTATGGATACTAGCTTTGATTGTATCCATGTTTTGATCATTCTTGAATTTTACTCCACTCTGATTACTTATGAAGTATTTTTGAACTTGAATTGTTTAAAATACTGAATCCTTAATATTTAATCTTTTGTTTCACCAATTTGGATTCATTTTCTTTGAAATTTTTTCATCATCCTTAGTCCTAAATGATGATATTATTGAATATCTTTGGCACAGTAGTGCAAAGATGAATGATTTCTTGATGAATATCTTTGGCCCAGTAGTGCAAAAGATGAATGATGTTGAGATGAATGACCTACTGATTAATATCTTTGGCCTGTAGTACAAAGATGAACAGGTGTTTAGATGAACATGACCAACTGATGAATATCTTTGGCCTATTGTGCAAAGATGAATATTTGATTCCAGATATATATTGATTGATGTTACTGAGGATAAAATATCGACGATTAACTTTTAAATTCATATATAGAAGATAGTAGTTTCATTCTCTACTTAACTCTTCTAATGAATTATTGTTTCACGTTGCATTGTTGATTTAAAACTTGTTGTCTATTGTATTCTATTAGATTTTTCCTCGTTGGAGACTAACGATAATTTGTTGTATATTATCTTAGTCATAATATTCTTTACCGGGCTAGTTGAGCTCACCCTTTTCCTTTTGTTCCATTTTTCTTCTCGGGAGGCGAGAATGTAAGCGAGTACTTTAGTCGGGGTATGGAATGATGGTTATAGAGAGAGTTGTTTAGTAGTCCTCACCATTTTTATAAAATAATGTATAAATAATTGTGATGAGGATTTATTTGGTATAGATATTGTCTAGAAGATAATAATTGTATTTAAACTCACAAGATATATGTTGTTTTTGCACGACAAATGTATTAATAAAGTTATAGTTATTTACGTACCATGTATTTGGTGACTCGAATGGGTTGGATGGAATGGACCTATTTTGGGGCGTCATGGTTGGTATCGAGCTTAGGGATATGATCTCTAAGTGGAGATCTGGGGAATAGAACTAGGAGGGAGAGACGAGTAAATCCTTCACTAGTGTGTGTCCTACCTAAGCTTATTTATTAGTTGGTTAGATATAGGTATATTATGTGATATATTGATTTCCTTAATTAACCCTTGTTTTATGACAAAGATTTTGAGAATGTCGATCGAGAATATTAACAATGGGTGTAAATGAGACCATGGAGATGCTCAGATTTACCAACGAGGAGAACGTGGCAACAGTCGATAATGTACCTCCTGTGAACAACACCACCGAAAGCGGATGATGAACGAGGGATGTTTAGAAGCTTTTAGCGATTCATGCAAAATCGCACGAGGGAGACTCGTGTTTAAAATACGAGGAGGAAATGATAGCAATTCACGGTGGTCACAACCAAGCGATTCAAAGAGTTGGGACCACTAGAATTCGAGAAAAAGCCGGATCCGATTAAAGGCGAGACGTGGGTCCAACAAATTGCCAAGATATTCGATGTCTTGTGATGCACGGAGGAACAGAAAGTTCCATTCGCTACTTTTATGTTTCCAGTGGCGAGGCAGACATCTTGGTGGGAATCATGAATCGTACCCATCCAAATTTGCACTCGGTATGTCATGGGAGACGTTTGAGAATAGTTCAATGACAAGTACTTCCACGAAAGTATTCGTCATATGAAGGAAGTGGAGTTTATTAGACTAGAGCGAGAATAACATGGCGGTGTCCCAAAGACGAGGCGAAGTTCGCGGAGTTATCCAGTTTGCACCTCATTTGGTAGAGAATGAGGAACGATGACGCGGATGTTTCGAGAGGTTTGAAACCCGACATACGTCAATATCTCATTTCTCATAAATTTTCTCTCTATTCGGATGTTGTCAATGTGGTTCGATTCTTAGAAGCGAGATAACGAGTATGCTCAACCGAAGGACCATAACTAGGATTATCATCAAGAAGATAGCGGTCATCAGAATAACGATAACCAGCGGAGAAAGAAGAATACGGACAAAGGCGGTAACCACTCTGGTAGTAATCGTGGCCATGAAAATAGAAGAAGCGAGTTGAGAGGAGATTTTAAAAAGAGTAGATTCAACAACGACCATGTGAAGACGTCAACACCAAAGCTAGAATCTAGTTCCAAGGAGGAGAAAGACCATCGGTTGTATGTTACAAATGCGGAAAAGAGGGACATATCACCAAACCAAACCCCTGTGCAGTTTAAGGTATGCTATAATTATGGAAAGAAGGACATATCGCCGAGATTATGCGATATCGAAACCCAGTTCAATGAGAATGGTGACTCAAAAGATGTCCCGAAAAAGTCAAAGTCAACGATTCTTGGAATAGCGTTTGTCGTGACCAATTAAATCGAGGAACCCGAACGGTTAGTTAGCACGGTTAGTTAATTTTAAATTCTTGCAAGTTTATACCTTACTAGATATCTGGGATTCTACCCATTCTTTATCTCTCTTGCTTGCGTTCAACGTTTAAACTTGATTACGGAGAAATTAGACTTTGACCTATTTATGGAGACTCAGTTAGGAAAACTTTCATTACATCCGTTGTTTAGAAATCTTGCTTGATTCAGTTGGCACTATCACATTACTGTTTACCTTATTTCTATAGAGATATTTGCTTTTGATGTGATTTTAAGGTTAACTACTCATCATGCCGAAATTGATTACTTTCGTAAGGTTGTTAGTTTTCATATTCCTAAGCAATCATTATTCAATTCAAGCAATCAAACCATTGTAGTCAAACATTTTCATATCAAGCCATGAAGTCATTCGCTTATTACGGATGTCAAGTTTTCTTAGTTCATGTTATGGATTTGAATAAAGACACGCCGATTTGAATAATATTCTGTTGTTATTGATTTTTTCTCGACGTATTTCAAAGAATTTCTTGGCTTACTCCCAAGCCGATATTAAATTTTGTATCGACTTTGAACCCGGTACAAAACTCATTTCTAAAATCTCATATCAAATGGCTCTATTGAACTTGGGAGTTAAAAATTCAACTATAGAATTTGGTACCGAGCCTTTATCTAGTGACTTCCTTTTTAGAATTCACTAAGCCGACTTCTCTGTAGGGGACACCATATTCGCAAGCGATAGTAAAGCGATAGGTGTCATTGTAACGTGTTATCCAAGGTTGGGATATGAGTCACGTTGAGAGCAACCTAAAGTCGAATCGAAATACGTAACTTTCAAGCTTAGTTGGTTATTATCGGAGATTCGTTGAACGAATCGCTATTCCGTTAACTTATTGACTCGAAAGATACAAAATTCGTATGGAGCGAGGAATGCGAGAAGATTTTCCAAGAGCTCGCTTCATTTATTTACATATTCTAACCATACCATCTTGGAAAAGCGAACGTGGTAGTGACGCGTTGAGTAGAAGATCATATCGAACGAAGTGCGATGATGTCAAGTATACAGCATAGAGCCAACTTTAATAGAAAAAGTAAAGGTTGCTCAAGCCACCGAATCTTGAGTGATGCGTAAGAAGAAAGAAGGAGCTATTCCTAGGGCGAATTGATGAAGAAGGAATACTTGAGTCCACTCTAGACTTTGTGTTCCTAACGACTCTGATTTGAAGAACAAGATTATGATGGAGGCACACAATACACCATTTGCAATCCATCCTGGGAGTACCAAAATGTATTATGATCTTCAACATACATTTTGGTGGAGCAATATGAGGAGAGAGATCGCGTAGTTTATCTCGATGTGTTTAACTTGCCAACGTGTAAAGGCGGAGCATCTTGTACCTAAGGGTCCGTTGCAACCACTTGAGATTTTGAAATGGAAGTGGGAACACATTACTATGGATTTCGTTACGGGTCTTCCTACGGTTTCTCAAGGCATCAATGCTATTTGGGTTATTGTTGATAGATTAACCAAGTCTGCTCATTTCTTACCGATACGAGAGACTTATTCCCTTGAACGTCTTGCTAGTATGTACGTAAATGCGATTGTGAGATTGCATGGCATGCCAGTATCCATAGTTTTAGATCGTGACCCAAGATTCACTTCATGATTTTGGGTTAGTTTGTGAAAAGCTATGGGCACGAATTTACTATTGGTTTGGCATACCATCCTCAAACCGGATGGGCAATCGAAAGGACTACTCAAACTCTTGAAGATATATTAAAACTACGTGTCCTAGATTTCAAAGGAAGTTGGGATAAGTACTTGCCATTGGTGGAATTCTCATACAACAATAGTTATTAAACAAATATAGGCATGGTTCCATTCAAGCATTATATGGACAAAATGTCGTTCTCAATATATGTTGGGATGAGGTGGGTGAAGCAACATTGTTGGGACCGAAAGTTAGTGCGTGTATGACTAATGATTCGACAACGATATAAACGGCACAAGATCGATAAAAGAGTTATGCGGATCTTCATCGAAAGGACGTGGAATTTAATGTTCATGTATTGTTGCGAGTTGCTCCATGGAAGGGAGTTACAAGATTTGGGAAGAGAGCTCAATCCACGATTTATCGGTCCATTTCAAATTCTTGACCGAGTAGGAAATGTAGCCTATAGACTTGCGTTACCTCAAGGTATGTCTCGTGTTCATAATGTGTTTCACATATCATACTTCAAATATGTGAAAGACCCGAACCACGTTATTGAGTTAGAACCGGACGAGATAGCCAAGACTTAACGATGAGGAGGTACACATCAAGATTTTGGATAGGAAGGAGCATGTCCTACGCTAAGAAGGTTATACCACAAAGTTAAAATTTTGTGGAGGAATCATGCTATAGAGGAAATGACACGGGAATTGAAAACGAAATGAAAGCGAGGTATCCTCACCTTTTCAAAACACCAGTGCGTGACGTCAATTTCGAGGACAAAATTTCATAAGGAGGGAGGTTGTAAGACCTCAAATTTTTAAATAAAAGGAATTTCCTTTATTTTGAAATAGTAAGGGTTGATTTGATTAATGTGGATAGTTAAGGGTTAAATACGCAAATATTTCAAAATAAGCAAAGTGGTTATAAAATATTCATTGTTGTCGGGAATATTCGTTTGGTCGTGGAATATTAAATGCTTCGTGGGAATATTCGATGCGACAGCCTTGACCATGTGTGGGCCCCATAACGAAAGCGATTGGATAAAGAAAGCGACAAATATAAGTTGTTTTTAAATAACGGCGTAGTTGTTGCCTTGTTGGAATACCCAAAGGTTAAAACACACTAATACTGGCGTTGTTGAACGATGCACACCAGTATTGCACCAATTATTGATTCTTACGTGAAGGCACTACTCAATAATGGTTACAGTAATTCTTGTTAGATTTTATTGAGTTAATAATTAACGTGTTGATATTTTATATTCAACATTGTTTCAATAATTGTCATTACACAAAGATCTTTCATTATCGAAGCAATAATTCATATTATCTCAATAATATTATTAGATAACATTATTGGCAATGTCTAGAAAGTTACATCTAAGGAGAGGTTTGGTCATCTAATTGCGGCGCCAAAGAAGAAGAAATTCTTATTGAAAGCCCCTCTTTTCTGAGGCCTGCGCATTGTCAATATTGTGATTCTGTAATATTATTTGTGAATAATTAATTATTGATTTATATGATGAGGAAAATATTGATTTTATGTGGATATAGATGGAGAAAATTTTAAAATGACAATTGTCGAAAATTAATATTTTATCTTTTTCGATAAAATAATTCATTTAAATATATTATTTTAATAATATATTAATATTGTGATATTTTTACAATGAATGTGGGATATATGAGTATATGAGGAGGAAGAGTATTTTGTGGCATTAAATGTTTAACACATGTTTTGTGTGTTGGTGGACACAATTATTGAATAGAAATTTGATTATAGCTTTATAAAATCGCCCGCTTGTGGATTTCGATCGATTTTGTTTGGAATTTGGAAAAACTTTCTTCTGTAAAGTTGTAGAAAATTGAATTTCCTATAAAAACTCATGAGATTCGAATTTTCTGATGAAAGGGCTATTTATTATGAATTATTGAAGTTCAAGCTCAAAATAATTGATTTTGGGAGTTTAAATTATTTTTGTTAAGAAAAACGTTTTTTGTATTTTTTTGGACATCATTAACATGTGTGGCTGGTGTATTGACCAAAAGGTGGGCTAAGGAAAATTTGTATAATTATATTAATATTATATTAAATTTTACGCTTTGGTGTTCTAAGCATTTTCCTATAAATAGGGTCTTAGGTTAGAATTGAAAATCACACCGTAAACCCAAGTTTTCTCTATTTCTCTCTCGATATTTTGAGCGTATTCTTGTGAGTATTTTGAGTATACTTTGAGTATTGCTAGATCGGTTGCAAGTTCCTTCAAGACTATACCCTAGGTATTCTAGCTAGAAATCTTGATCTTCGAGGTAAGGGATATTATTTTTTTCGTAATGATATTATTTCTTCAATATCATTATCTTTGAAATGTTGATCTGAAGTTTTTATCAAATTTGGAACTTTTTCATGTCGGGTTACTATTCATGGGTTACTATTCATGAGTTACTATTCACGAGTTACTATTCACGAATTCTTACTATTCATGAAGTTCTTATTCACGAGTTCTTATTCACGAGTACTATTCATGAAGCGTGAAGATGTTTTTGTGGAATTTCTATCTTTTGGTGTCTGGAGTTACTATTCACGTTATCTTGGCACTATTCACGTATACGACACTATTCACGATATCTGGCTTTATTCAATTTAAAAATAAAATTTCTTCTTTTGTCCAAAATATCTATTCTGGATACTAGCTCGATTGTATCCATGTTTTGATCATTCTTGAATTTTACACCACTATGATTATTTTTGAGGTATTTTTGGGCGTGGATAAAAAAAACCAAGTACTAATCCTTAATCCTTAATCCTTGTCATTTTTTTTCCTTTGGATTCGTTTCTTTAAAAAAATATTTCAAGTTATTGTTGCTATATTATGGTTGTTGTATCTAATCTGTAATATGTTATATAGACTACTCGTTTATGCCTTAAAATCTCCTAAAAATCAAACTGAGGATTTAGTGGCCAAAAAGTAGCTATCTAGAGCATGAAATTCGTTTTCTGGGTAACCCAGAAAATGTTTGAGCAACTTCTCTGACAGACTTTGACCGGCATGGATCTTGATATTGTAATGTTGTTAGATCGATATTATGTATTAGATGTGTTGTCTTGCATGTTATCTACAAAATTAAACCATAAGAACACCAAAACATTACCGGATCTACAAAGTTGTGGAAGCTTCAAAAGTGGTCACTCGAATCGTTCTTCAATATTTACGGGCAAACCTGAATCAAGAACATCTCTCGATGACCACTTTGGATGCTCAGATTCTCTTTTGTTATATGTGGTTTGTTCATGTTTGTTGTTGGATCTTGTAGTATTACACTAGTACTACAAGATAAAGGTATTAGCTTGCCCAGAAACACACTGAATCAATGTTTAATGTTTGGTCAAACAAGCTCACTCGTTCACTGACATATTTTTCTGGGTTTCATCAAGAACGCTCAAAAACACCTATATAATGATTACCTGTCGCTATATAAAAAATTCTTAGCTTACGCTTTACTTCTAAAATTAATTGTTTTTATTAAATAAATAGAAAAATTAGTTTTTAATTATTAAAAACACAAAATAAATTATTAGAAATTATTTTAAAGTCCAAAAATTAGTTTTTAATAATTTTGAATATATTTCATAAATATTTAATATTTTTGGAATATTAAAGGTATTTGATTTATTTAATTATTATATTAAATAAATTATTAAAAATGATTTTAATACTTCAAAATCATTTAAAATTATATTATGGTATAAGAAAATATTTTAGGTTATTTTTAATGACTTTTAATATTTTGTGATAAATTTAATTAATAAATTAATATTAATGCTAATTAAGTTATTTAATAAATGTATTAAATAAATTATGAAAAATAGAATTAATGATTTAAAAATCATTTAAAGGTTATAAAAATATTTTAAGTTATAAAATATAACTTTTGATATTTTGTCATGAAAAATATTAATTATATAATATTAATGATATTAGATTTATTTAATAATTATATTAAATAAATTAGTGTAAAAATGATTTTAATATTATAAAAATCATTTTAAATGAAAATAAAGTGTTTAAAGATATTTTAAGTTATAAAATATAACTTTTAATATTTAAAGGATTATTTCATTAATAATTTAATAATTTAATATTAATGATATTAGATTTATTTAATAATTATATTAAATAAATAGTTTTAAAATGGTTTTATTAATCTAAAAATCATTTAATAAGGATATAAATGAATTAAAAATATTTTAAGTTATAATTAATGACTTTTAATATTTTGATAGATAATGCATTAATATTTGAATATTAATGGTAATTATTTAAAAATGATTCTAAATGTTTTAAAAATCATTTAAGGGTAATATTAGTACTTTAAAAGTATTTTAAGTTATTATAAATAACTTTAATATTTTGACAATGGTTTCATTAATAGTTTAATATTAATTAAATGTTAATGATAATAGAATTGTTTAATATTTAAATCATTTAATTATGATTCCGGTGTTTGAAAATTCATAATAAATTATAATAAATGTTTAAAAATTATTATAAGTCATTTAAAAATAATATGACTGATACTTGCATATACTGAGCTACAGGATAGAATCTTAGACTCGATAATTACCCGATAAAGCCGTCGGTAGACCGACATGTTTCAGAAATTGATCTGGACTTAGATAATTTGAATGTATTAATGTTTATTTGTGATTCAATGACTGTTGAATATGTGTGTGACAATGTGATTAAGTTATGTGATGACTGCAAATAGCAGTGCTATGTGTTATAGTATGTTATTCTAATCGAACGAATGATCTTATTAATGATAGGTCATGATATAAAAGATAAAACTAAGTTGCGTATTGTAAGCAGCAGACCAGGCAAGTATCCTACCTTTGCATTTTCTTTATGCAATGGACATGAGTAAGAAAGTTTCAGAATTATATTATTATTGTACCAGATTATTAACCCTATTGTTATATATATTATATCTGATCATTGATTATCAACATGGTATTATATTATTATCCAGATATTTATTCTGTTCGTTAAGAATTGATGACAAAAAGAAATAAATACTCATTAAATATAAAACACCTATAAATACCACTATCACATAAACAAAAAAACCCAATACACAAATAAAATCATACAAAATACTAAATAATGGATATCGTATTAACGAGACTTCAAAATCATTAAGTCACCGTGTTATGTGGGTATATGATTTGTATTATAAGTGTTACTGCTGATTATGTAAAAACCCAATTAGTGATTTAAACCCCAAATTTCTCAAATTAGAAACTTTAACAAAGAATTAGCTAATTGCTAAGTGGAAACCCTAATTTGAAACTCAATTATGAGTTCGAGACTATTATATAACTGTGTTATATGATGTATGTTGTGTATTACATAATTTTATGATTAATTAGGTAAACCCTAATTAAAATTTAAAAACCCTAATTTCTAAAAAAAATTAGAAAACCCTAGTTTCAAGTTGTTAAACCCTAATTCAAAAGTCGAATACAAGCTTAAGACTGTTATGTAATCACGATAGTGTGATTAATGACCGGTATTATAGATATTAACCCTAACAAGGGAGAACCCTAATTTTCAAAACCCTAATTATTAAATAGAAACCCTAATTTCTAAATTTAAAACCCTAATTACTGAATTAGGAACCCTAATAGCTAAATGATAAAGTTTAATGCTAATTAGTGGACTTTAAACCTTAAATGTTTATGTATAATAGAAAAAATAACTAATTAGCAAACCCTATATTCATTTTTAAAAAACTAATTTTTATTTTTATTTTTTACTTTAAAAGAAAACCTAAAAATTTAATGTTGTAAAACCTAAGGGTTAAAACCTTAGGGTTAAACCCTAAGGGTTGGATTAGATTGTCGTGAATGCCATTAAAATTGGGTTCAAATTGACCATAATACCCTTTTTGAATTATTTAGTAGGAAACTTGTACAACTTGCCAAACCTTTAGTGGTTGAACAACCCTTGACTTGCCAATGTATTAAAAATCTATACAAATCAGCCAATTATTGACAGCAACATCAGATACATGCATTGCATTCACATTATACATATATAATTAGAAAGAGAATAATCATTTTTAAGCCCATTTGTTCATCACACTTAACCAAAACCCTCTCAGCTCCACACCTCCATAATTTATTGCTAGATCAGTCACAAATCAAAGCCCCACTAACACCTTTACCAAAATCAGAAGCCAGAAACAAGATTTAGCAAGAAAGGTATAAAACCCTAGACCTAAAATTTGATCTTTGATTCCATGTTAGATGTTAGTTTTTGTGTGTTAAATGTGTTGTTTGTAGTCTATATAGATGATCTGGGTTGCTAGATGTTAGATCCATAAAATCTAGAGGCTCGGATTTGATGTTTTACAAAATTTGGAAATTTTTGTTTTTGTGTCTGACAATCAAATGTCAGTCCTCATAGATCTTTGTATGTTATGTGTTTTTGTTGTTTAAGTATTTGATCGTGTAGTATGTTATGAGAACTTTGATATAGAACTTGATTCAGAGTCAGATCTGTTGTAGATTGATAGATATTGTTGGTCAAAGGTCGTTGACCGACCATGACTGGACAACATCTGGGTAACCCAGATCTTGCCCAGAATGGTCTGACAAGACCTTTTATGCGCCTCGACACTTTGCAGTTATTGTTGCTATATTATGGTTGTTGTATCTAAACGTAATATGTTATATAGACTACTCGTTTATGCCTTAAAATCTCCTAAAAATCAAACCGGGAGGATTTAGTGGCGGTCAAAGTAAGTTTATCTAGAAGCATGAAATTCATTTTACGGGTAACCCGAAAAATGTTTGAGCAACTTCTCCGATGGACTTTGACTGCGCATGGATCTTGATATTGTAATGTTGTTAGATCGATATTATGTATTAGATGTGTTGTCTTGCATGTTGTCTACAAAATTAAACCATAAGAACACCAAAACATTACCAGGATTGCAAGTTGTGGAAGCCTAAAAGTGGTCACTCGAACTGTTCTTCAATATTTCTGGGCAAACCCAGAACTGAAGAACATCTCTGAAAGCCACTTTGGATGCTCAGATCTCTTTTGTTATATGTGGTTTGTTCATGTTTGTTGTTGGATCTTGTAGTATTACACTAGTACTATAAGATAAAGGTATTAGCTTGCCCGGAAACACACTGAATCAATGTTTAATGTTTGGTCAAACAAGCTCACTCGTTCACTGACATATTTTTCTGGGTTTCATCAAGAACGCTCAAAAACACCTATAGCGACGGTTCTGTCGCTATAGGCAGTCCTTAGCGACAGTTTACTTCTAAAATTAATTGTTTTTATTAAATAAATAGAAAAATTAGTTTTTAATTATTAAAAACACAAAATAAATTATTAGAAATTATTTTAAAGTCCAAAAATTAGTTTTTAATAATTTTGAATATATTTCATAAATATTTAATATTTTTGGAATATTAAAGGTATTTGATTTATTTAATTATTATATTAAATAAATTATTTAAAAATGATTTTAATACTTCAAAAATCATTTAAAATTATATTATGGTATAAGAAAATATTTTAGGTTATTTTTAATGACTTTTAATATTTTGTGATAAATTTAATTAATAAATTAATATTAATGCTAATTAAGTTATTTAATAAATGTATTAAATAAATTATGAAAAATAGAATTAATGATTTAAAAATCATTTAAAGGTTATAAAAATATTTTAAGTTATAAAATATAACTTTTGATATTTTGTCATGAAAAATATTAATTATATAATATTAATGATATTAGATTTATTTAATAATTATATTAAATAAATTAGTGTAAAAATGATTTTAATATTATAAAAATCATTTTAAATGAAAATAAAGTGTTTAAAGATATTTTAAGTTATAAAATATAACTTTTAATATTTAAAGGATTATTTCATTAATAATTTAATATTAATGATATTAGATTTATTTAATAATTATATTAAATAAATAGTTTTAAAATGGTTTTATTAATCTAAAAATCATTTAAAAAGGATATAAATGAATTAAAAATATTTTAAGTTATAATTAATGACTTTTAATATTTTGATAGATAATGCATTAATATTTGAATATTAATGGTAATTATTTAAAATGATTCTAAATGTTTTAAAAAATCATTTAAGGGTAATATTAGTACTTTAAAAAGTATTTTAAGTTATTATAAATAACTTTAATATTTTGACAATGGTTTCATTAATAGTTTAATATTAATTAAATGTTAATGATAATAGAATTGTTTAATATTTAAATCATTTAATTATGATTCCGGTGTTTGAAAATTCATAATAAATTATAATAAATGTTTAAAAATTATTATAAGTCATTTAAAAATAATATATCGATACTTGCATATCTTGAGCTACTGAGATAGAATCTTAGACTCGATAATTACAGATAAAGCGCTCGGTGAATGACCGATTTTTAAAATTGATCCGACTTTAGATAATTTGAATGTATTAATGTTTATTTGTGATTCAATAACTGTTGAATATGTGTGTGACAATGTGATTAAGTTATGTGATGACTGCAAATAGCAGTGCTATGTGTTATAGTATGTTATTCTAATCGAACGAATGATCTTATTAATGATAGGTCATGATATAAAAGATAAAACTAAGTTGCGTATTGTAAGCAGCAGACCAGGCAAGTATCCTACCTTTGCATTTTCTTTACGCAATGGACATGAGTAAGAAAGTTTCAGAATTATATTATTATTGTACCAGATTATTAACCCTAATGTTATATATATTATATCTGATCATTGATTATCAACATGGTATTATATTATTATCCAGATATTTATTCTGTTCGTTAAGAATTGATGACAAAAAGAAATAAATACTCATTAAATATAAAACACCTATAAATACCACTATCACATAAACAAAAAACCCAATACACAAATAAAATCATACAAAATACTAAATAATGGATATCAGGTAAACGAGGCTTCAAAATATGTTAAGTCACTGTGTTATGTGGTATATGATTTGTATTATAAGTGTTACCGCTGATTATGTAAAAACCCTAATTAGTGATTTAAACCCCAAATTTCTCAAATTAGAAACTTTAACAAAGAATTAGCTAATTAATTGCTAAGTGGAAACCCTAATTTGAAACTCAATTATGAGTTCGAGACTATTATATAACTGTGTTATATGATGTATGTTGTGTATTACATAATTTTATGATTAATTAGGTAAACCCTAATTAAAATTTAGAAACCCTAATTTCTAAAAAAAATTAGAAAACCCTAGTTTCAAGTTGTTAAACCCTAATTCAAAAGTCGAATACAAGCTTAAGACTGTTATGTAATCACGATAGTGTGATTAATGACCGGTATTATAGATATTAACCCTAACAAGGGAGAACCCTAATTTTCAAAACCCTAATTATTAAATAGAAACCCTAATTTCTAAATTTAAAACCCTAATTACTGAATTAGGAACCCTAATCGCTAAATGATAAAGTTTAATGCTAATTAGTGGACTTTAAACCTTAAATGTTTATGTATAATAGAAAAAATAACTAATTAGCAAACCCTATATTCATTTTTAAAAAACTAATTTTTATTTTTATTTTTTAACTTAAAAGAAAACCTAAAAATTTAATGTTGTAAAACCTAAGGGTTAAAACCTTAGGGTTAAACCCTAAGGGTTGGATTAGATTGTCGTGAATGCCATTAAAATTGGGTTCAAATTGACCATAATACCCTTTTTTTGAATTATTTAGTAGGAAACTTGTACAACTTGCCAAACCTTTAGTGGTTGAACAACCCTTGACTTGCCAATGTATTAAAAAATCTATACAAATCGACCCAATTATTGACAAAGAACATCGATACATGCATTGCATTCACATTATACATATATAATTAGAAAGAGAATAATCATTTTTAAGCCCATTTGTTCATCACACTTAACCAAAACCCTCTCAGCTCCACACCTCCATAATTTATTGCTAGATCACTCACAAATCAAAGCCCCACTAACACCTTTACCAAAATCAGAAGCCAGAAACAAGATTTAGCAAGAAAGGTATAAAACCCTAGACCTAAAATTTGATCTTTGATTCCATGTTAGATGTTAGTTTTTGTGTGTTAAATGTGTTGTTTGTAGTCTATATAGATGATCTGGGTTGCTAGATGTTAGATCCATAAAATCTAGAGGCTCGGATTTGATGTTTTACAAAATTTGGAAATTTTTGTTTTTGTGTCTGACAATCAAATGTCAGTCCTCATAGATCTTTGTATGTTATGTGTTTTTGTTGTTTAAGTGTTTGATCGTGTAGTATGTTATGAGAACTTTGATATAGAACTTGATTGAGTCAGATTTGTTGTAGATTGATAGATATTGTTGGTCAAAGGTCGTTGACCGACCATGACTGGACAACATCTGGGTAACCCAGATCTTGCCCAGAATGGTCTGACAAGACCTTTGTCGCCTCGGCTCTTGCAAGTTATTGTTGCTATATTATGGTTGTTGTATCTAATCTGTAATATGTTATATAGACTACTCGTTTATGCCTTAAAATCTCCTAAAAATCAAACTGGGAGGATTTAGTGGCCGGTCAAAGTAGCTATCTAGAGCATGAAATTCGTTTTCTGGGTAACCCAGAAAATGTTTGAGCAACTTCTCTGACAGACTTTGACCGGCATGGATCTTGATATTGTAATGTTGTTAGATCGATATTATGTATTAGATGTGTTGTCTTGCATGTTATCTACAAAATTAAACCATAAGAACACCAAAACATTACCAAGATTGCAAGTTGTGGAAGCCTAAAAAGTGGTCACTCGAACTGTTCTTCAATATTTCTGGGCAAACCCAGGCAAGAACATCTCGGCGACCACTTTGGATGCTCAGATCTCTTTTGTTATATGTGGTTTGTTCATGTTTGTTGTTGGATCTTGTAGTATTACACTAGTACTACAAGATAAAGGTATTAGCTTGCCCAGAAACACACTGAATCAATGTTTAATGTTTGGTCAAACAAGCTCACTCGTTCACTGACATATTTTTCTGGGTTTCATCAAGAACGCTCAAAAACACCTATAGCGACGGTTCTGTCGCTATAGGCAGTCTTTAGCGACAGTTTACTTCTAAAATTAATTGTTTTTATTAAATAAATAGAAAAATTAGTTTTTAATTATTAAAAACACAAAATAAATTATTAGAAATTATTTTAAAGTCCAAAAATTAGTTTTTAATAATTTTGAATATATTTCATAAATATTTAATATTTTTGGAATATTAAAGGTATTTGATTTATTTAATTATTATATTAAATAAATTATTTAAAAATGATTTTAATACTTCAAAAATCATTTAAAATTATATTATGGTATAAGAAAATATTTTAGGTTATTTTTAATGACTTTTAATATTTTGTGATAAATTTAATTAATAAATTAATATTAATGCTAATTAAGTTATTTAATAAATGTATTAAATAAATTATGAAAAATAGAATTAATGATTTAAAAATCATTTAAAGGTTATAAAAATATTTTAAGTTATAAAATATAACTTTTGATATTTTGTCATGAAAAATATTAATTATATAATATTAATGATATTAGATTTATTTAATAATTATATTAAATAAATTAGTTTAAAAATGATTTTAATATTATAAAAATCATTTTAAATGAAAATAAAGTGTTTAAAGATATTTTAAGTTATAAAATATAACTTTTAATATTTAAAGGATTATTTCATTAATAATTTAATATTAATGATATTAGATTTATTTAATAATTATATTAAATAAATAGTTTTAAAATGGTTTTATTAATCTAAAAATCATTTAAAAAGATATATAAATGAATTAAAAATATTTTAAGTTATAATTAATGACTTTTAATATTTTGATAGATAATGCATTAATATTTGAATATTAATGGTAATTATTTAAAAATGATTCTAAATGTTTTAAAAATCATTTAAGGGTAATATTAGTACTTTAAAAGTATTTTAAGTTATTATAAATAACTTTAATATTTTGACAATGGTTTCATTAATAGTTTAATATTAATTAAATGTTAATGATAATAGAATTGTTTAATATTTAAATCATTTAATTATGATTCCGGTGTTTGAAAATTCATAATAAATTATAATAAATGTTTAAAAATTATTATAAGTCATTTAAAAATAATATGACTGATACTTGCATATACTGAGCTACGGGATAGAATCTTAGACTCGATAATTACCCGATAAAGCCGTCGGTAGACCGACATGTTTCAGAAATTGATCTGGACTTAGATAATTTGAATGTATTAATGTTTATTTGTGATTCAATGACTGTTGAATATGTGTGTGACAATGTGATTAAGTTATGTGATGACTGCAAATAGCAGTGCTATGTGTTATAGTATGTTATTCTAATCGAACGAATGATCTTATTAATGATAGGTCATGATATAAAAGATAAAACTAAGTTGCGTATTGTAAGCAGCAGACCAGACAAGTATCCTACCTTTGCATTTTCTTTATGTAATGGACATGAGTAAGAAAGTTTCAGAATTATATTATTATTGTACCAGATTATTAACCCTATTGTTATATATATTATATCTGATCATTGATTATCAACATGGTATTATATTATTATCCAGATATTTATTCTGTTCGTTAAGAATTGATGACAAAAAGAAATAAATACTCATTAAATATAAAACACCTATAAATACCACTATCACATAAACAAAAAACCCAATACACAAATAAAATCATACAAAATACTAAATAATGGATATCAGGTAAACGAGACTTCAAAATCTGTTAAGTCACTGTGTTATGTGGTATATGATTTGTATTATAAGTGTTACCGCTGATTATGTAAAAACCCTAATTAGTGATTTAAACCCCAAATTTCTCAAATTAGAAACTTTAACAGTAACTAGCTAATTGCTAAGTGGAAACCCTAATTTGAAACTCAATTATGAGTTCGAGACTATTATATAACTGTGTTATATGATGTATGTTGTGTATTACATAATTTTATGATTAATTAGGTAAACCCTAATTAAAATTTAGAAACCCTAATTTCTAAAAAAAATTAGAAAACCCTAGTTTCAAGTTGTTAAACCCTAATTCAAAAGTCGAATACAAGCTTAAGACTGTTATGTAATCACGATAGTGTGATTAATGACCGGTATTATAGATATTAACCCTAACAAGGGAGAACCCTAATTTTCAAAACCTAATTATTAAATAGAAACCCTAATTTCTAAATTTAAAACCCTAATTACTGAATTAGGAACCCTAATCGCTAAATGATAAAGTTTAATGCTAATTAGTGGACTTTAAACCTTAAATGTTTATGTATAATAGAAAAAATAACTAATTAGCAAACCCTATATTCATTTTTAAAAACTAATTTTTATTTTTATTTTTACTTTAAAAGAAAACCTAAAAATTTAATGTTGTAAAACCTAAGGTTTAAAACCTTAGGTTAAACCCTAAGGGTTGGATTAGATTGTCGTGAATGCCATTAAAATTGGGTTCAAATTGACCATAATACCCTTTTTGAATTATTTAGTAGGAAACTTGTACAACTTGCCAAACCTTTAGTGGTTGAACAACCCTTGACTTGCCAATGTATTAAAAATCTATACAAATCAGCCAATTATTGACAAAGAATATCGATACATGCATTGCATTCACATTATACATATATAATTAGAAAGAGAATAATCATTTTTAAGCCCATTTGTTCATCACACTTAACCAAAACCCTCTCAGCTCCACACCTCCATAATTTATTGCTAGATCAGTCACAAATCAAAGCCCCACTAACACCTTTACCAAAATCAGAAGCCAGAAACAAGATTTAGCAAGAAAGGTATAAAACCCTAGACCTAAAATTTGATCTTTGATTCCATGTTAGATGTTAGTTTTTGTGTGTTAAATGTGTTGTTTGTAGTCTATATAGATGATCTGGGTTGCTAGATGTTAGATCCATAAAATCTAGAGGCTCGGATTTGATGTTTTACAAAATTTGGAAATTTTTGTTTTTGTGTCTGACAATCAAATGTCAGTCCTCATAGATCTTTGTATGTTATGTGTTTTTGTTGTTTAAGTGTTTGATCGTGTAGTATGTTATGAGAACTTTGATATAGAACTTGATTCAGAGTCAGATCTGTTGTAGATTGATAGATATTGTTGGTCAAAGGTCGTTGACCGACCATGACTGGACAACATCTGGGTAACCCAGATCTTGCCCAGAATGGTCTGACAAGACCTTTGTCGCCTCGGCACTTGCAAGTTATTGTTGCTATATTATGGTTGTTGTATCTAATCTGTAATATGTTATATAGACTACTCGTTTATGCCTTAAAATCTCCTAAAAATCAAACTGGGAGGATTTAGTGGCCGGTCAAAGTAGCTATCTAGAGCATGAAATTCGTTTTCTGGGTAACCCAGAAAATGTTTGAGCAACTTCTCTGACAGACTTTGACCTGCATGGATCTTGATATTGTAATGTTGTTAGATCGATATTATGTATTAGATGTGTTGTCTTGCATGTTATCTACAAAATTAAACCATAAGAACACCAAAACATTACCAGGATTGCAAGTTGTGGAAGCCTAAAAGTGGTCACTCGAACTGTTCTTCAATATTTCTGGGCAAACCCAGAACTGAAGAACATCTCTGACAGCCACTTTGGATGCTCAGATCTCTTTTGTTATATGTGGTTTGTTCATGTTTGTTGTTGGATCTTGTAGTATTACACTAGTACTACAAGATAAAGGTATTAGCTTGCCCAGAAACACACTGAATCAATGTTTAATGTTTGGTCAAACAAGCTCACTCGTTCACTGACATATTTTTCTGGGTTTCATCAAAAACGCTCAAAAACACTATAGCGGCCGGTTACATAAGCTATAAAGCGATCTTAATGACGATTTACTTCTAAAATTAATTGTTTTTATTAAATAAATAGAAAAATTAGTTTTTAATTATTAAAAACACAAAATAAATTATTAGAAATTATTTTAAAGTCCAAAAATTAGTTTTTAATAATTTTGAATATATTTCATAAATATTTAATATTTTTGGAATATTAAAGGTATTTGATTTATTTAATTATTATATTAAATAAATTATTTAAAAATGATTTTAATACTTCAAAAATCATTTAAAATTATATTATGGTATAAGAAAATATTTTAGGTTATTTTTAATGACTTTTAATATTTTGTGATAAATTTAATTAATAAATTAATATTAATGCTAATTAAGTTATTTAATAAATGTATTAAATAAATTATGAAAAATAGAATTAATGATTTAAAAATCATTTAAAGGTTATAAAAATATTTTAAGTTATAAAATATAACTTTTGATATTTTGTCATGAAAAATATTAATTATATAATATTAATGATATTAGATTTATTTAATAATTATATTAAATAAATTAGTTTAAAAATGATTTTAATATTATAAAAATCATTTTAAATGAAAATAAAGTGTTTAAAGATATTTTAAGTTATAAAATATAACTTTTAATATTTAAAGGATTATTTCATTAATAATTTAATATTAATGATATTAGATTTATTTAATAATTATATTAAATAAATAGTTTTAAAATGGTTTTATTAATCTAAAAATCATTTAAAAAGGATATAAATGAATTAAAAATATTTTAAGTTATAATTAATGACTTTTAATATTTTGATAGATAATGCATTAATATTTGAATATTAATGGTAATTATTTAAAAATGATTCTAAATGTTTTAAAAATCATTTAAGGGTAATATTAGTACTTTAAAAGTATTTTAAGTTATTATAAATAACTTTAATATTTTGGCAATGGTTTCATTAATAGTTTAATATTAATTAAATGTTAATGATAATAAAATTGTTTAATATTTAAATCATTTAATTATGATTCTGGTGTTTGAAAATTCATAATAAATTATAATAAATGTTTAAAAATTATTATAAGTCATTTAAAAATAATATAACTGATACTTGCATATACTGAGCTACAGGATAGAATCTTAGACTCGATAATTACCCGATAAAGCCGTCGGTAGACCGACATGTTTCAAAAATTGATCTGGACTTAGATAATTTGAATGTATTAATGTTTATTTGTGATTCAATGACTGTTGAATATGTGTGTGACAATGTGATTAAGTTATGTGATGACTGCAAATAGCAGTGCTATGTGTTATAGTATGTTATTCTAATCGAACGAATGATCTTATTAATGATAGGTCATGATATAAAAGATAAAACTAAGTTGCGTATTATAAGCAGCAGACCAGGCAAGTATCCTACCTTTGCATTTTCTTTATGCAATGGACATGAGTAAGAAAGTTTCAGAATTATATTATTATTGTACCAGATTATTAACCCTATTGTTATATATATTATATCTGATCATTGATTATCAACATGGTATTATATTATTATTCAGATATTTATTCTGTTCGTTAAGAATTGATGACAAAAAGAAATAAATACTCATTAAATATAAAACACCTATAAATACCACTATCACATAAACAAAAAACCCAATACACAAATAAAATCATACAAAATACTAAATAATGGATATCAGGTAAACGAGACTTCAAAATCTGTTAAGTCACTGTGTTATGTGGTATATGATTTGTATTATAAGTGTTACCGCTGATTATGTAAAAACCCTAATTAGTGATTTAAACCCCAAATTTCTCAAATTAGAAACCTTAAACAGTAACTAGCTAATTGCTAAGTGGAAACCCTAATTTGAAACTCAATTATGAGTTCGAGACTATTATATAACTGTGTTATATGATGTATGTTGTGTATTACATAATTTTATGATTAATTAGGTAAACCCTAATTAAAATTTAGAAACCCTAATTTCTAAAAAAAATTAGAAAACCCTAGTTTCAAGTTGTGAAACCCTAATTCAAAAGTCGAATACAAGCTTAAGACTGTTATGTAATCACGATAGTGTGATTAATGACCGGTATTATAGATATTAACCCTAATTAGGGAGAACCCTAATTATTAAATAGAAACCCTAATTTCTAAATTTAAAACCCTAATTACTGAATTAGGAACCCTAATCGCTAAATGATAAAGTTTAATGCTAATTAGTGGACTTTAAACCTTAAATGTTTATGTATAATAGAAAAAATAACTAATTAGCAAACCCTATATTCATTTTTAAAAAACTAATTTTTATTTTTATTTTTTACCTTAAAAGAAAACCTAAAAATTTAATGTTGTAAAACCTAAGGGTTAAAACCTTAGGGTTAAACCCTAAGGGTTGGATTAGATTGTCGTGAATGCCATTAAAATTGGGTTCAAATTGACCATAATACCCTTTTTGAATTATTTAGTAGGAAACTTGTACAACTTGCCAAACCTTTAGTGGTTGAACAACCCTTGACTTGCCAATGTATTAAAAATCTATACAAATCAGCCAATTATTGACAGCAACATCAGATACATGCATTGCATTCACATTATACATATATAATTAGAAAGAGAATAATCATTTTTAAGCCCATTTGTTCATCACACTTAACCAAAACCCTCTCAGCTCCACACCTCCATAATTTATTGCTAGATCAGTCACAAATCAAAGCCCCACTAACACCTTTACCAAAATCAGAAGCCAGAAACAAGATTTAGCAAGAAAGGTATAAAACCCTAGACCTAAAATTTGATCTTTGATTCCATGTTAGATGTTAGTTTTTGTGTGTTAAATGTGTTGTTTGTAGTCTATATAGATGATCTGGGTTGCTAGATGTTAGATCCATAAAATCTAGAGGCTCGGATTTGATGTTTTACAAAATTTGGAAATTTTTGTTTTTGTGTCTGACAATCAAATGTCAGTCCTCATAGATCTTTGTATGTTATGTGTTTTTGTTGTTTAAGTGTTTGATCGTGTAGTATGTTATGAGAACTTTGATATAGAACTTGATTCAGAGTCAGATCTGTTGTAGATTGATAGATATTGTTGGTCAAAGGTCGTTGACCGACCATGACTGGACAACATCTGGGTAACCCGGATCTTGCCCGAAATGGTCCGACAAGACCTTTATCGCTTCTCGACACTTACAAGTTATTGTTGCTATATTATGGTTGTTGTATCTAATCATGTAATATGTTATATAGACTACTCTTTTATGCCTTAAAATCTCCTAAAAATCAAACCGGGAGGATTTAGTGGCCGGTCAAAAGTAGCTATCTAGAGCATGAAATTCGTTTTACGGGTAACCCGGAAAATGTTTGAAACTTCTTCTCGATGGACTTTGACTGCATGGATCTTGATATTGTAATGTTGTTAGATCGATATTATGTATTAGATGTGTTGTCTTGCATGTTATCTACAAAATTAAACCATAAGAACACCAAAACATTACCAGGATTGCAAGTTGTGGAAGCCTAAAAAGTGGTCACTCGAACTGTTCTTCAATATTTCTGGGCAAACCCAGAACTGAAGAACATCTCTGACAGCCACTTTGGATGCTCAGATCTCTTTTGTTATATGTGGTTTGTTCATGTTTGTTGTTGGATCTTGTAGTATTACACTAGTACTACAAGATAAAGGTATTAGCTTGCCCAGAAACACACTGAATCAATGTTTAATGTTTGGTCAAACAAGCTCACTCGTTCACTGACATATTTTTCTGGGTTTCATCAAGAACGCTCAAAAACACCTATATATGACGGTTACGTAAGCTATAAAAGCGATCTTTAGCGACGATTTACTTCTAAAATTAATTGTTTTTATTAAATAAATAGAAAAATTAGTTTTAATTATTAAAAACACAAAATAAATTATTAGAAATTATTTTAAAGTCCAAAAATTAGTTTTTAATAATTTTGAATATATTTCATAAATATTTAATATTTTTGGAATATTAAAGGTATTTGATTTATTTAATTATTATATTAAATAAATTATTTAAAAATGATTTTAATACTTCAAAAATCATTTAAAATTATATTATGGTATAAGAAAATATTTTAGGTTATTTTTAATGACTTTTAATATTTTGTGATAAATTTAATTAATAAATTAATATTAATGCTAATTAAGTTATTTAATAAATGTATTAAATAAATTATGAAAAATAGAATTAATGATTTAAAAATCATTTAAAGGTTATAAAAATATTTTAAGTTATAAAATATAACTTTTGATATTTTGTCATGAAAAATATTAATTATATAATATTAATGATATTAGATTTATTTAATAATTATATTAAATAAATTAGTGTAAAAATGATTTTAATATTATAAAAATCATTTTAAATGAAAATAAAGTGTTTAAAGATATTTTAAGTTATAAAATATAACTTTTAATATTTAAAGGATTATTTCATTAATAATTTAATATTAATGATATTAGATTTATTTAATAATTATATTAAATAAATAGTTTTAAAATGGTTTTATTAATCTAAAAATCATTTAAAAAGGATATAAATGAATTAAAAATATTTTAAGTTATAATTAATGACTTTTAATATTTTGATAGATAATGCATTAATATTTGAATATTAATGGTAATTATTTAAAATGATTCTAAATGTTTTAAAAATCATTTAAGGGTAATATTAGTACTTTTTAAAAGTATTTTAAGTTATTATAAATAACTTTAATATTTTGACAATGGTTTCATTAATAGTTTAATATTAATTAAATGTTAATGATAATAAAATTGTTTAATATTTAAATCATTTAATTATGATTAGGTGTTTGAAAATTCATAATAAATTATAATAAATGTTTAAAAATTATTATAAGTCATTTAAAAATAATATGACTGATACTTGCATATATTGAGCTACAGGATAGAATCTTAGACTCGATAATTACCCGATAAAGCCGCTTGGTGAAACGGCATATTTCGTAAATTGATCTAGACTTAGATAATTTGAATGTATTAATGTTTATTTGTGATTCATATTTGTTGAATATGTGTGTGTGACAATGTGATTAAGTTATGTGATGATTGCAAATAGCGATTATATATGTGTTATAGTATGTTATTCTAATCGAATCGAATGATCTTATTAATGATAGGTCATGATATAAAAGATAAAACTAAGTTACGTATTGTAGCGCGAGACCCGAGCAAGTATCCTACCTTTGCATTTTCTTTATCTGATGGACATGAGTAAGAAAGTTTGAAAATTATATTATTATTGTACAGGATTATTAACCCTATTGTTATATATATTATATCGATCATTGATTATCAACATGGTATTATATTATTATCCGAGATATTTATTACATTAGATTAAAATTGATGACAAAAAGAAATAAATACTCATTAAATATAAAACACCTATAAATACCACTATCACATAAACAAAAAAACCCAATACACAAATAAAATCATACAAAATACTAAATAATGGATATCGTGTAAACGAGACTTCAAAATCATGTTAAGTCACCGTGTGTTATGTGGTATATGATTTGTATTATAAGTGTTCTGCATGATTATGTAAAAAAAACCCAATTAGTGATTTAAACCCCAAATTTCTCAAATTAGAAACTTTAAACAATAATTAGCTAATTGCTAAGTGGAAACCCTAATTTGAAACTCAATTATGAGTTCGAGACTATTATATAAGCTGTTATATGATGTATGTTATGTATTACATAATTTTATGATTAATTAGGTAAACCCTAATTAAAATTTAGAAACCCTAATTTCTAAAAAAATTAGAAAACCCTAGTTTCAAGTTGTTAAACCCTAATTCAAAAGTCGAATACAAGCTTAAGACTATTATGTAATCACGATAGTGTGATTAATGGCCAGAGTATTATAGATATTAACCCTAACAAGGGAGAACCCTAATTTTCAAAACCCTAATTATTAAATAGAAACCCTAATTTCTAAATTTAAAACCCTAATTACTGAATTAGGAACCCTAATCGCTAAATGATAAAGTTTAATGCTAATTAGTGGACTTTAAACCTTAAATGTTTATGTATAATAGAAAAAATAACTAATTAGCAAACCCTATATTCATTTTTAAAAAACTAATTTTTATTTTTATTTTTTACCTTAAAAGAAAACCTAAAAATTTAATGTTGTAAAACCTAAGGGTTAAAACCTTAGGGTTAAACCCTAAGGGTTGGATTAGATTGTCGTGAATGCCATTAAAATTGGGTTCAAATTGACCATAATACCCTTTTTGAATTATTTAGTAGGAAACTTGTACAACTTGCCAAACCTTTAGTGGTTGAACAACCCTTGACTTGCCAATGTATTAAAAAAATCTATACAAATCGACCCAATTATTGACAAAGAATATCGATACATGCATTGCATTCACATTATACATATATAATTAGAAAGAGAATAATCATTTTAAGCCCATTTGTTCATCACACTTAACCAAAACCCTCTCGACTCCACACCTCCATAATTTATTGCTAGATCGGTCCACAAATCAAAGCCCCACTAACACCTTTACCAAAATCGAAAGCGAAACAAGATTTAGCAAGAAAGGTATAAAACCTGAACCTAAAATTTGATCTTTGATTCCATGTTAGATGTTAGTTTTTGTGTTAAATGTGTTGTCTGTAGTCTATATAGATGATCTGGGTTGCTAAATGTAAGATCCATAAAATCTAGAGGCTCGGATTTGATGTTTTACAAAATTTGGAAATTTTTATTTTTGTGTCTGACAATCAAATGTCAGTCCTCATAGATCTTTGTATGTTATGTGTTTTTGTTGTTTAAGTGTTTGATCGTGTAGTATGTTATGAGAAATTTGATATAGAACTTGATTCAGAGTCAGATCTGTTGTAGATTGATAGATATTGTTGGTCAAAGGTCGTTGACCGACCATGACTGGACAACATCTGGGTAACCCAGATCTTGCCCAGAATGGTCTGACAAGACCTTTGTCGCCTCGGCTCTTGCAAGTTATTGTTGCTATATTATGGTTGTTGTATCTAATCATAATATGTTATATAGACTACTACCGCTTATGCCTTAAAATCTCCTAAAAATCAAACCGGGAGGATTTAGTGGCGGTCAAAGTAATAGCTATCTAGAGCATGAAATTCGATTTCTGGGTAACCCAGAAAATGTTTGAGCAACTTCTCTGACAGACTTTGACCTGCATGGATCTTGATATTGTAATGTTGTTAGATCGATATTATGTATTAGATGTGTTGTCTTGCATGTTGTCTACAAAATTAAACCATAAGAACACCAAAACATTACCAGGATTGCAAGTTGTGGAAGCCTAAAAGTGGTCACTCGAACTGTTCTTCAATATTTCTGGGCAAACCCAGAACTGAAGAACATCTCTGAAAGCCACTTTGGATGCTCAGATCTCTTTTGTTATATGTGGTTTGTTCATGTTTGTTGTTGGATCTTGTAGTATTACACTAGTACTATAAGATAAAGGTATTAGCTTGCCCGAAACACAATGAATCAATGTTTAATGTTTGGTCAAACAAGCTCACTCGTTCACTGACATATTTTTCTGGGTTTCATCAAGCGCTCAAAAACACCTATAGCGGCAGTTACGTAAGCTATAAAGCGATCCTTAGCGACGATTTACTTCTAAAATTAATTGTTTTTATTAAATAAATAGAAAAATTAGTTTTAATTATTAAAAACACAAAATAAATTATTAGAAATTATTTTAAAGTCCAAAAATTAGTTTTAATAATTTTGAATATATTTCATAAATATTTAATATTTTTGGAATATTAAAGGTATTTGATTTATTTAATTATTATATTAAATAAATTATTTAAAAATGATTTTAATACTTCAAAATCATTTAAAATTATATTATGGTATAAGAAAATATTTTAGGTTATTTTTAATGACTTTTAATATTTTGTGATAAATTTAATTAATAAATTAATATTAATGCTAATTAAGTTATTTAATAAATGTATTAAATAAATTATGAAAAATAGAATTAATGATTTAAAAATCATTTAAAGGTTATAAAAATATTTTAAGTTATAAAATATAACTTTTGATATTTTGTCATGAAAAATATTAATTATATAATATTAATGATATTAGATTTATTTAATAATTATATTAAATAAATTAGTGTAAAAATGATTTTAATATTATAAAAATCATTTTAAATGAAAATAAAGTGTTTAAAGATATTTTAAGTTATAAAATATAACTTTTAATATTTAAAGGATTATTTCATTAATAATTTAATATTAATGATATTAGATTTATTTAATAATTATATTAAATAAATAGTTTTAAAATGGTTTTATTAATCTAAAAATCATTTAAAAAGGATATAAATGAATTAAAAATATTTTAAGTTATAATTAATGACTTTTAATATTTTGATAGATAATGCATTAATATTTGAATATTAATGGTAATTATTTAAAATGATTCTAAATGTTTTAAAAATCATTTAAGGGTAATATTAGTACTTTAAAAGTATTTTAAGTTATTATAAATAACTTTAATATTTTGACAATGGTTTCATTAATAGTTTAATATTAATTAAATGTTAATGATAATAGAATTGTTTAATATTTAAATCATTTAATTATGATTAGGTGTTTGAAAATTCATAATAAATTATAATAAATGTTTAAAAATTATTATAAGTCATTTAAAAATAATATAGTGATACTTGCATATATTGAGCTACGGATAGAATCTTAGACTCGATAATTACTACCGAAAAAAAGCTTGTAGACAATCGACGTTTTTAAAATTGATCTGGACTTAGATAATTTGAATGTATTAATGTTTATTTGTGATTCAATATTTGTTGAATATGTGTGTGATAATGTGATTAATTAAGTTATGTGATGATTGCAAATAGCGATTGTGCATATGTGTTATAGTATGTTATTCTAATCGAACGAATGATCTTATTAATGATAGGTCATGATATAAAAGATAAAACTAAGTTGCGTATTAAGCGTGAGACCGAGTAAGTATCCTACCTTTGCATTTTTCTTTGATGGGACATGAGTAAGAAAGTTTTCGTAATATATTATTATTGTTACAGTTATTAACCCTATTGTTATATATATTATATCGATCATTGATTATCAACATGGTATTATATTATTATCCGGATATTTATATTCCGCTCTATAGAAATGGTATCGTGAAGCATGCAGGTTCGGGTTTCAAGGGACAGAGTTTGGGGCTTTACATCGTAAAAGTACATTCAACCGGAGTGTTTCGTAGTGGAGAGCACCATCTTTGTTTATAGTAAAGGAGAAGGACGGATCGTTAAGACTTTGTATCGACTACAGAGAGTTGAATAAGTTAACGATAAAGAATAAATACCCATTTCCCAGGATCGATGATCTATTTGATCAGATGAAAGGGGAAAAGTATTTTTCTAAAATAGATTTGAGGACGGGGTATCACCAGTTGAAGGTTAGGAAGGATGATGTACCAAAGACGGCATTCAGGACTCATTATGGTCATTACGAGTTTTTGGTGATGTCATTTGGGTTAACTAATGCACCAGCTACATTTATGGATATGATGAACAGAGTATTCAAATAATATTTGGACAAGTTTGTCGTAGTGTTTATCGATGATATTCTAGTCTATTCTAAGACGGCAGAAGGTCATGCTGAACACCTAAGAATAGTGTTGGAGACACTGAGGAAAGAGAAGTTGTATGCAAAGTTCACTAAGTGTGAATTTTGGTTGGAAAATGTACAGTTTTTAGGTCATGTCATTGACCAATAGGGGATTTCTGTGAGATCCCGAATTTTATGAAATAAAAGTATTAAATTTTTCTATTTTAGTAAATAGTTAAATTGATAAAAGGTTAAAGTAAAGGGTGATATTTGAAAATATTTCAAAGTAAGAAAGTTTTCATAAAATAATCGGTAGTAAAGAAATGCGATGTCTGGCATTGGTTGCATAGTAGCTACACTAGTATTGATTATTGATGCTTACATAAGAAGTCACTCAGTTATACTCAATTATTGCTACAGTAATTGCTGCATCATATCTCTCATATTATTGATTCAATTATTGTCAATATTTTATATATTATTAAATCAATAATTCAGACGACAAAGTTATTCATATAATTATTTATAATATTGACGATGTCTAGAAAGTTCTGTTGAGGAAAGGTTATGTCATCTAATTGCTCGCCAATAGGGAGAAATCCTTATCGAAAAGCCCCCTCTTTCCTAAGAATGATCTGGTTGTTAAATATTGTGAGTTATAATATTAATGATGAATAAATTCGTGTTGATTAAAGATAAAATTGATAGTTCCATTGTGTTGGGATTATTAGTGTTAGTGGAAATTGACATTTATTTCGATAATAATTGATGTCTGGAAGTTATATTGACCAATCGGATAATTAATCGGATAAATGAGCAATTAATTACTATTAATTCACATAATTATAACTATTTGTTCACATGTGTGTACTATTGATTCACATGCATGTACTATTAGGGGAGGTGCTGCAAGATTGATAATACTTGCATGACTAAATTAAAAATAGAGGTATAGATGAAGGTTGTATACTGAAATTATTTTTTCACATGTATAGAACTATTGAGTCACATGATTGTACTATTAATTCACATGATATACTATTAGGGGAGGTGGTGCAAGTTTGATAATACTTGCAGGACTAAATTAAAAATGAAGGAAAAGATGAAGGTATTATCTTTGTAATATTTGAGCCCCAAAACGTGCAATTATCGAAACTATATTTTCCTATAAATAGAAGCTCATTCTTCCTTCATTCTCACCAATTCACTAAGACTCACAAGAGCAATTATAGAGAGAGAAGTTATATAGAGAGAAGCTATAGAGAGATAGAAGAAAAGTAGTCTGCTACTTCACTACTCCAGTATCCAGTCTTCTTCTGAGGTAAGGGGTATTATTTATTTCATATTCTGAAGAGATATTATTTTTCATATTCTTATGAATATTATTTTTGTTCAATATTCATAAAGAATATTATCTTCGTTAAATATTCGTAGGAATATTATCTTCGTTAAATATTCGTTGGAATATTATTTTCGTTCAACAGTTGTAAGGGATGTTATTTTTGTTCAATATTCGCTTGAAATAATATTTCTTCCATACTCTATAGTATGTAAGTAAAATTATTTCGTTAAAGATTTCTTCCATACTCATTTTGTTGAAGTTTTGGCTTTTATACTCTATGAAATTAGAAGAATATCCTTGATATTTGCGCTTCATCCAGTATCTTTTCATGAAAATATTTGTAACGCCCCCAAAATAGGTATACATCACCTATTCTGAGTCGCCAAATATATGGTACAGAATACAACTATAACTTAATTATACAACAGTCGTATAAAATACGACATAACATAATCTAAGAGTTTTAATAAGAATATTGTCATCTAGACAATATCCACACTCAATGGAGTCCTCATTACATTTATTGTCATACTATTTAACAAAATAGTGAGGACTACTAATGCTATCATCTGGATCGTTACTCCATTCCCCGACTAGTCTCGGCTATGTTCTCATTTCCTGAAGAGAACAGTGAAATAAAGGGGTGAGCTCAACTAGCCTAGTAAGAAATATTATGACTAAGATAATGTAGAATAAATTATCATTAGCCTTCAACAGTATTAAATTGATACAATAAAACAAACATCAAGTTTAACTACAGTGGAACAAGCAATCCATTAAAAGAGTCAAGTAAAGAATAAAATCTACTATCTTTTATGATTTAAAAGGTTTTTCATCACTTTTATCGCTTTGGGACTCGACAATAAATAATCCACATCATCCCCACACTACTATGAAGGATATTCATTAGTATCACACCCAAAATTATCCATGCACTACGGGCCAGGATATTCACAGTATTCATCAATGGTCATGATCATGCCAACAACTGTCCATCAACGCACTACGGGCCAATGAGGACTTTTACTACATCATTTGTAACATTACGGTCATGATTATACCGATTAATCCTTAGTCATAATTATACCAAGTCCATCTATGCACTACAGGCCACAGATGACTTTCAACATAATATAAACATGAGGATGATGACAATGAGATAAGAATTCAATAAAACAAGTTCAAGAATTAATTTATCCAGAATTCAATAACGTCCAAACTGTCAAAATGATACTGCTTGGTAGAGTAAAATTTAAGAATGCTCAGAAGAATATTTTCATAAAAAGATGTTGGATGAAGCGCAAATATCAAGGATATTCCACTAATTTTACTATGCAAAACACTATGTAGGCACTATGCAAACACTATGCATAATAAAATATAATATATTTTAATTATTGTCTAATAAAAAAAAATAACTTTATAAAAGTATTACATTTTATATAAAAAAAATTTACTATCTGAAAAACTATACGAGGCCTTATATCAAACACTATGCATAATAAAATATAATATATTCTAATTATTGTCTAATAAAATAAATAACTTTATAAAAGTATTACATTTTATATAAAAATATTTTACTATGCAAAACACTATACATAATAGAATATAATATATTCTATTTATAGTCTAATAAAACAAATAACTTTATAAAAGTATTACATTTTATATAAAAAGCTTTTACATTTTATTACATTAATAATACTAATAAAAAAATTTTATATATATATAATATATATATATATATAAATTTAAATGACCTCATAAAAAGACACCTCAATATATTTAATAACATTTATCATCATTATTATAATTCACAATATTAATCGACGGATCATTTCCGGAAGAGGTGGTGCTTTCCAATAAGGATTTCTCCTTATTGGTAATTGATTAGGTGACCAAACCTCTCCTTGGCGAACTTCTAGACATCGTTAATATTGCAAATAATAATATTAATAACTCTGTCATCTCAATTATTGATTTAATAATATATAAAATATCGACAATAATTGAATCAAATAACGTGAGATCTTATGCAATAATTGTTGTAGCAATAATTGAACAAAAGCGAGTGACTTCCGACGTAAGCATCAATAATCAATCACTGGTGTTGCTACTATGCAACCACGCCAGTATTCTTTACTTTTAACATCGGTGTTTCAACAGTTAACGGTAAAACTTCCGTCGTTATTTTCATAAAATATTTTTGTCATTTTCTCAATTCGACAATAATTCCGTTGCGGGGTCCACCAATGATTGTGTCGTTGTACGAATATTCCCTGTTAAAACGAATATTCCCCGACCAATCAAATATTATATAACAATTTGCGTACTTTGCAAAATTTATAAATATTACCCACAACTATAATATTATATCAAATTCACACCATAATATTCAAAAAATATTTCGAGAAATTAAATCTTTATTCATAAAATTTGGGGTCTCACAATCTCCCCTCCTTATGAAATTTCGCCCTCGAAATTTACGTTTTACGTACAGTATCTTAGAGCAGATGAGGACACTTCATCGATTCTAACTCTTGAGGTATAACCTTTGAGTGTTGAATCGATCCTTCTTATCCAAGATTTTAACACGTATCTCCTCATACGTTAAATCTTCTGCTATCACGTCTAGTTCTAATTCAATAATGTGGTTCGGGCCGTCCACATATTTACGTAACATCGATACGTTAAAAACGTTATGAACACGCGACATACTTGGCTGTAAAATGAGTCTATAAGCCACAGTTCTTATTTAATCGAGGATTTCAAATGGGCCAATTAAATCGAGGGTTGAGATTTCCTCTATTCATCGACTCTTGCTTCTAGAATAACGCCCTCTTGAACCTTCTTCTTCACGTTCATCAGTTCTAAGTATGTAGCTTGCACGGCTTTAACTTTATCGATTAAAGTCGATTCTACTCGTATATTCGTTATCTTCACGTGGGTCCCTAGAGTCTTTAACTCTATCTTCATCATTTATAAGTTATACGAAATGGGTCTTTATGTTAACAACGTAACACTCGTAATCGCATACGATCTTCTACTCAATGCGTCAGCTACCACGTTCGCTTTTCCACGATGGTATTGAATGGTACGATCGTAATCTTCAACAGCTCGAGCCAACGTCTTTGGCACATGTTACATTTGTTTTAGGTGAAGAAAATATTTAAGGGTTTTAGAAATGGGTTTTGTACTTGGGTTAATACAAAATTTGATTTCACGCTCTGGGATAGGCTAAGAATTCTTCAAGAATACGTCAGAAAATTTATTAACAATAGAAATATCATTCAAAACTATGACTTTCATCCAAGACTTGGATAGTACGTCACATTAATACCTATCAACTTGTCATCGTTATTTACAACGTCGCCTACAGAAAGTCTGGCTTTGGTGCATTCCACACAAGGAAGCCAACAACGAAAGGATCGGGGCTCTTTACTTATAGCTTGATATGACAATGATTAACTTTTAGTGGTTTGGTTGCTTGAATTCGCATAACATATTGGTTAGGAATATGAAAGCTAACAACCTTACGAAAAGCTTGATGAGTAGTTAACCAATCAATCCCTATAATCACATCAAAGGCAAGTATTTTCAAAGAGATAAGATTGACAGGTAACGTGAAAGTGTCAATTTGAATCAAACAAGATTTATAAACAGTGGAGGTAACGAAGGTTTCTACTAACGAAGTTTCAACCAATAAGTCAAAGTCTAACTTCTGTAGGGACAAATTTAAATGTTGAGCACAAGCAAGAGAGATAAAATAATGGGTAGAACCGGTATCTAATAAGTTATAGACTTCATAAGCATTTATGATTAACTTACCCGTGATAACTTCGTTCGGGTTTCTAGCCAAATGCTCTCACTTAAACTACCGGCTTTGACTTGTCTGAGACATCCTTTGGCATCATTATCCCAGTTGGACTTGACTTCACTACACGACAAAATCGAGCTAGGTGACTTTCTCTTCCGCAATTGAAACACGCTTTGGATTGCTGCGTACAGTTTGGACGGATGTGTCCCTCATGTCCGCATTTGAAACATACAACCGGTGGTCGTTCTCCTTCCTTAACAACAGGTCTTTGGTCTTTGGCGTCTTTCCATCATCGTTAAATCTTCTCTTTTTGAAATTTCCACTCCTATTATCTTAGCCATGATTACCACCGAAGTGGTTACCATTCTTGGCATGATAATTTCCCCCATGATGGTTATTATTGTTCCGTTGGCCGTTGCCACCGTGATTATTATTATCATTTGTTGGTCGTTGCCTTTTGGTTGTCTTTGACTCATTATCGCGCTCCAATAACTGAGCCCTATTCACAACATCTGAATATAAACAAAGTTTATGAGAAATGAGGTATTGACGTATATCGGGTTTCAAACCTCTTAGAAACATTCGCGTCATTCGTTCCTCATTATCGACCAAATGGGATGCAAACCGGGATAACTCTGCAAATTTAACACTGTCACAAAACAAGGGTTAATTAACATATCACATATTATCCATATAATCTGACCGACCAATTAAATACCAAATAAACTTAGGTAGGTCATACTAGCGAAGGAATTCCCCCGAATCTCTCCCCTCTAGTTCTTGTCTCACATCTTAGCCGGGATCATATCCCTAAGCTTTGATACCAACTGTGACGCCCCCAAAATAGGTATACATCACCTATTCTGAGTCGCCAAATACATGGTACAGAATACAACTATAACTTAATTATACAACAGTCATATAAAACACGACATAACATAATCTAAGAGTTTTAATAAGAATATTGTCATCTAGACAATATCCATACTCAATGAAGTCCTCATTACATTTATTGTCACACTATTTAACAGAATAGTGAGGACTACTAATGCTATCATCTGGACAGTTACTCCGTTCCCTGACTAGTCCCGGCTACGTTCTCATTTCCTGAAGAGAACAGTGAAAGAAAGGGGTGAGCTCAACTAGCCCTGTAAGAAATATTATAACTAAGATAATGCAGAATAAATTATCATTAGCCTTCAACAGTATTAAACTAATACAATATAACAAACATCAAGTTTAACTATAGTGGAACAAGCAATCCATTAAAAGAGTCAAGTAGAGAATAAAATCTACTATCTTTTATGATTTAAAGGTTTTCATCACTTTTATCATTTGGGACTCGACAATAAATAATCCACATCATCCATGCACTACTGACTAAGGATATTCATTAGTATCACAACCACAAATTATCCATGCACTACGGGCCAGGATATTCGTGTATTCATCAATGGTCATGATCATGCCAACAACCGTCCCTCAATGCACTACTGGATCAATGAGGACTTTTACCACATCATTTGTAACATTACGGTAAGTGATTATACCGATTAATCCTAGTCATAATCATACCAAGTCCATCTATACACTACATGAATACGAGATGACTTTCAACATAATATAAACATGAGGATGATAACAATGATATAAGAATTCAATAAAACAAGTTCAAGATTTAATTTATCCAGAATTCAATAACTTCCAAACTGTCAACATGATACTGCTTGGTAGAGTAAAATTTAAGAATGCTCAGAAGAATATTTTCATGAAAAGATACTGGATGAAGCGCAAATATCAAGGATATTCCACTAATTTCATGGAGTATAGAAGTCAAAGCTTTAACCAACTGAGTATAACAGAATATATGAAACTGCAAATGGATTTTCGCCCGCCATGCGGAAATCCACGTAGACAGATCATTTCCAAAATTTAATAAGAAATGAATATGAAGGGTCATTCACAATGCATGTGGTAATCCACATTGACAGGTTATTCCAACAGAATAATAAAGAATGGAATAACAGAAGAATTCACCATGCATGCGATAGACCGCACATACAGGTTATTCCAACAGAATAATAAATAATGGAACCGGGTCATGTGTAAACACACAGACAGGATATTCCAACAAAATAATAAAGAATGAAATAACAAAAGACTTCACCAGGCATGCGATAGACCGCATGCATGAGTTATTCCAACGAGAATAATAAATAATGGAACCGAATCAAATGCGTGTCTGGCGTGATGTGATATTCAACGAGAATAATAAAGAATGGAATAACGAAAGAATTTCACCATGTATGTGGTACTTGGCGTATCTGAGTTATTCCAACATAATAATAAAGAATGGAATAATGGAAAAGAATTTCACCATGTATGCGGTGCCGCGTATACAAGTTATTCCAACATAATAATAAAGAATGGAATAATGGAAGAATTTCACCATGTATGCGGTACTTAGCATATCGAGTTATTCAACATAATAATAAAGAATGGAATAACGAAGAATTTCACCAAGTATAGGGTAGCTCAGCATATACGAGTTATTCCAATGAATAATAAAGAATAGAACGAATTCAAATGCGAAAGCAGAGACATGATATTCAACGAGAATAATAAAGAATGAAATAACAAAAGACTTCACCGGGCATGCGATGAATCGCACATGCATGAGTTTATTCCAACGAATAATAAATAATGGAACCAGATCATGCGTAATACACACAGACAGGATATTCCAACAGAATAATAAAGAATGGAATAATAGAAGAATTTCACCATGTATGTGGTACTTCGCATATACAGGTTATTCCAAAATAATAATAAAGAATGGAATAAAAGAAGAATTTTACTATGTATGCGGTACTTCGCATATACAGGTTATTCCAACATAATAATAAAGAATGGAATAATAGAAGAATTTCACCAAGTATAGGGTAGCTCAGCATTATCTGAGTTATTCAACGAATAATAAAGAATGGAATAACAGAAGTTCTCTTCATGAATACGAAAGAAATAATACCCCTTACCTTAGAAGAAACTGGATATAGGAGTAGTGAAGTAGTAGAATATTTTTCTTCTTTCTCTCTATAGTTTCTCTCTCTAGAGTTTCAGTGAATTTGTAAGAAATAATGAAGGAATAAGTTTCTATTTATAGGAGAATGGACTGAATAGTAACTAATTCATGAACGGTCCAAATTAATTTACTTTTAGACGGACGGTCCATATTGATTTACTATGCAGTATAAATAAAATATTCTAATAAACAAAATCTTTTAAATAAAATATAATATATTCTATTTATAGTCTAATAAAACAAATAACTTTATAAAAGTATTACATTTTATATAAAAAGATTTTACTATCTGAAAAACATTATCGCGAGCACTATGCAAACACTATGCATAATAAAATATAATATATTCCAATTATTGTCTAATAAAACAAATAACTTTATAAATGTGACGCCCCCAAAATAGGTATACATCACCCATCTTGAGTTGCAAAATACATGGTACAAAATTCAAATACAACTTAATAATACAGCTGTCGTGTAAAATACGACAAAACGTAAATTGAGAGTTTAATAAGAATATTGTCATCTAGACAATATCCACACTCAAAAGAGTCCTCTTTACATTTATTTTCACACTATTTAACAGAATAGTGATGACTACTAAAACTATCATCTAGATCGTCACTCTATTCCCAGATTAGTCCATTTCGTTCTCATTTCTGAAGAGAACAGGTGAAAGAAAGGTGAGCTCAACTAGCCCGATAAAGAAATATTATGACTAAGATAATGCAAAATAAATTATCATTAGCCTTGACAATGTTAAAGCGATAAAATATAACAAACATCAAGTTAAAGCTGCGGTGAAACAAGCAATCCATTAAAAGAGTCAGTAGAGAATAAAATCTACTATCTTTTATGATTTAAAGGTTTTCATCACTTTTATCGGCGAGACTCGACAATAAATAATCCACATCATCCACACTTTTCTGACGAGGATATTCATTAGTATCCAACCACAAATTATCCATGCACTACGGCCAAGGATATTCGTGTATTCATCGATGGTAATGATCATGTCCAACAAGCGTCCATCAATGCACTTCTACGGGCCAATGAGGACTTTTACCACATCATTTGTAACATTACGGTCATGATTACAAGAATAATCCACGATCATAATCATACCAAGTCCATCTATGCACTATGAGGCCACAGATGACTTTCAACAAAATATAAACATGAGGATGATGACAATGATATAAGAATTCAATAAAACAAGTTCAAGAATTAATTTATCCGAGGAACTAATAACGTCTAAATTGTCGACATGATACTTCTTTGTAGAGTAAAATTCAAGAATGCTCGGAAGAATATTTCCATGAAAAGATCTTTGGATGAAGCGCAAATATCGAGGATATTCCACTAATTTCATGGAGTATAGAAGTCAAAACTTTAACCAACTAAGTATAATAAAGAATGGGATAACAAAAGAAATCACCGGACATGCGATAGGCCGCATAGAGACGAGTTATTCTAACGAGAATAATAAATAACGAGAACCGAGTCGTGCATAAACGCTTGCAGACGGGATATTCAACGAATAATAAATAATGGAACCGGTCATGCGTAAGCGTGCGCGAGGCGGGATGTTCAATAGAATAATAAATAACGGAACCGGTCATGTGTATAGCATGCTTGCGCAGACGGATGTTCAATGAGAATAATAAAAATGAATAACGAAGAAATTTCACCATGTATGCGATACTTACATAATAGTTATTCAACATAATGATAAAAAATGGAATAACGAAGAATTTCACCAAGTATAGGGTAGCCAGCGTATCTGAGTTATTCAATAGAATAATAAATAATGGAATAACGAAGTTCTCTTCATGAATAAGAAAAAATAATACCCACTTACCTTAGTAGGAAATTGGATCTGCATGATATTGTAGTAATAGAAGATTCTTCTTCTTTCTCTCTTATTCTCTCTTTCTTTCTCTCTCTATAGCTTTAGTGAATTCATGAAAATAATGAAGGAATGAGCTTGATTTATAAGCTTGGTAGAGTAAAGGGTAAAATAGTCTTTTTGCCATAATTTATGACATCATCGCTTACATCATCGATCATATGACATCATTGCTTACATCATTGATCAACTGACATCATTGCTTACATCATCCTTCCGATAACATCATTGCTTACCTCATCGTTCCAATGACATCATCACTTACATCATCAGAATTCAAATTCAAATTGTTCTCTTCCACCTCATTTTACTTTTATACCATGAATTTACTATAATAATGTTACCATTCAAATTATAAAAAAAATATACTATCATATAATCACATCATACTACTATAATATAATATTATAATAATATATATAAATGAATTATTGATTTGATAATTTAAAATACTGTGTAATGACAATTATTGAATCAAAAATATCAACGTAGCAATTATTGAATCAATAAAATATTAAACAGTAATTACTGTAACAATTATTGAGTAGTGCCTTCTTATGTAAGAATCAATAATTCAAAAAATACTGTGTAATACCGTGTGCTACTGTGCAATAACGCGTGTTACTGTATTTTAACCACCATGTATTCCATTAGTGTTAACGGTAACACTTAGTAGTTATTTTCATAAAAATATTTTTGTCGTTTTCTAACTCAAATGATAATTTACATTGTGGGGTCCACCAATGATTGTTATTAATCGTCGTACGAATATTCTCCGACAAAAAGAATATTCCCCGACCAAATGAATATTTTATAACAACTTGCGTACTTTGCAAAATTTATAAATATTACCCACAACTATAACATTATATCAAATTCATTCCATAATATTTAAAAATAATATTTATAGAAAAATCATCTTTATTTAAAAAGTTGGGGTCTTACAACCTCCCCTTCTTATGAAATTTAAGCCCTCGAAATTAGAGTGCGATACACAGTATGTCGAAAAAGATAAGGATATCTTGATTTCATTTCAGATTCTAACTCCTAGGTCATTTCCTCAACATCGTGGTTTCTCCATAAAACTTTGACTTGAGGTATAACCTTGGAGCGTAGAATATGTTCCTTCTTATCCAAGATTTGAACAAGAACCTCTTCATACGTCAAATCTTCCGCTATTTAAATCCGATTTTAACTTCGATAATGTGGTTCGGGTCTTCCACATATTTACGTAACATGGATATGTGAAAAATGTTATGAACACGAGACATACTTGGCGGTAAAACGAGTCTATAGGCCACAGTTCCTACTCGATCGAGGATTAAAAATGGGCCGATGAATCGAGGATTGAGCTTTCCTCTCTTTCCAAATCTCGTAACTCTTTTCCATGGAGCAACACGTATGACACATGATCTCGATATCAAATTCCACGTCCTTTCGATGAAGATCGGCATAACTCTTTTGTCGATCTTGTGAGGTTTTTATCGTTATCGGATCGTTTGAATCTTTTAAAAGTAGTCATACGTACCAACTCTCAGGTCCCAACAAAGTTGCTTCACCCACCTCATCCCAAAGATCTTTGAGAAACGAAACTTTCTTCCATCTGGCGCTTGAATGGAGCCATGCGATACTTGCTTGATAACTATTGTTGTATGAAAAAACTCCACCAATGGTAGAACTTGTCCCAACTTCCCTTGAAGTCGAGGACACGAGAGTCTTAATAAATCTTGAAGAATTTGAATAGTCCTCTCGATTGTCCATCCGTGCGAGGATGATATGTTGAACTAAATCGTGAAATCCGTGCCCATAGCTTTTTGCAAACTAACCCAAAATCGTGAAGTGAATTTTGGGTCTCGATCGAAAACTATGGATACTAGCATACCATGCAATCTTATAATCTCGTTTATATACATACGAGCAAGACGTTCAAGTGTATAAGTTTCTCGTATTGGTAAGAAATGAAGCGAACTTGGTTAATCTATCAATAATGACCCAAATTGCATCTATGCCTTGAGAAACCTTGGGAAGACCGATGCTTGAAATCCATGGTAATGTGCTCCCACTTCCATTACGGAATTTTAAGTGGTTGCAATGGACCTTTTGGTACTTGATGCTCCTCCTTGACTTCGTTGACAAGTTAGACACCTTGAGATAAACAAATATTTATCTCTCTCTTCATATTGCTCCACCAAAATGTATGGCGAAGATCACGATACATTTGGTACTCCCGATGGATTACAAAGCGGTGTGTTGTGCACCTCCATCATGATTTTATACTTTAAATCGAATTCGTTAAGAACACAAAAGTCTGGAGTTGACTCAAGTATTCCTTCTTCATCGATTCTTGCTTAGGCGTAGCACCTTCTTGCACTTTCTTCCTCATACGCATCGACTCGGATCTGTAACTTGGCGACTTTAACTTTATCAATTAAAGTCGGTTCTACTTTATATTATGCATCATCATCACATGGGTCCTGGGTTTTAACTCTATCTCCATCCTTTGCAAGTCACAAAAAATGGGCCTTTGCGTTGTCGATATCGCTTTTCGTACTTTCATATAATCTTACTACTCAATAAATCGGCTACCATTTCGCTTTTCGAGGATGGTATTGGATGGTATGATCATAATCTTTTAATAGTTCAAGCCAGCGTCGTTGTCGCGTGTTGAGTTCCTTTTGAGTGAAGAAATATTTGAGGCTTTTATGATCCGTAAAGATCTCCACTTTCTCCCCATCTGAAGTAATGCCTCCAAATTTTAAGTGCAAAAAACAACGACTTGCCAACTCTAGATCATGAGTAGGATAATTCCTCTCATATTCTTTGAGTTATCGAGAGGCATAGGCTATGACTTTCCCATGTTGCATGAGAACACATCCTAACCCTTTGCAGAAGCATCACTTGTAGATGACAAATCCCTCAAGCGGATGGTATTGTCGAGCGTCTTGAGCAGTCTTTGAAATGAGTCTCCTCTTGAGTTCTTGAAAACTCTTCTCACATTCCTCGTTCAAGCGAAAATTTTATATCTTTCTAGTCGGTGAGTTAATGGAGTAGCGATTCGAGAAAACCCCTCTACTGATCTTGATAATAACCCACAAAGTGATCCAATATTCGCCAAGCTCGAAAACTATCTACGTGCTTTCGATCGATTTAGGTTGCTCCGACTTTGAATAGCTTTAATCTTTGTTGGGTCAGCGGATATTCCATGGCTTGATACTACGTGCCCAAAGAATGCTACTTCCTTGGCGAGAACTCGCATTTCTTCAACTTGGCATAAAGCTTATATTCACGAAGCTTTTGGAGTATCGACCTCAAGTGTTGCTCATGATCTTCACGGCTTTTGGAATAAATAAGGATGTCATCAATAAAGGCGACCACAAAGTGATCCAAATATTCCTTGAATACTCGGTTCATCATATCCATGAAAGCGGCGGGGAGCATTAGTCGATCAAAAGACATGACTAGGAATTCATAATGCCCATCTGCAGGAGTTACGAAAGCCGTCTTTGGAATGTCATCGGTTCTAATCTTCAATTGGTGATATCCGAGCGAAGATCGATCTTTGAAAAGAATTTGGCTCCTTATGGCTCGGTCAAATAGGTCATCAATACGTGGCAATGGGTACTTATTTTTGATGGTGACATGATTGACTCCAGATAATCAATACAAAATCGTCGCATACTCCCATCTTTCTTTTTCATGAATAGAACAGGAGCACCCCGAGGAGAAGTACTAGGACGAATAAAACCAATGTCTAACAATTCTGCGGTTGGGTCTTTAACTCACGAAGTTCAATAGGAGCCATTCGATATGGGGCTTTGGAAATGGGTTTTGTCTTAGGGTTCAAGTCGATACAAAATTCAATTTCACGCTCTGGGGTAAGCCGGGAAGTTCTTGAGGGAATACATCGGAAATTTATTTGAATAGAAATATCATTCAAAAGCGGACGTATTTTTGTTTAGATCCGTGACATGAGCTAAGAAAGCTTGACATCCGTTTTTTAATAAGCGAATAGCTTTATGGCTTGAGATGACGATGATTTATTTTAATGGTTTGGTTGCTTTAATTCAGCATAATTGGTTGGTTAGGAATATGAAAGCTAACAACCTTACGAAAACAATCAATTTTTGCATGATGAGTAGTTAACCATCAATCCTAAAATTATGTCAAATCTGAGTATTTTCAATGAAATAAGATCGACAGGTAATGTGTGGGTACCAATTTGAACCAAACAAGACTTATAAGCGATGGATGTAATGAAGGTTTCTCCCAATGGAGTTTCAACGAGATAAGTCGAGGTCCAATTTCTCTGAGTCAAATTTAAGCGTTGAGCACGGTGGGAGAAATAAAAGAATGGGTAGAACCAGGTATCAAATAAGGTATATACTTTTCTAGAGTTTATGATAAGCTTACCCGTGATGACCTCGTTCGGGTTCCTTGCTTTCTGGGAGGTCACGACAAACGCTCTCCCTTGAACTACCAGTTTTGTCTTGTTTGGGGGAATGACCTTTGATGCCTCCATCCAAAATTGAACTTGTCTTGATTGCGATAAAATTGGGCCAGGTGACCTTCTCTTCCACAATTGTAACATGCTTTGGATGGCATCGCGCAGTTTGGACTGATGTGTCCCTCTCCTCCACATTTGAAGCATATGATAAGTGGTCATTCTCCTTCCTTAACGACAGGTGCTGATGCTGACGTCTTTCCATCATTGTTGAATCTCCTCTTCTTGAAATGTCCATTCTTATTATTTTGGTCATGATTACCACCGAAGTGGTTACCATTTCTGGCATGATGATTCCCTCCACCCTTATTGTCACCGTTTCGATGACTGTTATCACTGGTATTATCATTTTTTCGGCTGCTCTCTTTTGGTTGAGTTGACTCATTATCACGCTCCAATAATTGAGCCCTATTAACAACATCTGAATACAAACACAGTTTATGAGAGATAAGATATTGACGTATCTCGAGTTTCAAACCTCTTAGAAACATTCGCGTCATTCTCTCCTCATTATCAACCAAATGAGACGCAAATCAGGACAACTCGACAAACTTGGCTTCGTACTGCGACACGGTCATGTTGTTTTGCTCCAGCTTGATGAACTCTACCTCTTTCATGTGACGAATACTTTTTCGAAAGTACTTGTCATTGAACAGTTCTTGGAACTTCTCCCAAGACATCTTCAGTGCGACAGGTTGAGTACGCTTTCTGATTCCCACGATGTCTGCCTCTTGCACATGAACATGAAGGTGGCAAAGGAAACCTTTTGCTCCTCGGAGTATCCCAAGACATCAAATATCTTGTTGATCTGCTTTATCCACGTCTCCGCCTTAAGTGCTTTTGGCTCTCCAAAAAACTTCGATGGTCCCAGTTCCTTGAACTGCTTAGCGGTGACCGTCCGAGAGTTGCCAGTGTTTTCACCTTCATTATGGACAGGAGACGCTCTTGCCTGATGTTGCATGAATTGCATAAAGCCTCTGAACATTCCATCGTTCATCATCTGGTCTGTGTTGTTGTTTGCCTGAGGATTTTTGCCTTCCTAATGCACATTATCATGATTATTGATCTGTGGAGACTCAACGGTCTCCTGTGCTCCATTGATGTTCTCAACATTCTCGGATGTCATTTTCAAATACTGCCACAAAATAAGGGTTAATTAACATATCACATATTATCCCTATACTCTGACCGACCAATTAAATACCAAATAAACTTAGGTAGGTCATACTACAAAGGAATTCCCCGTCTCTCCCCTCCTAGTTCTTGTCTCACATCTTAGCCAGGGATCATATCCCTACGCTTTGATACCAACTGTGACGCCCCCAAAATAGGTATACATCACCTATCTTAAGTCACCAAATACATGGTATAAATTCAAATACAACTTAATAATACAGCTGTCGTGTAAAATATGACAAAACGTAAAGTGAGAGTTTAATAAGAATATTATCATCTAGACAATATCCACACTCAAAAGAGTCTTCTTTACATTTATTTTCACACTATTTAACAGAATAGTGAGGACTACTAAAACTATCATCCGGATAGTCACTCGGTTCCCAGCTAGCTAGTCCGACACGTTCTCATTTCCTGAAGAGAACAGTGAAAGAAAGGGTGAGCTCAACTAGTCTAGTAAGAAATATTATAACTAAGATAATGCAAAATAAATTATCATTAGCCTTCAACAATGTTAAACTGATAAAATATAACAAACATCAAGTTTAAGCTGCGGTGAACAAGCAATCCATTAAAAAGAGTCAAGTAGAGAATAAAATCTACTATCTTTTATGATTTAAAAGGTTTTCATCACTTTTATCATTTGAGACTCGACAATAAATAATCCACATCATCCCTGCACTACGACCAAGGATATTCATTAGTATCACAACCACAAATTATCCATGCACTACGGGTTAATAATCAATACCGACAATATTTGAATCAAATAATGTGAGATACTATGCAACAATTACTGTAGTAATAATTGAATAAAAGCGAGAGACTTCTCATATAAGCATCAATAATCAATACCGTAGTATTGCAACTGATGCGACCATCGCATATTCTTGTACTTTTAACACCGGGTGTTTCAACATTTAACGGTAAAACTTTCGCCGTTATTTTTATAAAATATTTTTGTCATTTTCTCAATCCGACAATAATTCCGTTGTGGGGTCCACCAATGATTGTACCATTGTACGAATATTCCCTGTTAAAATGAATATTCCCCGACCAATCGAATATTATATAACAACTTGCGTACTTTACAAAATTTATAAATATTACCCACAACTATAACATTATATCAAATCCACACCATAATATTCAAAAAATATTTCGAGAAATTAAATCTTTATTCATAAAATTTGGGGTCTCACAATATTATTCTGAGCTTTCTTGATAATTATTGATCTTTTCATGACGGAGTACTATTCATGAGTTACTATTCACGGGTTACTATTCACCCAAATATTGTTCACTCGGGTATTTGGGGTACTTTTCATGTCGGGGTACTATTCACGGGGTACTATTCCCGAAGTACTATTCACAAGGTACTATTCACGGGGTACTATTTACCCGAAAAATATATTTCTTTTATGACCAAATTATTTTTGGTACATGAATATTATTCTTGAATTTTACTCCACAAAACAGTATCATGTTGACAATTTAGATATTTTTAAACTCTGGATAAATTTAAAGTCTTTAATATTTATCCTTGATTTCGTTTGATTAATTCTTATATCATTGTCATCATCCTCATGCTTATATTGTGATGAAAGTCATCTTTTGCTTACGTGCATAGATGGACTGTTGATTGGTATGATTATGACCAGGGATCATTTTGTATAATCATGACCCATAATGTTATAAATGATGTGGTAAAAGTCCTCATTGGCCCGTAGTGCATTGATGGACAGTTGTTGGTATGATTATGACCAGGGATTATTAGGTATAATCATGACCATTGATGATTACATGAATATCCTTGGCCCGTGGTGCAGGGATGATTCGATGATGTGGTTTATTTATTAATCTAAGTCTCAGCGATAAATTTGATGAAAAACTTTTTAAATCATAGAAGATAGTAGATATCATGCTCTACTTAACTCTTCTAATGGATTATTTGTTCTGCTGCAGTTGTTGATCTAAAACTTGTTGTCTATTATATTCTATCAGTTGTTATACTGTTGAAGGCTAAGGATAATTTATTCTGCATTATCTTAGTCATAATATTTCTTACTGGGCTAGTTGAGCTCACCCTTTTCTTTCATTGTTCTCTTCAGGAAATGAGAATATAGTTGGGACGAGTCGGGGAATGGAGTGATGGTCCAGGATAAGTGGTTTTAGTAGTTCTCACTATTCTGTGAAATAGTGTGATAATAATTGTAATGAGGACTTCATTGAGTGTGGATATTGTCTAGAAGGCAATATTCGTGTTTAAACTCTCAGCTACGTTTTGTCGTATTTTACACGACAGTTGTATTATTTATGTTTGTATTTGAGTTATGTACCATGTATTTGGTGACTCAGAATGGGTGATGTATACCTATTTTGGGGGCGTCACAATTTCAGTAGATCTAGCAAAGGTGGAAGCTGTGATGAATTGGGAACAACCGAAAACACCGACGGAGGTGCAGAGTTTCCTAGGTTTAGCGGGTTACTATCGGAGATTCATCCAGGATTTTTCAAGGATAGTTACTCCGTTGACTAACTTGACAAGGAAGACGGTAAAATACGTGTGGACTGATAAATGCGAGGACAGTTTTCAAGAACTGAAGAAGAAGTTGAGTGAAGCGCCTATTTTGTCATTACCCGATGACACAGGAAATTTCTTAGTTTATAGTGATGCTTCGCATAGAGGACTTGGTTGCTTGCTCATGCATCATGGCAAGGTCATTGCGTATGCATTAAGGCAGTTGAAGGATTATGAGAAAGTTTACCCTACTCATGACCTGGAACTAGCCGCAGTAGTTTTTGCTTTAAAGATATGGAGACATTATCTTTATGGAAAAAAATGTGAGATATACACGGACCATAAGAGTCTAAAATATACCTTCACACAGAAGGAGTTGAATATGAGACAAATGAGATGGCTGGAGTTGATAAAGGATTACGACTGTGAAATCCTGTATCACCCTAGAAAAGCCAATGTAGTTGTCGATGCCTTAAGTAGAAAGGGTCGGGAGAAGTTATCTATGTTAACGGCTCAAACTGAGTTAATAACAGAGATGGCTAGGACGGAAATAGAAGCGAAGTTACCAAGTGAATCAGGGTAGAGACTGTTTGCGACAAAGATTCAATCTACCATCGTAGAATGAGTCAAGGAGGTGCTGCTCAAAACTGATGTGTGTGACCGGATAAAGGAACGGTTAACCCATGAAAAAGATTTGAAGTATAGTCTCGATAACGAGGGGTTATTAAGATTTGAAGGAAGAATTTGGGTTCCGAATAAGACGGAATTAAAGGAGCAGGTATTACAAGAGGCTCATACTTCGAGGTTCTCGATTCATCCTGGTAGTACTAAGATATATCAGGACCTTCGACAGAGTTTTTGGTGGCCGAACATGAAGAGAGAGATAGCCGGGTATGTGAGTAGGTGCTTGACTTGTCAGAAAGTTAAGGCCGGACATCAACGACCAAGTGGATTGTTACAGTCATTGGAGATTCCGGAGTGGAAGTGGGAGCATATCACGATGGATTTTGTGGTGGGACTTCCGAGTATAACGAAATGGTATGATGTGATTTGGGTAATAGTGGACCGGTTGACGAAGTCGGCTCACTTCTTGTCAATTAGGATCAAGTATAACTTGGACCAGTTAGCTAAACTTTATGTTAAGAAAATAAACTGTTGGCATTTTGAGAGGCTTTAGTATGTGTCAATTTAAAGTTTTAAATGAAAAAACCTTTTCAGCAATGTAAAAAAATCAGTTATAGTAGGTATTTACCTCTAAACCCTGTGGTAATTTCGTATTTAACAACTAGTTTATGCTAAAACATTCAATGATAGTTTTCTGGATGTGTGTTCAATTGAATATTTGGAAAAAATTCAATACTTGAGGTGATTCCTTCATTGTTTTGTATAGTACTCCTTAGGGTGGATATTGGTTGGTAAGGGATATTAAAATAAACCCTTGTGGCAGCTGTTGATGATAAATTGATCTCCCCTATAAATAAAATAAGTGCATGTTAGTAATTATTCTTGTAAACAATTAAAAATTCCTAAATCACCTTTAAATTCCTTTGCAAGTGTTCCAGTCACTACTACAACAATCAAGTTGTCATTTTGTCTTGAAAAATCTCGTTGAAAATTTAATGCATGTTCTCCCCACATAGTTACTGTGATTGTGTGGTGGTTGTTTGTAATACAATAAAATTGTTATTAGTGGTATGAGAAAAATAATTTGAATTGGAAAAACATCACACTATTTTTGACGCATACCTCTCGTTCGTTAAGAGAATATCCATTTTTTGAATTCCTTGTCCAACTATTTGCAAGTCAGTTATCGTTGTAAGCTTTCCAATAACATCTGTGAGGAAATGAAATCTAATAAGTATAAGAAGAAAAAATTCAAGTATTTGTTGTGTAATGAAGTTTTGAGTATTTTTTTTACCTATGAGATGTGTTTAATCTCCAGCCTTGTTTCTTGTTTCAGCAAACGTTGATAACTCAAATTTATACCTTGCAATTATATCTGTGTTGTTTACCTGAGTTATCGTTGTCTTGTGAAAAAAGTTAATCACCTTATCACCGTTAATTGCTTTATATCTAGGTGGGGCTGGTACAATCTTAAAATTGGATATGATGTATATGTTGTCTTCATTCAATCTTTTGATGTATTGTGCTTGTTGGTCGAATCTCAAAATGAACATCACGTAATTATCCTACACATAATATATATATAAGATAAATAATCTATTTATAAGATAAAAAATTTTAATTTTTGGTAATATTTATTTATGAAGTAATATAAAATTTAGAATACTACCTCTTCATCAAGCAATATAGCTGTGGTGTTGACAATTTGTCCAGTGCTCAAATTGATCCCATCCCACTTTCTTGTTAATCTAACCTTTATTGTATAATCATCTCTATGACTTGTTAATTCGTTCAAAGTTATATAATTTCTTAGCATAGTGAATAAGTTTAGAAACAAATATAGATGTGGAGTACTTTTGTGTGTAGTATGAGGTTTTTATAGGGTGAAGTACTATGATAAGTAGTATTTTTATTAAATGTATTTAAATTTTCAATTGTAACTGTTTAGTGAGAAGTCATATACTTAATGATTTTATTAAAGATTTTTTTAATGTTCATGACTCTTCCTTTTCCAGATTTTTAATTTTTTTTTAATGATGTTTTAAATGTTCATGAATGTTGTGTTCTCAGATTTTTAATGGTTTTAATAAATATATTTTAAATATTCATGAATGTTAATGTTCATCAATCTTGTTTTTTCATATTCTTAATGGTTATATAATTTCTTGGCATAGTGAATAAGTGTAGAAACAACTGTAGATGTGGAGTACTTCTGTGTGTAGTATGAGATTTTTATAGGGTGAAGTACTATGACAAGTAGTATTTTTATTAAATGTATTTAAATTTTCATTTGTAACTGTTTAGTGAGAAGTCATATACTTAATGATTTTATAAAAGATTTTTTTACTGTTCATGACTCCTTCTTTTTCAGATTCTTAATTATTTTTTTAAAGATGTTTTAAATGTTCGTAAATGTTGTTTTCTCAGATTTTTAATGGTTTTAATAATGCTACTAAATCATATGCATAAACTATAATCAAAACATAAGAAGATAAAGGCCCAACATATACAACATATGCAAATCATATGTTAATAATTGTGTACATCATATGCAACATATGCACATCATATCATATGTTGGTAAGTTTTATGTTTTGTTGGACCTCATATGTTGCATAGATATTTTTTATGGTTAAGGATGATTATGAGGAAGAGGAAGAGATTACACCAACTCGCTAAATAACTTAGTGAAATTGAAAAATTGACTTAAAAATGATTAAGAGTGGACTCTTAATTGGGATCGTTTTTGCTGATTTTATATATAAGGTATTGATTGGGAATATACCTTAGGTTGTTATTAATTAATTAATTATATATGTTATATAACTGATGGGCAGAGTGATAATCCATCAGTCATTTACCTATCTATCAATCTATCTATCTATTTATAATATAAAACGGTGGGAAAATGTTGGCAGTTATTTTTGGTGTAAACATTAAAGTGAAACCTTTTTATTTCCTTTTATTATACTTTAAAGTTAGTATATGTGTGTAAGAATCATAGTATTATTAATAAAAAGAGGTGAAAATAGATATAAAAAAAAAAATTAGTTAACCAATCTAAGTAATTTTGTTTAATTAGATGGTTCTCGACTTAAATTACCAGATTAGTTGATAGTCTGTCAAGCTATAGGTCCCCAAGCTCGTAACTCATTTGAGGGTAAAAAATGTTAAAAAGATTTTTAAGGAAATTATAGGATAAAAAAGGAAAGAAACTTGCAAACAAGGGATTTTCAAGGAAAATTGTAGTAATTTTCTTTACCTTGCCCTATATGTGATCAATATTTAAGTAAGGAGGATCAAAACTTTGACAGTATCAAAACAGTAAAAAAGAAAATGGCCTTGAACTGTTTAAATAATTGCAGTTGAATTACACAAAAAAATGAGTATGATACACATGAATATTCCAGTCTTCAACAAGTGTGTTACTCAATCAAAGTTCAAACTTAGAATTACCAAACTGGCTAAATAAAATGGCCATGTCCATACCCTGTTCCATTGTAGGCACAGCAGTATCATAGGGACAGTCTCTAGAAAAGCCAGTTTTCCCAGATCTTTGAACTTTCTTTATGCAGCGCTTGAACTTCTCGTGACATTTTACATTGGTCATGCCTGGAAAATAAGAAGAAAATCACAGTTACACCGGTCAATGATGTGCAACAGAAACACTAAAATATTTCGCGAACAAATTGAAGACTACAAACAAAGCTTTACACTAACACATCCGGAACAGAACTGAGAGTCCCGTTTTGACGTTTTTAAGCATATTTAGAGTTGCCTATAATATAACAGAGTTTATCAAAAATGAACACCAACCGATGGAAGCCACCGAAGATGTTAGTTATATGGCGTAAGAAATCTTGTACACCCTCCACGTTTAAGTCATTCAAGTGTATCAACTTCACATATCAGCACCAAGATGGATAAAATACCTCTACGGTAGGATACCTCTACGGTATGAATAAAATAATCAACTTCAATATCAATATTTTGTAGTTTAAATGACTTGTGGGGATTACATTAATATTTAAAGAGACAAAATCCTAATATTACCCTGTAATAATAAAAGTACTAAACGACTAAAATACCCTTATTAGTAATCCCTAATCACTAATTAATGTCCTAAACCCCACTAATAAATAAAATACACGAAAATCACATCAACTACTTTTATATTAAACATAATAAAAAATCTAAATAATAAATATTAAAAATCTCTTCTTTGTTATTGACTTGGAGTCCCCATCACCTATTCCTTCTCTTTTATTGTGTCTTATTTATTTTTGGCATCATGAGGTGCTTCCGGCTGCTTCACTTAATTTTGTGAATATTTTGGGTGCATTTCCTATAGGATTATAATGTTGGTTTTCTCTTGAGTTTTTTCTGTATAGACGTAGTGTTTACGAGGGGATCTCGGGTTTCCTTTTCTTTTCTGTAATACATTGCGTGTACATAGGTTTGCCACCCTCTCTTTAGCTTTTTCAATAAATTGAATTACCTATCAAAAACAGAAACTTACAGCTTATATAAGCTGCTTGACTAATTTCCAAATCTTAGAAAAGCTATAAATTATAATCTTTCAAGCTTTGAATAATCATTAACATGCTATTTTAGTGACGTTTCCAATTAATTTATTTTTAAAATTAAGATAAAACACTACTCAAGAGGTGCTTTAACTTGCATCTTCCTACTCTTGTGCTAGAAAACCTTCAAAACAACAAACTAAATATCCTTACTTTCACTTAATAGGCATTCCAGTAAGTTCTGCAATCGTCAAATACTGATCTTTCATCTAATTTGGCAACAAACACGAACAGCGAGGTCTAGTTGCCCTAGTTAAAGCGTTAAATATCACGTGTGTGTATAACAATTTTAGAGAGAGAAATAAAGAAAATAATGGTAAAAGTAGAGACTAGTTAGATGCCTATGCTAGATGTGAACATCTTTAACACATCTGTATTAGAGGATGAAAGTCTATTAGCTTATGATCTCCATCCTTGCATACCAACACCTCTTCTAACTTGAAGCAAATATAAATTGCATTTGCCTTTTAAAAAAAATCAAATTGAACTACAACTATAACATTATTATCAAGATGGGGAAGAAACATCGAAGGAGTAGTATGCATCCTACTATGACCATTGTAAACTGACCCCTAGTGGCATAATTTCAATTTTAAACAATTATGCAAAATAACACTCAAATACTTCACTGCTACAAGCCTACAACCGAAACACAACCACAAAAATAACGATTGAGAAAGAAATGGTTTCCATTAATTTAACAAACAAACGATCACCCATTGAATTTTCAAAAACATGAAAAAATAAGAATGAAGAACAAGCCAAATTCAAACCCCAAAAGTTCCCCACGCACAAATCATATAATTCAAACAATCCAACAAAGCCTTGAAAAACTTGTAATACATACACTACATATATAAATATACTTGAATAGCTCAATGCTTAGCAAATGGATATTTACTAATTAAACAGAACAATGAGAATGAACACTTGTCAAATTAATTCTAGGTTGATATCGAGAAATATAAACTAGTAGTACCTTTTTTCTCAACGCAATCATCGTGAATCTGACAACAAGCATCGAGATCATCGCAGGGTTTCTCACCCGGACATCCGGACCATCCTACTCCGCAGTACTTCCCGTATTTAATCCCAATCGCTGAATAAGATTCGAACCAGGGCAAATCAGAATTGTGTTCTATTTTCAAATAGAAAGACTTTAGAAGAGAAGAGAAGAGATTTTTAGATACTTACAATTACAATTCTCAGCAACACATTGTTTGCTGCATCTAACCTGTCATCGCATCCCATATTCAAGATATGAGATTTAAACGTTTATAAATAAAGAGGGCGGGAAGAAAAAGGCGATTTACCTGTGGGGCGTCTTTGCATTCTGCGATCCCGATGATGAGAAAGAAGAGGAGAAAGAAGAGGAAGCTGCCTAATAATACTGCGGTGAAACTTGGCCGGAGCATTCTCTCTCTTGCTTTGTGACGGCCACTACTCAATTCAAACAGAAGAATAGAGAGATTGTTTTCTTCTTCTTCTTCTCCTCCGCGACAAATTCCCAAAATACATGATTCCACTCCGTTCCAGATGTTTTGGAGATTAGACCATGGGAATTTTTAAGGGTCCTTTGCATAAGTATATAACAAATAGAAAGTAATTATAAAAAAAGTGCATCAACTAAATAATTACAAAAAGAATATAATTATTATAAAAATAGTACAATTCACATTAATAAGGAAACCTAAAATCAAGGATAACTAATAATTCAAATTCAAATTCAAATCTTGTCTCTAACAACAATTTCAAATCCATATTTCAAAATTTAAATCAAAAGAAAATTAAAATTAAAAAATTATGAAGGAGCTAATGTTCATCATCCTCCTCTCTCTACCACCATCACATTTGCCCTTGCATATCATGGCCGTGCTTGTAGGAATTGCTATTCTAAAATTCTTTTGACGATTTGGTTCTTACCACAAAATTAAAATGGATTCTTTTATATCTAATTTTGACTAATAAGCGCATCACATTTAAAATAAAATTGGTAATCAAATAAAAGCTGAATTGGTTACCTTATCAAATGGTTTGGTAACCAACTATATGAAATTTAGTTCTGCATTGCATCACATCCAAAATAAATTAATAACCTAATAAACTAAATTGGTTACCTTAACGGAAGGTTTAGTAACCAACTGCATAAAATTTGGTTACCTTATCGAAAGGAGCTAAGATTTGGCAACCTTAGTATGCCTATTTGGTTACCAACATATTAAGGTTTGATTATCGGTAGAGTTGGAGAACGGATCGGTGGTGGAGGGAAGCAAAGGGTGGTGGAGGGGGCCTCCATCGCTGACTAGTGACAGTCTCCACCAGCTGCCATCTTGAATTGATCTGGGGAGGAGGAGAAAGAGGCGGGAGGAGGCGGAGGAGGAGGAGGGAGGGGTGGGGTGGAGAAAGGAGGCGGGAGGAGGGATGGTGGTGGGAGGCGGATGGAAGTGGTGGGGCGTGGGCGGGAGAAGAAGGGAGGCGGAGGAAGGGAAGGAGAGGGTGTGGAGCGGGGGCGGGAGCGGGGCCAGGAGGCGGGCAGGGCCAGGCGGGGCGGGGGCGGGGGCGGGGCGGGGGGGGGGTGGGGTGGAGAAAGGGGGCGAGAGGAGGGGGGTGGCGGTGGGAGGCGGATGGAGGTGGTGGGCGCGGGGGAGAAGGAGGCGGGAGCGAGGCGGGGGCGGGGGGGCGGGGGGGGGGTGGAGAAAGGGGAGGAGGAGGGGATGGCGGTGGGAGGCGGATGGAGGTGGTGGGGCGTGGTGGGAGGAGGGGAGGCGGAGGAAGGGGAAGGGAGGGTGTGGAGATAAAATGGAGGTTAATGAGAGAGAGATAAAATTTAAATCCCTACAAACATGGTCATTATCAATAACTCATTAAATCACTCAACTAAATAAAAGGGATAAGATTGCACTCTTTTTTGTTATTAAATATTGCATATGCACTTTTTTTGTAATTATTTTATTTGTAGACTTTTTATATAATTATTTTTTAAAATGTAATAGAAAATATAATTGTCCCAATTTTTAACTACGTGTTCCTGTGTTTCTGATTGGTCTGTTATTAATTTAAGGCGGGTAAAATGGTTCGGGCTGGGCTTGACTCGAGGGGCTCAACTCAAAATGTAATCGACTTAGTTGTGTCCCGTAACTCCGACACTACATGACGGTGAAATTTATTTTAAATTTTAGACGGTCCAGATAATTTATTAGAGTGAGTAAAAAATTCAAAATCAATTATATTTTGTTAGATAGATTAAAATATGAATAAAGTTTAAAATTTGATAAATTATTAGAATTTCTTTAAATTATAATTTTTAATATATTCTGTTTGGGTTTGATTTAAAATCGTACTCAATTCGATAGTTAAACATGACTTAATAAAACCATATTTTATACTCGATAAATTTTGTAAACTATATTTTATGCCTCAATCAAACCATTTTTTTTTTCGAGCACTATTTTTATATGTATTTTTGATATTTTTACATGTTTCCTTCTCACATGAATGTGAAACCAACTGTATGTTCATGTGAGATAATACCAGATGAAAATATCAAAAATACATGTAAAAATATCAATTCCTTTTAATAGATTGTGTTGTTATATTTAAGGACATTATGTCATTTTATATCATCATTAATAAATAAATAAACTCTTTTTGTGAAATATTGTTTTCCCTCTCAAATATAACCTTTTCTTTAGAACCAATGGGGTGTATATATATATATATATATATATATATATATATATATATATATATTGAGAGTGTGAAAGAAAGAATTCAAAGTGGGATATTAAATTGGGATCAACAGGTAATTTGTCAAGAGAATTCAAAAACTTGCCAATGGTCTTTCAGATAGATGTATAATATTACACCAAGAACCTCCTAATTTGGGGTTTATTGCAAACAATAGTCCAACTAACATAGTGCCAAACTTCCAATACATCCCTTTGCCCTATTTTTTGAAACCAATCGAACAAAAAATGAGCTAATGTTATGCTTCCCTGGCGTAGTTACTTAACATTTGCCATTTGGTAGTTACTTAGTACTGGTAGTCTCATAGTCTGGGGGTCACACAAGCCCGTGAAAAGGTCATATTGTAACTGCAGCACAACACGACTGCATGTCTGCAAGAGAACTTAAAGAAACTACTTGGCATCAGAAAACTGAAAGCTTCTGACAAAATAATAAGAATCAACAGAGCCCGTCAACTGGCTAATGAAAGACCCTCCACCAAATGGAAATGAAATTACCAAATTTGGATTATTAAGGAAACCAAACACTGTTCCTCAGCTTCAAAAATATGCACGATTACAAAATATTTGCATCTAGAGTGCCAGTAACTTAAATCACTAGTGATGACAGAGCTTAAAAAGAGAATGCCCCGAAACACTTTAAAGCAGAGTGATGCTATTCAGGGATAGTAACCAGTGAATGTGAATCCCCTTCCAATAATTTCACCAGCACAAAACCATCCAAAGCATTCTAACCCAAATACAACAGCAACGCCAGCATCCTCCACCTTCAACTCCTGCCTATTCTTCCATAAATGCTTTACGTAATCAATTTCCTTCCATACTGCCTCGTAACGACCGGGAATACTGTAATTAAGAATAAAAGGAGGAACACAATTATGAGAATCAGAATAAGAGCAATGCTATTGAAATTAAAGTTGTGCACAAATATCTCCCCAAAACAAAATGTGGAGGCTCATCTCTTGAAGACATTGATCTGATATGACATGCATTGAATTTCAAATTGTCTCATTCTTGCTGGAGATAATTAATACAACCCTGTTGCATCAAAATACATTCAAAGGATAATCAATGCAATGCATATTGAATAACATTGCTAATGAATTAAAAAACTCCAGTCACTTGAGCTGCACTCTCCTTTTCCTAATCTATCACAAATATGACACTTAGAACACTGTTTTCTTGCTTCTTCCTTTTTTGATAAGTAAAAATGATATATTCATCAAGGCACCAAGGGGTTGCCAAAAGGATCGTCATCACTTTATTTTTTTCAACAATGTTCATGAAATGTGGTCACACATTTGACGGCCTCAGAAGCATTCTCAAAACAATGTTTATCAAGAGCTTCCATCTTCACGCAGCCCATATCCTTCCTATCTATCTGAATTCTAATACACTCGGTCACTAATAAGTAACTCAAATTTCTCTAACTTTTATGCTTTAGCATTCAGCTCAAGTGAAGTAATTCATCAAGAGCTTTAAACACCTTCCGTTGCTCAACCTCTCAAAAACCACCCAACCTCTCAGACACCACCCAGCAACCACCCATCCCCCACCTCACCCAAAAAAAAAACATGTAGCGCCTAAAATAAACACAAGAAACTTTCATTTAAGATGAGCATATCTTAGAGCCAATTGACATCTCAATTGAAATTCTTCTAAGTAACTTAAAATTCTGTAGCCTTCAAGTCTTTAACAATCAACTAAATTTTCAATCTTTGTTAAGCTTTTGTTGAATACAAGATATGTCGTATGTTTCAGCCCTTCATTATGTCTCTGAATAGGAAGGCACTTTTCACATATTCTAATCAAATTTCATCAGGTGCAACTGTATCTCAAATTTACAAGGACATCCTTCCCATAGTAGTTTTGTAACTCAAATGCTTGAACACACAAACGAAACCTTACAGAATTGGAAAAATCAGGCCCCAGAAATAAAGAAAACTAAAGAGCTCTTTGCATTTATATATTCAAATCACACCCGCACTTATCTTTGCAATGAAAATCAATAGGAGTATTATTCTAGGATGAAAAAGTTAAATAAAAAATATACTGAACTGAAATTATTGTAGGAGCTCAGATATAAATATCCCTAATCAAATACATGAATCACCACCCCTAAAATGGTTTGGTGAGATATATCAAATCAAATCTCAACACATCAACAGAAGTGTGATACGGAGCAGCATGATTCCATGGATGCCCAAAACATGAATTGTCAAGCAGGTACAAGTAAATTCCATCAAAATCATGTAATGATAAAACTTAAAAGCCCAACTGCCCATAAAAGGGTATAGGGAGAATACCTAGCGAGACGAGTGTAGAGCAACTTCTTAGACAATTCGTTGCATTTCTCCACAGTGGCTGGCTCCTGGATGAACTGCTTATTCTGTTCCAACAACTTCTTATAGTATGATGTTCCATGCTTGGCTACAAACTGTGAGGCTTTACATGCCTTGGACTGCAATTGAACCAACTTTGACGCCATCAACTCCCCAACCAAAGCCTAACACAAACATCAAACAAATTAACAAAACATCTAAACAGTTAACCAGACCAACAACTTAACAACAAATGTATCATAATTTTTACATTACACAAACATTCCAACTACAGAGTAAGATAACAGAGATGACAATGAGTTCAAAAATAGTGAATCCTGTTTCTCTTGATACTACTAAATGCACCATAAGGAGCGAAAACATTTAGGATTCTATTAATTCCAAATCTATACCCCCTCTCTCTATCTCACAGAATCAGACACACTCACAGTCATACACATACTGAAATGTCCAGTTACGGTTGTATATAAAACCAAATTACCAATATACTTTGCCATAATTGAGGGGAAAACCCAACAAGAAACTATCTTTTTAAAGTGACAAAAAAATTATTAGAAAAACTAACAAAATGTAAATTAAATGGGTATCTAAGTTTGCTTGAGTAGGACTTTTTAGTAATTGTTTAGACCAGCTGACCAGCTAAAACCCTAATTAACCATATCTCTACATTTTGCTGTTACACCTAAAAGCATGAGTCTTTAGTAAATGGTCAGCAGTAAATGTAAATCAAAACCTAACCACCAGCATTACAAGAATTTCATTGCATAAACCCGTAATTGAAATTCAGATACCCGTTAACATTTATAAATCAAGATAGATAACGAATAGACTTTGAAATCCATAGATCTGATATAATAAATTGGAAACCAGAAAGATTCAATTTTACAAGAAGGCCAAAGAGAAGATAAAACAGATCAGAAAATGGAAATGAAATGAAACGAACTGAATTCAAAAATATACCTTTTCCTCTTTTAAGAATAAAGCTGTTAGTCGATGAATGCAGAGTCAGTCGATTCGAGCCCTTTGCTTCTCTCGCCGCTGGCTGTTGTTTAAATAGATGGAGTGAAGTTTTCTGCTCCTGACTGAACAACGCAAATACGCACCAGAAGAGAGAGATGTGTAGCTACATTTGCACTGACTGGGGTGTTCGGCAGTGACTTAGAAGTTCGTCAAACCAACTTATAAGTCATTATTGCCACTATTAACTATTAAGTCCTTTGCTACTTATTTTTTAATTTATAAATTTGTTTTTAAGTCCAAAAAATAAGTACCTATTTGTGATTTATAAGTCATTTTAAAATAAGTTTAATTTGACCAAATATAATATTTATTTTGTCCTTCCTCTATTTTACATCTCTTCTTATTAATGTTTTTTAATAATCTTTATATTATTTTAACTTATAAATTATTATAAACCTAAAACTTTTTCATAACTTATTTTAACTTAATTTTTAATTTATAAATTTAATTGATATCGATTACTTTTACAAAAATATTTAATTGTAGGATTCTTTATTTTCACTCTTTTATTATAATGTGTATGCATAATTTTTGTGTATAATTAATATCTCTAACATAATAAAAATATATATAATATCTATTTATCTTATGTAAATTTTAACATTCAAGAAAAATAATAAAACAGTAGTCCTCGGTCCTAAAAAGAAGAAGCAACATTTCGATTTTTGAAGTAAGCAAGTAAGTTTTAAAATATGATATATTTGAATGATAATATTTATTATTATTATAATAATTTATTTAAATTTAAATAAAGTCGTTATAATACACGATTTTAATTCACTGATTGTTAAACATATGATTCCCTCCCCGTGACTCTCTCTCTCTCTCTCTCCTTTTTTCTCCTCTTCTCGTGACTCCCTTTCTTCTTCTCCTCTCGTGATCCTCTTCCTTTTCCTTGTCTATATAAGGATTGATCCTGAAGGAAAAAAGATATACAAGAATTCTCTGAAGAATTTCTCTTTTTTCTCTTGCTTATTCTCTTTAAATTTATGCAGCAATTATAAGAGTATCTTTATACACTTTGCTAAAGTTTTATAGCACGTTATCAGCACGAAGCTCTAACCAACTGAGACGGTAAAATTAAATTCTTGCAATTTATTATTATACTACCGGTTTGGCTATGCCACCAATAGTATAATGTTATTCTTACAATTGGCCTGACTTTGCCGCCTATTATATTCTTTATCTGTCAAGTTATATTTATGTTTTATTGTCCATTTTTAAATTATGTTATTTACAGAGGTACCATCTATCCTTGTTGATCTTACAAGACTTGGTGGGAACATTTTTATCATTAAATTTTGTTATTTACAATGGTACCATCTATCCTTGTTGATCTTACAAGACTTGGTAGGAACCTTTTTACCGCTTATTAAATTGTGGGAATAACCTGTATATGTGAAATACCGCATACCTGGTGAATAATTCTTTGTATTCATTTCTTATTAAATTATGGGAATAACCTGTATATACGGACTACCGTATGCATGGTGAAATTCTTCTGTTATTCCATTATTTATTATTCTGTTGGAATAACTTGTCTACGCGGACTACCGTATGCATGGTAAAATTCTTCTGTTATTCCATTATTTATTATTACATTGGAATAACTTTTACTCATGCGAACTAATTGCATCTTTAGGGTGAAGATCCATTTCAGATTATGCTAATAACATAAATATAAGAATATTTATATTTGCATTTTATCACCACTTGAGGTCGTGACTTAGTTTATTTTTCTATATATCATACATGCGATTATTTATTGTTTTAATAAATAATAATTGTGTTTTTAACCTGAATAGATGACAAACTTGGCAAAAATAGACTTTTCTATTTTGAAAATCTCTGGAGACAACTATTTGGCTTGGGCACTTGATGCAAAATTGCACCTTAATGCAAATGAGTTAGAAAAGACCATTGAATCAGGAAATACAAAAACTTCGATTTACAAAATGCAAAAGCCATAATTTTTCTTCATACCGTATTGATGAAGGATTAAAGATGAATATTTAACAGTCAAAGATCCTTTGTCTTTATGGACACAACTGAAGGAAATATTTGACCACCAAAAATTAGTTGTTCTCCCTAATGCCAAATTTGAGTGGCTTAATTTAAGGCTACAAGATTACAAATCAATTACGGAATATAGTTCCAATGTTTAAGAATAACCTCTACTTTGGCTTTGTACGGAGATCCAGTTTCTGAAACCCAAATGTTAGAGAAAACACTCTCAACTTTTCATCCCACTAATATGATTCTATCACAATAATATTGACAGAGTAAGTTCACAAAATTCAGTGACTTGTTGTCTATCCTCCTTGTTGTAGAAAAGAATAATGAATTGTTGTTGAAAAACCATCAAATACGGCCAACGGGTGCTACCCCATTGCCAAATATTAACAGCACGTCATTCCAGCAGAATAAACGTGACAAGAGATGGTCATATAATAAGAAGTCTTGGGGACGAAAGAATAAACGAGGCCATCATAACAACAAATTCCAGAACCGCGACAATTCAAGCCACCAGAAGTAGCAAGTGTCTGGGTCGGGTAAAAATAAAAAAAATGCAACACAGATAAAGAACAAACCAGATGTTTGTTTTAGGTGTGGGATGAATGGGCATTGGTCGCGTACCTGTTGTACGCCTAGGCATCTGGTTAATTTATTCTAGGAGTCTCAAAAGAACAAAGTAATGGAGGTAGAAACAAACTTTGTTAATCATCAATTGAATATTGTTGATGTTCCACCAATGACCAACATTGAGGAAAAGGTTGTTGATATTACTGAATCTTCTGAAAGTATCTTTTGGGATATCGTTTAATTTCTTGTTTTAATTAAACACCCTGCATGTATAATATTATTAGTTTTCATTCTATATGTGGTATGTGTTTCTCATGAATAAAATTATATTTGAAATATAACTTTTCTTATTTATGTTTTTATATGTGTCAAGACCATTTTAATAGATATGGAGGATATATGTTTAGCGAGACGATCTGAACAACTCACACAATCCTTCGAAATGAGAAATATTTTTCACAACTGATCAAAGCTAAGGGAAATGTAGGAACTATCTACGGCACATCAAATTTAATCGAGGGATTTGGAAAAGCTAGTTTCTTGCTACCAAATGAGACACAAGTTTTTATCAAAGATGCTCTATATTCTAGTAAATCAAGAAGAAATTTGCTTAGTTTTAAAGATATTTGTTTGAATGGTTTTCACATTGAAACAACTAATGAAAATGATAATGAATATCTTCTCATCACTTCTACTATTTCTGGAAAAAAGAATATCCTAGAAAAACTGCATTCAATTTCTTCTGGATTATATACTATGAAAATTAGAGCAATTGAGTCTCATGCTGTTATGATTTCAAAAATCATAGATCCCAAATCCTTTATGCTTTGGCATGAAAGACTCGGTCATCCAGGTACTTCTATGATGCGTCGTATTATTGAAAATTCTATTGGTCATCCTTTTAAAGATAAGAAGGTTTTTCCTAGTAGTGAATTTCCTTGTGCTGCGTGTTCTCAAGAAAAATTAATTGTTCGACCATCACCAGTAAAAGTTTATAAAGAAGCCCCAAAATTTCTAGAGAGAATTTAAGGAGACATTTGTGGACCTATTCATCCATTGTCTGGCCCATTTCGATATTTCATGATTTTAATAGATGCTTCAACTAAATGGTCTCATGTTTGTCTTCTCTCTTCCCGAAATTTTGCCTTCTCAAAACTTTTTGCTCAAATAATCAAGTTAAGGGCTCAGTTCTCAGATCATCCAATTAAGTCAATTCGACTTGATAACGCATCTAAATTCTCATCAATGACTTTTAATGATTTTTGTATGACTATTGGAATCTCCATTGAGCATTCTATTCCTCATATTCATACACAAAATGGTTTAGCTGAATCTTTAATAAAAATACTTCAACTAATTGCACGACCATTAATGTTAAGGGCTAACTTACCTACCTCAATTTGGGGTCATGCAATTCTTCATGCTGCAGCCATCATTCGAGTAAGACCAACGACTCTTCATAAATTCTCTCCTCTACAGTTAGTTCTTGGACAGATACCCAACATATCACACTTTCGAGTTTTTGGAAGTGCAATATATGTTCCAATTGCACCTCCACAAAGAACTAAGATGGGAGCCCAACGAAGAATAGGTATTTATGTTGGTTTTGATTCTCCTTCTATTATCAGATATCTTAAACCTTTAACTGGAGATGTTTTTACTGCACGTTATGTAGATTGTCATTTTGATGAATCTGTATTTCCAACATTAGGAGGAGGGAAAATTTTAAATAAAAAACCCTCTGAAATATCATGGAATGCATCAGATTTAAATTCACTTGATCCTCGTACAGGACAATGTGAAATTGAAGTTCAAAGAATTATTCATTTACAAAATATTGCAAATCAAATGCCATATGCATTTAATGATGCTAGAAAAGTAATAAAGTCACATACACCTGCAGTGAATACTCCAGCAAGGATAGAAATACCTATTGAAAAATCAATTCCTAGAGAATTGACGAATAAGGTAATAGAAGAATCTAAACCACGCCAGAAGCGTGGAAGACCGATTGGTGCAAAAGACACTGTACCATAAGGGAATCCCAGAAGGAATACCCGCTCCAGAAGTAGCACTTATTCCAAGAGTGGGAATAGCCCCAGAAGAGGTACAAATCGCTCCAGAAGTAGCACTTATTTCAAGAGTGGGAATAGCCCCAGAAGAGGTTCAAAATCTTAGTGAAGGGATAAGAGATGAACACCAAGAGATCTCAATAAATTATGTACATGATGAGAAAATATGGGATCGAAGCAAAGTCATGATTGATGACATATTTGCTTTCTCTATAGCATCAGATATTACTTTGATTCCTGACACGGATCCTGAACCACAAAATGTGGAAAAATGTCAGAAAAGAAAAGATTGGCCAAAATAGAAAGATGCTATTCAAATTGAGCTACAATCTCTATCGAAAAGAGAAATATTTGGACCAGTAGTCCAAACACCGCTGGGTGTAACCCCGATTGGAAATAAATGGGTATTTGTACGAAAGTGAAATGAGAAAAATGAAATTGTGAGATACAAAGCCCGATTTGTAGCTCAAGGGTTTTCACAAAAACTTGGTATTGATTATCAAGATACATACTCTCCAGTAATGGATGGAGTCACTTTTTGCTTTCTGATAGGTATGGCAACCATGAAAGGTTTGGAAACACGTCTGATGGATATTGTAACAACATACCTATATGGCTCACTTGATAGTGAGATTTACATGAGAATCCCTGAAGGATTGAAAATGGCTGAATCACAAAGGCCCCATCACATATATTCAATCAAATTATAACGCTCATTGTATGGGTTAAAATAGTCTTGTTGTATGTGGTATAATCGACTTAGTTATTATTTAATAAAAGATGGATATATAAATTGTAAGACCCCAAATTATTAATAAATAAAATTTATTTTCCTCTATTTATTATTTTGAAATAGTAAGGGTTGATTTGATTAATGTGGATAGTTATGGGTAAAATACGCAAATATTTGAATAAGCAAGTGGTTATAAAATATTCATTATTGTTTGAGAATATTCGTTTGGTCGTGGAATATTCAATCTTTGTCGGGGAATATTCGTATGCGACCTTGTAGCGATCTTTTATGGGCCCCATAACGAAAAGCGATTGGATGAAGAAAACGACAAATATAAGTTGTTTATAAATAACTTGGCGTAGTTATTCACAGATTAATCTTGTTGGAATACCCGGTGGTTAAAACACATTAATACGCGTTGTTGTTGAGCGATAGCACGATATTGCACCAATTATTGATTCTTACGTAAGAAGGCACTACTCAATAATTGTTATAGTAATTACTTATTCAAAGATTTTATGTTATTGATTCAATAATTCTTTGCATTGATATTTAATATTATTGTTGTTTCAATAAATTGTCATTACACAATATTTTCCATTATCGAAGCAATAATTCATATTATTTGAATAATATTATTAGAAAACATTATTGGCAATGTCTAGAAAGTTACATCTAAGGAGAGGTTTGGTCACCTAATCAAGCTACCAAGAAGGAGAAATCTTTATTGAAAGCCCCTCTTTCCAGGAGCGGCTGGTTTGCACAAGATCTTGTGATTCTGTAATATTATTTGTGAATAATTAATTATTAATTTATATGATGAGAAAAATATTGATTTTATATGGATATAGATGGAGAAATTTTTTAAAATGACAATTGTTGATAATTAATATTTTATCTTTTTCTGATAAAATAATTCATTTAAATATATTATTTTAATAATATATTAACGGTGATATTTTTATAATGAATGTGGGATATATGAGTATATGAGGAGGAAGAGTATTTTTGTGGTATTAAATATTTAACACATATTTTGTGTGTTGATGGACACAATTATTGACCGAAATTTGATTATAGCTTGTAAAATCGTCCGTTTGTGGATTTCGGTTAATTTCTGTTTGGAATTTGGAAAAACTTTCTTCTGCAAAGTTGTAGAGAATTGAATTTCCTATAAAAAGTCACGAGATTCGAATTTTCTGACAAAAGAAATATTTATTATGAATTATTGAAGTTTCGGAGTTAAAATAATTGATTTTAGGGAGTTTTAATTAATTATTTTGAGAAAAAAGCGTTTTGGTGAGTTTGTGAACCTCATTTAACATGTGCTATGGCTGAAATCAGATTTCAAAAGGTGGGCTAAGGAATTTTGTTTATAAATAATATTATTATATTCAATTTTCTACTTTTTGGTGTTACAAGCATTTTCCTATAAATAGGGTGCTTGGGTTAGAATTGAAAATCACACCGAAATCTGAAGTTTTCTCTCTATATTATCGGCGTATTCTTGTGAGTATTTTGAGTATACTTTGAGTATTGCTATCTGATGCAAGTTCAAGTCATAGCCTATATTCTTGTTTCAACTAAAGATCTTGTCTTTCGAGGTAAGGGATGTTATTTTATTCAAAAATGATATTATTTCTTCAATATCATTATCTTAAAATATTGGTTGGAAATTTTATCAAATTTGGAACTTTTTCATGCTCCGGGTTACTATTCATGAGTTACTTATTCATGAGTTACTATTCACGAGTTACTATTCACGATTAGTACTATTCACGAGAAGCGTGAAGATGTTTTTTTTTTTGTGAAATTTCTATCTTTTGGTGTCGAGTTACTATTCACGTATCGACACTATTCACGTATCTGACACTATTCACGAATACGGCCTATTCAATAGAAAAATAAAATTTCTTCTTTTTGTCCAAAATATCTATTATGGATACTAGCTTTGATTGTATCCATGTTTTGATCATTCTTGAATTTTACTCCACTCGATTACTTATGAAGTATTTTTGAACTTGGATTGTTTAAAATACTGAATCCTTAATATTGTTCTTTTGTTTCACCGGATTCGTTTTCTTTGAAATATTTTTCATCATCCTCGGTCCTAAATGATGATATTCTTCGAATATCTTTGGCTTTGTGTGCAAAGATGAATGATTTCTTGATGAATATCTTTGGCCCGTAGTGCAAAAGATGAGCAGTGTTGAGATGAACATGACTTTCATCGATTAATATCTTTGGCACCAGAGTGCAAAGATGAATGATTTCTTGATGAATATCTTTGGCCCGTAGTGCAAAGATGAGCAGTGTTGAGATGAACATGACCTCTTGATTAATATCTTTGGCACTGTAGTACAAAAGATGAACAGTGTTTAGATGAACATGACCAATCGATGAATATCTTTGGCTCAGTAGTGCAAAAGATGAATATTTGATTCCAGATATATATTGATTGATGTTACAGGGATAAAATATCAACGATGAACTTTTAAATTCATATATAGAAGATAGTAGTTTGCATTCTCTACTTAACTCTTCTAATGAATTGTTGTTTCCACCGCATTGTTGATTTAAAAGCGGTTGTCTATTGTATTCTATTAGATTTTTCCCTGTTGGAGACTAACAATAATTTGTTGTATATTATCTTAGTCATAATATTCTTTCTTGGGCTAGTTTGAGCTCACCTTTTTCTTTTTGTTCCATTTTTCTTCTCAGGAGGCGAGAATGTAGCGAGTACGAGTCGGGGTATGGAATGATGGTTATAGAGAGAGTTGTTTAGTAGTCCTCACCATTTTTATAAAATAATGTATAAATAATTGTGATGAGGATTTATTTGGGTATGTATATTGTCTAGAAGACAATAATTGTATTTAAACTCACAAGATATATGTTGTCGTATTTTGCGACAAATGTATTAATAAAGTTGTAGTTATTTCTGTACCATGTATTTGGCGACTCAGAATGGGTTGGATGGAATGGACCTATTTTGGGGGCGTCACATAAATGATCAAGTATGTCCATGTGTTTTTATTAAGAAATCACAAAGTGGATTTTCCAGCATTGCTGTATATGTGGATAATTTGAATCTTGTAGGTACTCCTAAAGAACTCACTAGAACTGCTACTTATTTAAAGGATGAATTTGAAATGAAAGATCTTGGAAAGATAAAATTCTGTTTGGGAATACAAGTGGAGCATTTAGCATCTGGAATTTTTGTTCATCAATCCACATATGCTGAAAAGATTCTCAGTCGTTTTCATATGGATAAAGCTCATCCTTTGACAACCTCGATGGTTGTTCGATCATTAGAAGTTGATAAAGATCCATTTCGGCCTCTAGAAAGTGGGGAAGAAGTTCTTGGACCTGAAGTCCCATACCTAAGTGCAATAGGTGCTCTTATGTATCTTGCAAACTGTACACGATCGGATATTACTTTTGTTGTCAACTTATTAGCAAGATACAGTTCTTCTCCGACTAAGAGACATTAAGATGGGATCAAACACATTTTTAGATACCTCCGTGGAAGTATAGATCTTGGGTTATTTTATCCAAGAAATTCAACGTCGCAATTGGTTGGATATGCCAATGTAGGATATTTATCAGATCCACATAATGGAAGATCACAAACAGGTTATGTATTTACGTATTGTGACACGGCTATATCCTGGAAATCTACACAACAAACCATGACAGCTACATCTTCAAATCACTCAGAGATTCTCGCTATACATGAAGCAAGCAAAGAGTGTGTTTGGTTGAGATCAATTATTCAGCATATTCAACAATCATGTGGATTACCATCAATCAAAGACATTTCTACAATTCTGTATGAGGATAACGCTGCATGCATTGCTTAACTTAGAGGAGGGTACATCAAGGGAGACAGAACAAAGCACATTTCACCTAAATTCTTCTTCACACATGAGCTACAAAAGAAGGGTGATATAGATGTGCATCAAATTCGATCATGTGATAATCTAGCCGACTTATTCACAAAGTCGCTACCAAATATAACATTTGCAAAACTTCGGAAAAAGATCGGAATGTGTCGACTGAAAGACTTATGACAACATTTCATCAAGAAGTAATGAATTCCTTTTGAGGGGAAGACTGTACTCTTTTTCCTTAGTCACGGTTTTTATCCCAATGGGTTTTTACTAACAAGGTTTTAACGAGGCAGTCAATTAAAAGATATTTATGTAAAAGATATGTACTCTTTTTCCCTTCGTTAAATTTTTTTCACTGGGTTTTCTTAACAAGATTTTTAATGAGACATAATCTTCTATCATAGGGAATCAGGGGAAGTGTTAAACATATGATTCCCTCCCCGTGACTCTCCCTCTCTCCTTTTTCCTCCTCTTCCCGTGACTCCCTTTCTTCTTCTCCTCTTGTGATCCTCCTCCTTCTCCTTGCCTATATAAGGATTGATCCTGAAGGAAAAAAGATATACAAGAATTCTCTGAAGAATTTCTCTCTCTTTTCTCTTGCTTATTCTCTCTAAATTTATGCAACAATTATAAGAGTATCTTTATACACTTTGCTAAAGTTTTATAACACTGATTATTATATTGAAAAAAAATGTACTTTTTCATCGAATAGAATAATATTGGTGTTTGACAATTTTATTTGTTTTCGTATTTACTTAAGTTCAAATTCTAGTAACTTTGACTTTTGTAATCGTAAAATTAATGAAAAATATTAATACTATGTTTGGACTTTGGATTAAAAGAATGGAATGTAGAATAAACTGATTCATTCTATTATATATAGTATGGTTGAGCAAAAAATCAAATTAGAACCGAAATAGCACCAAAAACCGCACAAACCGCACCAACAGTTCCAGCGTATGTGGCGCTTTTAGGTGAGTTAAAAAAATCAAATTTACGGTTTTGGTTTGGTTACTAGTCAAAATCGCAAGTATAAAACCGAAACCGCACCAAATAATCATCTTGTTTTCTCAGATTTGCTATAAGTATATATAATTTCTCTACTATAAAATATTATCCTCATTTTATTTTAGAAAACAATTATTGCAGGGTTAAATGAATAATAAATAGTATCAATTATATTTGTAAATCAAGAGTGACTTGGTATTTCCTAAATCAAATGTGATAACATAGTATTAATTAACCATATAATTGTTAATGTCTGGAACTATTTTACTAAATTAGCTCCATGATTGTGTTCACTGCGTAATACGTTTGCGTGAATGATTTTGCTAACTATTTTACGGGTTTGTTATTTCATTTAGTTTTGAAACCAAAACCGTAACAAATGAAACCAAATCGCACGGTACAAAACCGCACTGCAGCAATCACAAATGGTTTCATTGCGATTTTTTAATTTTTAAACCACACTTAAGCGGTTTTGTGTGCAATTTGAGCTTCAAACCACACCATGTTCACCCATAATATATGGAATTAGTTATTCCATATTATTCCTCCCAAAAAATAAAATTTATAAATTTATGAGAAATAATGTGACGCCCCCAAAATAGGTATACATCACCCATTCTGAGTCGCCAAATAAATGGTACATAATACAAATACAAACTTAAATATACAGCATGAGCTGTGAGTTTTAATACAAATATTATCTTCTAGACAATATCCACACTCAAATAAAGCCCTTATTACATTTATTATCACACTATTTCACAGAATAGTGAGGACTACTAATGCAAATATTTGGACTGTCACTCCATTCTCTGACTAGTCCCAGCTATATTCTCATTTCCTGAAGAGAACAATGAAAGAAAAGGGTGAGCTCAACTAGCCCAGTAAGAAATATTATGACTAAGATAATGCAGAATAAATTATCGTTAGCCTTCAACAAGGTTAAACTGATAAAATATAATAAACATCAAGTTTAACTACAGCGAAACAAGCAATCCATTAGAAAAGTCAAGTAGAGCATGATATCTACTATCTTCTATGATTTAAAAGGTTTATCATCAATTTTATCGTTGAGACTCGACTTAATAAATAATCCACATCACTTAATATTCATGACCACGAGTTATTCTTTAGTTATTTTACGGGCCAAGGATATTCTTTAGTATCACGACCACGAGTTATCCATGCACTACGGGCCAAGGATATTCGTGTATTCATCAATGGTCATGATCATGCCAACAACTGTCCATCAATGCACTACGGGCCAATGAGGACTTTTACCACATCATTTGTAACATTACGGTCATGATTATACCGAATAATCCCTGGTCATAATCATACCAAGTCCATCTATGCACTACGGGCCAAAGATGACTTTTATAACAATATAAGCATAAGGATGATGTAAGACCCCAAATTTTATGAATAAAGATTAAATTTCTCTCGAAATATATTTTTGAATATTATGGTGTGGATATAATATAATGTTATAATTGTGGGTAGTATTTACAAATTTTGCAAAGTAAGCAAGTGGTTATATAATATTCGATTGGTCCAGGGAATATTCGTTTTAACAGGGAGTATTAAATGCGATGGCACAATCATTAGTAGACCCCTACAATGTAAGTATTGTCATAGTTAGAAAACGATGTAATTATCTTTTATAAAAATAACGGCGAAAGTTTCTACCGTTAAACCTGTTGAACTACCCTAGTAGTAAAAGTACAAATAATATGCGTGGTTGCATAAGTAGCACCAGTATTGATTATTGATGCTTACGTGAGAAGTCACTCGCTTATACTCAATTATTGCTACGATAATTGCTTTGCATTATATCTCTCATATTATTGATTCAACTATTGTCACAGTATCATCAGCATAATATTTTATATTATTAAATCAATAATTGAGACGACAAAGTTATTCATATTATTATTTGCAATATTGACAATGTCTAGAAGTTCTGTCCAAGGACAGGTTTTGTGACGCCCCCAAAATAGGTCCACACGACCCATTCTGAGTCGCCAGATATCACAATATAAAAATTAGTTACAAACTTCATTTATACAACTATTGAACTGGCGTGCAGAATACGACCACAGTTAAACTGTGAGTTTTAATACAAATATATGTAACTCTCACGGTTCCTCGACCACAACCTTACAATGGTACTTTACATAAAATTACAGTCAAAAACTGTTTTAGAAATTAAAATCTTTGGAAAGTGCTCAAGGAAACCTTCGTACATGGGAGGCCATGCGTCAAGGTTATGATAGATATCATATGTCCACAAAATTATCCTTGGTTAACCCAATAGACCCCAAAGAAAAACGAGAAGATTACTATCATGTTCTTTCCAATGGTGAGTCTTCTCTTGACATATAACTATCTCCACTGTCTGCAATTAAAAATTATATTTCAACCAAACTCCAAGATCATATAGGTAGTGCTCGTAGATATACTCAGCAAGTGGATGTGCACAACCCTGTCTTATGATAACACGAGGTTGTATGTCATTAGACATCTTGTATGATAGTGGCAAAACACCCTTCCAAAGTTGGGTTCACCTCACCCTATTCGGTTCACCAAAATTAAATATCAAATGACGTATACAATACGACACACTTATCTAAAGTTCTTAATAAAATTATTTCCATACTATTTAAGGAGAACCTCAACAGCTATAGACCACCGTTCTATTCTCTTGTTACCCCCGCTCGACCCAGCTACACTTTTATTACCTGAAAGGAATTGTGAAGCAAAAAGGGTGAGCACAACTAGCCCAGTAAAGAATATCATGACTAAAGATAATTTACATCATCAATAGCCTTCATTAGTAATAAATCAGAGATTTAGAACATATGGTAGATGATAAAACTTTTCAACCATAGTTGTAGCGGAACGAGCAATCCATTAGAAGAGTCAAATAGACCATCAGATCTATTATCTTCTCCATGTTAAAAGTCCACCAATAATATTTTATCCCTGTAACATCAATAAACAATTCATGTCCACAATCATATGAATAACTCATAATCATAATTGTGATTCTAAATTCCTCTACGCACCTAGGATGAAGATAATTTTCATCACCTATCTTCACCTGAAACATCAAAAATCATTGTTATACCAAATCACAATTCCTGCTCATAATCATACTAATAAATTCATCTTTGCACTACGGCCAAAGATATTCATTAATAATTCATCTTTGCACTACAGGCCAAAGACATACAACTGTATTTTAGAAGAGTCAAGTAGAGCATGATATCTACTATCTTTTACGAATTAAAAGTGTATAATCAATATTTTATCGCCGAGACTCGACAATAAATAATCCACATCATCGAATCATCCTCGCACTACTTCTGACCAAGGATATTCATGTAATCATCAATGGTTATGATTTTACGTAATAATCCTCGGTTATAATCATACCAATAATCGTCCATCAATGCACTACGGGCCAATGAGGACTTTTACCACATCATCTATAACATTACGGGTCATGATTATACCGAATGATCCCTGGTCATAATAATACCAATAAACAGTTCATCTATGCACATAAGCTAAAGATACTCATTAATTAATAGTTCATCTTTGCACGTAAGCTAAAGATATACAAATCAGTAAAACTAATAATCAACAAATCCATCTTTGAACGTAAGCGAAAGATATACAATCAGAAAGCCCGATAATCAATCATCCATCTTTGCACGTAAGCGAAAGATGACTTTCATCATAATATAAGCATGAGGATGATGACAATGGTATAAGCATTAATCAAATGAAATCAAGGATAAATATTAAAGACTTTAAATTTATCCAAAGTTTAAAAATATCCAAATTGTCAACACGACATCTTTTTTTGTGGAGTAAAATTCAAGAATAATATTCATGTATCAAAAATAATTTGGATGTAAAAAGAATATATTTTTCTGGATAAATAGTACCCATGATAATAGTGCCTATGAATAGTACTTGAGAATAAGTACCTCGTGAATAGTACCCCGACATGAAAAGTACCCCAAATACCCGAGTGAATAATATTCGAGTGAATAGTAACACGTGAATAATAACTCGTGAATTGTACTCCGACACAAAAAGTGCCCCGAATACTCGAGTAAATAATACTAGAGTGAATAGTAACCGGGTGAATAGTAACTCGTAAAAAAAATACCAAAGAAAATGATATTCCATGACGAGTACAAAAGAAATGATATCTCATACGAGTATAATAGATTACACGAAACTGCAAATGGATTTTCACCATTATGCATGTAATCCACGTGATGCAGATCATTTCCACAATTTAATAAGGAATGAATACAAAGGATCATTCACCATGCATGCGGTAATCCACATAGATAGGTTATTCCAATGTAATAATAAAGAATGGAATAACGAGAAGAATTCACCATGCATGCGATAGATCGCATGCATGTGTTATTCCCAATGTAATAATAAAGAATGGAATCAGTCATGCGTAATCGCACGACAGACGTAATATTCTAACAGAATAATAAAGAATGGAACCAGTTTATGCGTAATTCGCACAAACACGATATTCCAGCAGAATAATAAAGAATGGAATAACAACAGAATTCACGGTATCGATAGATCAAGATGACGAGTTATTCAAATGAATAATAAAGAATGGAATAACAGAAGAATTTCACCATGTATGCGGTGTGAGACCCCAAATTTTATGAATAAAGATTTAAATTTCTCAAAATATTTTTTTTAATATTATGGTGTGGATTTGATATAATGTTATAGTTGTGGGTAATATTTATAAATTTTGCAAAGTAAGAAAGTGGTTATATAATATTCGATTGGCCGGGGAATATTCGTCTTAACAGGGAATATTCGTACGACGGCACAATCATTGGTGGACCCCACAACAGAAGAATTGTCATAGTTAGAAAATGACAAAATTATCTTTTTATAAAAATAATGGCGGAAGTTTTATCGTTAAACTGTTGAACTACCCGGTAGTAAAAGTATAGTAATACGCGTGATTGCATAGTAGCACATAGTATTGATTATTGATGCTTACGTGAGAAGTCACTCGCTTATACTCAATTATTGCTAAGAATTCTTTGCATCATATCTCTCATATTATTGATTCGATTATTGTCATAAGTATCATCTACATAATATGATATATTATTAAATCAATAATTGTGACGATAAAGTTATTCATATTATTAAATTGCAATATATTTACAATGTCTAGAAGTTACATCGAGGAGAGGTTTGGTCATCTAATCAAGGCGCCAATAAGGAGAAATCCTTATCGGAAAGCCCCCTCTTTCTTGGGAACGACTTGGTTGTTAAATATTGTGAGTTATAATATTAATGATGAATAAGTTCGTGTTGATTAAAGATGAAATTGATAGTTCCATTGTGTTGGAATTATTAGTGTTAGTGGAAATCAACATTTATTTCGATATTAATTGATGTCTGGAAGTTATACTGACCAGTCGAGTAATTAATAGGATAAATGAGCAATTAATTGCTATTAATTCACATGAATATAACTATTTGTTCACATGTGTGTACTATTGATTTACATTCTTGTACTATTAGGGGAGTTGGTGCAAGATTTATAATACTTGCATGACTAAGTTAAAAATGGAGGTATAGATAGAGGTACTATACTATAATTCGTATTTTTACATGATTATAACTATTGATTCACATGATTGAACTATTGATTCACATTATTTACTATTAGGGGAGGTGGTGCAAGTTTGATAATACTTGCAGGACTTAAATTAAAAATGAAAAAGAGAGGAAGGTATTATACTGTAATATTTCGAGCCCCAAAACGTGCAATTATCGAAACTATATTTTTCTATAAATAGAAGCTCATTCTTCCTTCATTTCTCATCAATTCACTAAATCTATAGAGCAATTATTATAGAGATAAATTATAGAGAGAAAGAAGAAAAGAAGCCTGCTACCTCACTATTCCAGTATCCAGTTTCTTCTGAGATAAGGGGTATTATTCTTTCGTATTCATGAAGAGAGTTATTTTCTTTCAATACTCGTAAGAGTTTTTATTCCATTTTTTATTATTATGTTGGAATAACCCGCCTACATCAAGTACCGCATACATGGTGAAATTCTTCATTATTCCATTCTTTATTATTCTCATTGGAATAACTCATCTGCATGCGGCTATCGCATGCACGTGAATTCTGTTGTTATTCCATTCCTTATTATTTTGTTGGAACATTTTGTCTGCATGCGGATTACGCATGACCTTTAGTTCCATTCGTTATTATTCTCGTTGGAATATCCTGTCTGCATCGCGATTACGCATGACACAGTTCCATTCTTTATTATTACATTGGGAATAACACATGCATGCGGTCTATCGCATGCATGGTGAATTCTTCATTATTCCATTCTTTATTATTTTGTTGAATAACTCGCCTATGTGATTACCACATGCATGGTGAATGATCCTTCGTATTCATTCCTTATTAAATTGTGGAAATGATCTGCCTACGTGGATTACCGTATGGCGGGCAAAAATCAATTTACAGTTTCATATATTCTATTATACCCAGTTGGTTAAAGTTTTGACTTCTATACTCCATGAAATTAGTAGAATATCCTGGATATTTGCGCTTCATCCAGTATCTTTTCATGGAAATATTCTTCTGAGCATTCTTGAATTTTACTCCACAAAGTAGTATCATGTTGACAATTTGGATGTAATTGATTTCAGGATAAATTAACTTATAAATCTTTAAAATTTATTCTGGAACTTGTTTTATTGAATTATTATGTCATTGTCATCATCCTCATGCTTATATTGTGATGAAAGTCATCTTTGACTTACGTGCATAGATGGACTTGGTATGATTATGACCAGGGATCATTCGGTATAATCATGACTGTAATGTTATAAATGATGTGGTAAAAGTCCTCGGTGGCACATAGTGCATTGATGGACGCTTTTAGTATGATTATGACCGGGATTATTCAAGTATAGTCATGACCATTGATGATTTAATGAATATCCTTGTCCGTAGAATGTGGATGACTTCGATGATGTGGTCTATTTATTAAGTTGAGTCTCAGCGATAAAAATTAATGAAAACATTTTAAATCATAGAAGATAGTAGATATCATGCTCTACTTGACTCTTCTAATGTATTGCTTATTCCGCTACAATTAAACTTGATGTCTATTGTATTTTATCAGTTTAACATTGTTGAAGACAAATGATAATTTATTTTGCATTATCTTAGTCATAATATTTCTTACTGGGCTAGTTGAGCTCACCCTTTTGCTTTCATTGTTCTCTTCAGGAAATGAGAACGTAGCCGTGACTAGTCGGAGAACGGAGTGATGGTCCGAGATGGTGTATTAGCAGTCCTCATTATTCTATAAAATAGTGTGACAATAAATGTAATGAGGACTCTATTTGAGAGTGGATATTGTCTAAAAGGCAACATTCCTGTTTAAACTCTCAGCTATGTTTTGTCGTATTAAGTTTGTATTTGTATTCTGTACTATGTATTTGGCGACTCAAGATGGGTGATGTATACCTATTTTGGGGGCGTCACAGTTGGTATCAAAGCTTAGGGATATGATCCCTGGCTAAGATGTGAGACAAGAACTAGGAGGGGAGTGACGGGGAATTCCTTCGCTAGTATGACCTACCTAAGTTTATTTGGTATTTAATTTGTCGGTCAGAGTATAGGGATAATATGTGATATGTTAATTAACCCTTATTTTGTGGCAGTATTAGAAAATGGCAGCTGAAAATGTTAATAATGGAGTGAATGAGATCGTGGAGACACCTCTAATCACCAACCAGAATAATGTGATGTCAGGCGAAGAAGGAATTAGAGATATCCATGTGGTGAGTGAAGAATTGATAGTTGCACCCAAGATAGTCGCAGAGGTAGCAGCTGAGAGTGAGGAAGAAGAGGAACCTGAGGAGAATTTATTAGAAGAATTTTATGATCGAAATTTAGAATTGCAAAATCGTGTTCATGAGTTAGAAGAGCAGGCCGAAGAACGGCAGGCGGTCGTGGAATAGAAGGATGCAACAATTCAAGCTTGTGTTACCCGATATGTGATGTTTGAACAGAAGCACTCTTTGGCAGAGTATAAGATGATAAAGCTGGAATCTAAGCTGAAAGAAGAAACAACTGAACAAGTGAGAATGAGTGATGCATGGGTAAAAGCCGCACCACGCGTTGATATTGTGGAAAGAGATGTCCGATCTAAGAAGGCTAAAATAGATGATATGTATTTCTCTTTTTGGACAGCAATTGAGAGAACCCAACATCGAGTTTTGAATTACCCGGTACATGGTGGTCAACCCCAATTTGATATGTGTGACGCCCCCAAAATAGGTCCAATCCATCCAACCTATTCTGAGTCGCCAAATACATGGTACAGAAAATAACTACAACTTTATTACTACAATTGTCGTGCAAAATTCAACAACACATATACTGTGAGTTTTAATACCAACTGTGACTCATGTCCCAACTATGGACAGCACCTCACATTGATACATTACATAAAGGTACAATCAATAACTGTTTTAGAAATTAAAATCTTTGGGAAGTGCTCAAGGAAACCTTCGTACATGGGAGGCCATGCGTCAAGGTTATGATAGATATCATATGTCCACAGAATTATCCTTGGTTGATCCAATAGACCCCAAAGAAAAATGAGAAGATTACTATTATGTTCCTTCCAATGGTGAGTCTTCTCTTGACATATAACTATCTCCACCGTCTACAATTGAACGTTATGTTTTAACCAAACTCCAAGATCATATAGGTAGTGCTCGTAGATATACTCAACAAATGTATGTGCACAACCCTGTCTTATGATAACACGAGGTTGTATGTCATTAGACATCTTGTATGATAATGACAAAACACCCTTCCAAAGTTGGGTTCGCCTCACCCTATTCGGTTCACCAAAATTAAATATCAAATGACGTATACAATACGACACACTTATCTAAAGTTCTCAATAAAATTATTTCCATACTATTTAGGGAGAACCTCAACAGCTATAGACCACCATTCTATTTCCCTATTACCCCGCCTCACCCAATTTGCACTCTTATTACAGAAAGGAATTATAAGCAAAAGGGTGAACACAAATAGCCCAGTAAAGAATATCATAACTAAAGATAATTAAATTATCAATAGCCTTCGTCGGTAATAAATCAGAGATTTAGAATATATGGTAGATGATAAAACTTTTCAACCATAGTTGCAGTGGAACGAGCAATCCATTAGAAGAGTCAAATAGACTATAAAGTCTATTATCTTCTCCACATTAAAAGTCCACCAATAATGTTTTATCCCTGTAACATCAATCAACAGTTCCTTTCCACAATCAGATGAATAACTCATAATCATAATTGTGATTCAAAATTCCTCTTCTAATCCAGGACGAAGATAATTTTCATCACCTGTCTTTACCTGAAACATCAAAGATCATGGTTATACCAAATCACAGATCCTGTTCATAATCATACTAATAAATTCATCTTTGTACTACGGGCCAAAGATATTCATTAACAGTTCATCTTTGCACTACAGGCCAAAGATATTCAACAACAGGTCATCTTTGCACTACAGGTGTAAGACCCCAAATTATTATTAAATGAAATTTATTTTCCTCTATTTATTATTTTGAAATAGTAAGGGTTGATTTGATTAATGTGGATAGTTATGGGTAAAATACGCAAATATTTCGAATAAGCAAGTGGTTATAAAATATTCATTATCGTCGGGGAATATTCGTTTGTCGTGGAATATTCGTGATCGTCGGGGAATATTCGCATGCTGCCAGCTAGCTTTTTGAGGGCCCCATAACGGAAAGCGATTGGATGAAGAAAACGACAAATATAAGTTGTTTATAAATAATCACAGTAGTTGTTATTCGTTATTATCTTGTTGGAATACCCTATGGTTAAAAACACACTAATACGCGTTGTTGAACAAGAAGACACTGGATTGCACCAATTATTGATTCTTACGTAAGAAGGCACTACTCAATAATTGTTACGGTAATTTATCGCTTAGTATTTTATTTTATTGATTCAATAATTGTTGCATTGATATTTTATATTACCGTTGTTTCAATAAATTGTCATTACACAAAGATTTTCCATTATCTAGCAATAATTCATATTATATGAATAATATTATTAGAAAACATTATTGATAATTTCTAGAAAGTTACGCTCTAAGAGAGGTTTGGTCACCTAATCATACGCAAAAGAAGAGAGATCCTTATTGAAAGCCCCTCTTTCTGAAACTACCACAGTCACAAGATCTTGATTCTTCAGTAATATTATTTGTGAATAATTAATTATTGATTTATATGATGAGGAAAATATTGATTTTATGTGGATATAGATGGAGAAAATTTTAATGTGACAATTGTTGAAAATTAATATTTTATCTTTTTCCGATAAAATAATTCATTTAAATATATTATTTTAATAATATATTAACTGGTGATATTTTATAATGAATGTGGGATATATGAGTATATGAGGAGGAAGAGTATTTTTGTGGCATTAAATTTTTAACACATATTTTGTGTGTTGGTGGACACAATTATCGAATCGAAATTTGATTATAAACTTTATAAAATCGCCTGGTTTTGTGAATTTCGGTTAATTTCTGTTTGGAATTTGGAAAAACTTCCTTCTGCAAAGTTGTAGATAATGGAATTTCCTATGGAAAATTACGAGTTTTGAATTTTTCTGATAAAAATTCTATTTATTATGAATTATTGAAGTTCTAAAGTTCCGAAATAATTAATTTTTGGAAGTTTTAATTGTTTTAATTAACAAAAACGTTTTTTAGATGTATGAGCCTCATTTTACATGTGTTAGGTTGCTGATTTCAGATTCTCAAAGGTTGGCGTAGACAAATTTTTATAAATATATTATTATATTAAATTTTCTGCTTTGGTGTTCTAAGCATTTTCCTATAAATAGGTGCTTAGGTTAGAATTGAAAATCACACCGTAAACTCAAGTTTTCTCTCTATATTATCGAGCGTATTCTTGTGAGTATTTTGAGTATACTTTGAGTATTGCTATACTGATGCAAGTTCAAGTCATAGCTTATATCCTGTTTCAACTAAAGTACTTTGTCTTTTCGTGGTAAGGGATATTTTTTTTTAGTAATGATATTATTTCTTCAATATCATTATCTTTGAAATATTGATCTGAAGTTTTATCAAATTTGGAACTTTTGGTGTCGGAGAGTTACTATTCACGATATACTGGACTATTCACGATACTCTGATCTTATTCACGAATACGGCAGACTATTCATCGAAAAATGAAAATTTTCCTTTTCGTCCCAAAATATCTATTGTGATACCGGCTTTGATTGTATCCATATTTTGATCATTCTTGAATTTTACACCACTATGATTATTTTTGAGGTATTTTTGGACATGGATAAAACAAAAGTACTAATCCTTAATCCTTAATCCTCATCATTTTGTTTCACCGGATTCGCTTTTTTAAAAATATTTTTCATCATCCTCGGTCTTAAATGATGATATTATTGAATATCTTTGGCCCGTAGTGCAAAGATGAATGATTTATGAAGAATATCTTTGGCCCGTGTGCAAAGATGAACAGTGTTTAGATGAACATGAACAATGATGAATATCTTTGGCCCAGTAGTGCAAAGATGAATATTTGATTCCGATATATATTGATTGATGTTACGGTGGATAAAAGATGAGCGATGAACTTTTAAATTCATACATAGAAGATAGTAGTTTGCATTCTCTACTTAACTCTTCTAATGAATTATTATTTCATTGCGAATATTGATTTAAAATTTGTTGTCTATTGTATTCTATTAGATTTTTCCTGTTGAAGACTAACGATAATTTGTTGTATATTATCTTAGTCATAATATTCCTCATCGGGCTAGTTGAGCTCACCCTTTTCCTTTTTGTTCCATTTTTCTTCTCGGGAGGCGAGAATATAAGCGAGTACGCAGTCTGGGTATGGAATGAAAGTTCTAGAGAGTTGTTTAGTAGTCCTCACCATTTTGTAAAATAATGTATCAATAAATGTGATGAGGATTTATTTGAGTATATATATTATCTAGAAGATAATATTTGTATTCAAACTCATAGTTTTACTGTTGTAATAATAAAGTTGTAGTTGTTTCTGTACATCATGTATTGACAACTCGAATGGGTTGGATGGAATGGACCTATTTTGGGGGCGCCATGCTTGGTATCGAGCTTAGGGATATGATTTCCGCATGAGATCGGGGAATAGAACTAGGAGGGAGAGACGAGTAAATCCTTCGCGCTAGTGTGTCCTACCTAAGCTTATTTGTTTGTTGGTTAGTATATAGGGATATTATGTGATATATCGATTTCCTTAATTAACCCTTGTTTTATGACATTATTTGAGAATGTCGACCGAGAATATTAACAAAGGAGTAAATGAGACCGTGGAGATGCCTCAGACTTTACCAACGAGGAGAACGTGCAACAGTCGGGCAATGTACCTCCTATGAACAACACCAATCGAAAGCGTATGATGAACGAGGGGATGTTTAGAAGCTTTTTGCACTTCATGCAAAATCGCATTTAGGGAGACTCGTGTTCAAAATACAGAGGAAATGATAGCAATTCACGGGTTGTCACAACCCAAGCGCTCAAAGAGTCAGGGACCACCGAATTTAAGGGAAAGCCGATCCGATCATGGCGGAAACATGGGTCAAGCAAATTACCAAGATATTCGATGTCTTGGGATGCACGGAGAACAGAAGGTTCCATTCGCCACCTTTATGTTCCGTGGCGGCGGCAGACATCGGTGGGAATCGTGAAGCGTACCCATCCAAATTGCACTTAGCATGTTATGGGAGACGTTTGAAATAGCTCAATGACAAGTACTTCCCCAGTATTATTCGTCTATATGAAGGAAGTGGAGTTTATTAGACCGAGCAGTAATAACATGACGGTCCCAAAGACGAGGCGAAGTTCATGGAGTTATCTAGGTTTGCACCTCATTTGGTGGAGAATGAGGAACGATGACGCGGATGTTTCGAGAGGTTTGAAACCCGACATACGCCAAGATCTCATTTCTCATAAATTTTCTCTATTCGATGTTGTCAATGTGGCTCTCGGTTGTTAGAAGCGAGATAACGAAAATGCTCAACCGAGGGACCATAACCGAGATCATACCAAGATAGCGATCATTAGAATAACGATAACCAAAGGAGAAAGAAGAATACGAACAAAGCGGTAACCACTCCGGTGGTAATCGTACCCATGAAAATAGAAGAAGCGAGTCGGGAGGAGATTTTAAAAGAGGAGATTCAACAACGATCATGTGAAGACGTCGGCACCAAAGAGCAACCGGTTCCAAGGAGGAGGAGAAAGACCACCGGTCATATATGCTACAAATGCGGAAAAGAGGGACATATCACCAAACCGCCCACAACAGCTTCAAGGTATGCTATAATTATGGAAAGGAAGGACATATCGCTCGAGATTAGACGCAGATCGAAACCCATCCAATGGAATGGTGACTCAAAAGGATGTCCCGAAAGGTCAAAGTCAACGGTTCTCTCGAAGAGCGTTTGTCGTGACCGGTCAAAATGCGAGAACCCGAATGAAGTTAGCATGGGTTAGTTAATTATAAATTCTTGCGATGTTTATACCTTACTAGATACCTGCTTCTACCCATTCTTTTATCTCTCTTTTAGCTTGCTTACCAACGTTTGAACTTGACTACTGAAATTAGACTTTGACCTATTTATGGAGACTCATTAGAGAAACTTTCATTACATCCGTTGTTTAGAAATCTTGCTTGATTCAGTTGGCACTATCACATTACCTGTTAACCTTATTTCTATAGAGATATTTGCTTTTGATGTGATTTTAAGGTTAACTACTCATCATGCCGAAATTGATAAATTTCGTAAGGTTGTTAGTTTTCATATTCCTAAGCAACTCATTATTCAATTCAAGCAATCAAACCATTGTAATCAAACATTTTCATATCAAGCCATGAAGTCATTCGTTTATTACGGATGTCAAGTTTTCTTAGTCCATGTTATGGATTTGAATAAAGACACGCCGATTTGAATAATATTCCCATTGTTATTGATTTTTCCCGATGTATTTCAAAGAATTTATCGGCTTACTCCCAAAGACTGATATTAAATTTTGTATCGACTTTGAACCTGGTACAAAACTCATTTCTAAAATCTCATATCGAATGACTCCTATTGAACTTCAGGAGTTAAAAATTCAACTATAGAATTTGGTACCTGAGCCTTTATCCGGTGACTTCTTTTGTGGAATGCACCGGCTGCATCTCGTAGGGGACACCATATTCGTATGCGATATTAAACTGATAGGTGTCATTGTAACGTGCTATCCAATGTTGGGATATGAGTCACAGTTGAGAACAACCTAAGTTGGTAATTGAAATACGTAGCTTTCTAGGCTTAGTTGGTTATTATTGGAGATTCGTTGAAGGATATTCTCGAATCACTATTCCATTAACGTAGCTGACTCGTAGAGATATAAAATTCGAATGGAGCAAAGAATGTGGGAAGAGCTTCAAGAACTCAAGAGGAGACTCATTTCAAAGACATTTCGACCATGCCATCCTCGAAAAGCGAACGTGGTAGTGGACGTGTTGAGTAGAAGATCGTATACAAGTACGAAAGTACTATATTGTCAAAGACTCATTTCAGATAATTTACAAATAATAGAGATGGAGATGAAAACTCTAGTTACCCACGTGATGATATACGAGTATAATCGACTTTAATCGATAAAGTTAAAGTCGCTTCAAGCTACACACCGAGCCGATGAATTTGAAGAAGGAGGTACAAGAAGTTGTTATTTCAAAAGCGAGAATCGGTGAGGTGAGGAAAGCTCAAACCTTCGATTTATTAATCCATTTGAAATTCTCGATCGAATAGGAACCGTGGCCTATAGACTCGCTTTTACCGCCAAGTATGACGCGTGTTCATAACGCTTTTCACGATCGATTTTACGTAAATATGTGGACGAATTCAACTACGCTATTGAAAGTTAGAACCCATCGAGATAAATGAAGACTTAACGTACGAGGAGGTACCTGTCAAGAACTTGTAGAGGAAAGAACATGTCCTATGTACCGAGGTTATACCACAAGTTAAAGTTTTGTGGAGAAACCATGCTATTGAGGAAATGACCTGGGAGTTGGAAACGAAAATGAAAGCGAGGTATTCTCATCTTTTCGAAACACCAGGTACGTAAGTCAATTTCGAGGATGAAATTTCATAAGGAGGGGAGGTTGTAAGAACCCAAATTATTAATAAATGAAATTTATTTTCCTCTATTTATTATTTTGAAATAGTAAGGGTTGATTTGATTAATGTGGATAGTTATGGGTAAAATACGCAAATATTTCGAATAAGCAAGTGGTTATAAAATATTCATTATCGTCGGGGAATATTCGTTTGGTCGTGGAATATTAAATGCGCTTCGGGAATATTCGTATTTACGGCCAGCAGCCTTTTGTGGGCCCCATAACTAAAAAAGCGATTGGATGAAGAAAACGACAAATATAAGTTGTTTATAAATAACTACGTAGTTATTGTTATCAAGTATATCTTTGGATATACACGGTGGTTAAAACACACTAATACGCGTTGTTGAACAAGAAGATACTACGTGATTGCACCAATTATTGATTCTTACGTAAGAAGGCACTACTCAATAATTGTTACGAATTATTATTCAAAGATTTTATTTTACCGATTCAATAATTCACGCATTGATATTTTATATTACCGTTGTTTCAATAAATTGTCATTACACAAGATTTTCCATTATCGAGACAATAATTCATATTATCCTGAATAATATTATTAGAAAACATTATTGATAATTTCTAGAAAGTTCTGCCTAAGGAGAGGTTTGGTCACCTAATCAAGGCCAAAGAAGGAGAGATCCTTTATTGAAAGCCCCTCTTTCTGGGACTACCGGTTGCAAGATCTTGTGATTCTCGTAATATTATTTGTGAATAATTAATTATTGATTTATATGATGAGAAAAATATTGATTTTATGTGGATATAGATGGAGAAAATTTTTAATGTGACAATTGTTGAAAATTAATATTTTATCTTTTTCGATAAAATAATTCATTTAAATATATTATTTTAATAATATATTAACTATGATATATTTATAATGAATGTGGGATATATGAGTATATGAGGAGGAAGAGTATTTTTGTGGCATTAAATGTTTAACACATATTTTGTGTGTTGGTGGACACAATTATCGAATAGAAATTTGATTATAAATTTATAAAATCGCCTGCTTGTGGATTTTGATTAATTTCATTTGGAATTTGGAAAACTTCCTTCTGTAAAGTTGTAGATAATGGAATTTCCTATGGAAAATCGCGAGTTTTGAATTTTTCTGATAAAAGGAGCTATTTATTATGAATTATTGAAGTTCAAAAGTTCGAAATAATTAATTTTTGGAAGTTTTAATTGTTTTAATTAACAAAAACATTTTTAGATGTATGAGCCTCATTTTACATGTGTTAGGTTGCTGATTTCAGATTCTCAAAGGTTGGCGTAGACAAATTTTTATAAATATATTATTATATTAAATTTTCTCGCTTTTGGCGTTCTAAGAATTTTCCTATAAATAGGTGCTTAGGTTAGAATTGAAAATCACACCGTAAATCAAGTTTTCTCTCTATATTATCGAAATATTCTTGTGAGTATTTTGAGTATACTTTGAGTATTGCTATACGGTGCAAGTTCAAGTCATAGCCTATATCCGGTGTTTCAACTAGAAGTACTGTCTTTCGAGGTAAGGGACTATTATTATTATACGGCACTATTCATAGCCTATTATTATTATACGGCACTATTCATCAAAAAATGAAAATTTTCCTTTTCGTCCCAAAATATCTATTGTGGATACTAGTTTTGATTGTATCCATGTTTTGATCATTCTTGAATTTTACACCACTATGATTATTTTTGAGGTATTTTTGGACATGGATAAAACAAAGTACGAATCCTTAATCCTTAATCCTTATCATTTTGTTTCACTGGATTCGTTTCTTTAAAAATATTTTTTCATCATCCTCAGTCTTAAATGATGATATTATTGAATATCTTTGGCCCAGTAGTGCAAAGATGAATGATTTATGAAGAATATCTTTGGCCTAGTGCAAAGATGAACAGTGTTTAGATGAACATGACCAATCGATGAATATCTTTGGCTCAGTAGTGCAAAGATGAATATTTGATTCCGTATATATATTGATTGATGTTACAGGATAAAAGATAGACGATGAACTTTTAAATTCATACATGTAAGATAGTAGTTTGCATTATCTACTTAACTCTTCTAATGAATTATTATTTCATTGCGAATATTGATTTAAAATTTGTTGTCTATTGTATTCTATTAGATTTTTCCCATTTGAAGACTAACAATAATTTGTTGTATATTATCTTAGTCATAATATTCCTTCTCGGGGCTAGTTGAGCTCACCCTTTTCCTTTTTGTTCCATTTTTCTTCTCGGGAGGCGAGAATATAAGCGAGTGAGCTCGGGTATGGAATGAAAGTTCTAGAGAGTTGTTTAGTAGTCCTCACCATTTTGTAAAATAATGTATCAATAAATGTGATGAGGATTTATTTGAGTATATATATATTGTCTAGAAGATAATATTTGTATTCAAACTCATAGTTTTACTGTTGTAATAATAAAGTTGTAGTTGTTTCTGTACCATGTATTGACAACTCAGAATGAGTTGGATGGAATGGACCTATTTTGGGGGGGTCACAGTAGGCCAAAGATATTCAACAACAGGTCATCTCTGCACTACAAGCCAAAGATATTCATCAAGAATTCATCTTTGCACTACAGGCCAAAGATATTAATATCTCAAAGAAATACATAATCATTTCAGAACTTATATAAACCATAATTATAACCATGTTGATCAATTCACCTTTGCACTTAAGCTAAAAATATTTAATTTTAAATTCAATGGTTATGATCATACCAGTCAACAATTCAACTTTGCACTACTGGCCAAAGAGAACCCATAGTCACGATCATACTAATAATCTACTCATCTTTACACTCAAGTCAAAGAGAAATTTCTTCACTAGGATTATAAAAATGTTATATATGATAATAGAAACAATATTATCAAAACATGGATTTAATTTCAAGAGTAAGATTCATAAATCAACGATAATTTGGTCAGAAAAAGAAACCAATTTGTCATGAATAGTACCTCGTGAATAGCAACCCTGACACGAAAAGATAAAGTTTCACAATAAAATTCATATCAATATTTATAACATCTTAATCCAAATGTTATAAATCACTTAATAATCTCATAATCTAATATTATTAATATTAGAACAATATTTTAATCATTTCTTAAACTTATAAACAATTTATTTTAATTATTTACACTTTATTAATTAATGCATTTAATCATCGTAAAATATCAAACTCATAAGATTTTATCACCAATAACCAAAACCCTCATCAAAAATCTGCATATACCTCATATATGATTCTCAAGCCATAAAATCATATTTTCTAATTTTTTTACTTCACATAACATATTTAATTCATTTACTCATAACTAGACCATTTTCATGAAAAATACCAAATCAGTACAAATAAATTTTCTTTTCTGGGATTTAGCAGAATATAGTCCCATATTGAACATATATTTTTCTCAAAATTTTTAAAATTCATTTACTATTTTTCATATGGCCAAAACTGCCGAATATTTAAACATTTATCATAAATTGTACTTTTATCCAAAACTTCCAAAATTTACAGGGTATACTGATATTATATAGATGTACTCCCAATAAAAATTTCATTAATTTTGGAGTTAACCACAAGGAGTTATAAGGGTTTACTTTTAAAATAGTCTTTTCTCATAAAATTTATAACTCTTAATCTATACATCCAAAAATCACCATTTTTGGACACAATCAAGAAAACTCATCAAGTTATCATTTTAAATTTTTCTAGAATTTTTGAGGGTCGGAAAAATTACAAACTAAAAAAATATAATAACCCTTATAATCCCTTACCTCAAAAGAGCAGTACTTCTGACTGGAATGTAGGATGTAAAGTCGAAGGAAACTTGCACTGAATAGCAACTCTCCAAGTATCTAAATACTCACAAAAATACGCTCGACAATATAAAGAGAAAGAAAACTTGTTTCTGGTGTGATTTTCAATTCTAACATAAGCACCTATTTATAGAAAAATGCTAGAACGCCAAATGAGACTAAATAATAAAATAATATATTTTCTTTTTCTCAATTCCTACGCCACCAGCCATCTAAGACCAGCCTCTAGCATGCCATACTTGAACAAATTTGGCAGCCCACATGTTATTAACAAAAGTTGGTCCCACCAATTTTTAATAAAAATTATTTTATTTTTTGAAACTTCAGTAATTCATAGAAAATAGCCCGTTTATCAAAAAATATACGAATTTTATATCCATTTCACATGAAATCGAATTCTCTACAACTTTGTAGCTTTACTTTTTTCCAAATTCCAGACAAAAAATATCCGAAATCCACAAACGGATGTTTTTTAACACCTTTTAAAATTCATAACAAATCAACCGTTAATTTTTAACGGTTCAAAATTTGTGGACATATACTCAACTTATATATGTATAACATATCCAAAAATCAGAACGATCCAACGGTTGGATTAAAATTATAACTCACACAATAGAGCTTTAAGAATACCGATTTAATCTTTTAATACCTCCAATCCGACAAAATACTAATAAAATACCTCAACAATAATTCTTTCATTTATAACCACATAAATAAATCTATCATTTATATCCGCATCAAATAAATATTTCCTTTATCATAAAAATTAATAATTAATTATTCATAAATAATATTATAGAATCACAATAATGACAACCAGGCAGTTCTCAGGAAAGAGGGGGCTTTCCGATAAGGATTTCTCCTTACTGGCGCGGAATTAGGTGACCAAACCTCTCATTGATAGAACTTTCTAGACATTGCCAATAATGCTATCTAATAATATTATTCAAATAATATGAATTATTGATCTGATAATGGAAAATACTGTGTCGTGACAATTATTGAAACAACAATAATATAAAATATCAACGCAGCAATTATTGAATCAATAAAATAAAATATTGAATAGTAATTATTGTAACAATTATTGAGTAGTGCCTTCTTACGTAAGAATCAATAATTCAAAAATACTGCGCAATACCGAAAGTCTTCTTTGTGCAACCACGCGTATTCATCGTATTTTAACCACCGTATTCTAACGAAAGCATTAATTGCGAACAACTACGCCAATTATTTATAAAAACTCAAACTTATCATTTTATTCATCCGACGCTTATTACATTATGGGGCCCTGAATGGTCATGCGCTAAGTCGTATGCGAATATTCCCCGACAACAAGAATATTCCACGACCAAACGAATATTTTCCGACAAAAATGAGTATTTTATAACTACTTGCATATTTAAAATAATTACATATATCACCCTTAACTTTAACCTTTTATCAATTTAACCATTTATTGAATAGTAATTATAAGAAAAATTGAATACTTTTATTTCATAAAATTCGGGGTCTCACAATATGGATCGAAGATTAATGATTCAGATCATGAAATAGAAGTACGATGAAGCAGTTGAGGGTGGAATATGCCCTATAGAAAAGTCAATTTCAACGGTAGTGATGACACCAAATGCTACCCCAGACAAGTCAAAGTCGGGTAGTTCAAGGGAGAGCGGTTGTTATGACTTCCCAACAAGTGAGGAACCCAAATGAAGTTATCACGGGTTAGTTAATTATAAATTCTTGCGAAGTCTATACCTTATTAGATACCGGTTCTATCCATTATTTTATCTCTCTTGCTTGCGCTCAACGTTTAAATTTGACCCTAGAGAAGTTAGACTTTGACTTATTGGTTGAAACTTCGTTAGTAGAAACCTTCGTTACCTCCACTATTTATAAATCTTGTTGATTCAAATTAACACTTTCACGTTACCTGTCGATCTTATCTCTTTGAAAATACTTGGCTTTGATGTGATTTTAGGAATCGATTGGTTAACTACTCATCATTGCCAAAATTGATTATTTTCGTAAGGTTGTTAACTTTTATATTCCTAACCAACCTGTTATGCAAATTCAAGCAACCAAACCACTAAAGTTAATCACTGTTATATCAAGCCATAAGTAAAGAGCCCCGAGCCTTTTGCTGGTGACTTCCAAGTCTTGGGATGTACCAAAGCCAGACTTTCCGTAGGCGACGGTGTGAATGATGATGGCAAGTTGATAGGTATCAATGTGACATGTTATCCAAGTCTTGGATGAGGGTCACAGTTTTGAATGATATTTCTATTATTAATAAATTTCCTGGCGTATTCTTGAAGACTTCTTAGCCTAACCCTAGAGTGTGAAATCGAATTTTGTATTGACCCCAGTACAAAACCCATTTCTAAAACCCTCAAATATTTCTTAAACTAAAATGAACGTAACATGCGCCAAAGACGTTGGCTCGAGCTGTTGAAGATTACTTATATATATAAAAGCAGGTAAATGCTCCGGATATAAAATCCAGGCTCATCAGATATGTCTGACAACAGTTATATATATATATATATAAAGTAGAGAAACGCTCTAGACATAAGTCTAGGCTCATCAGACAGAGTCTGACTACAATTTATATATATATATATATATATATATATATAAAAGCAAGTAAACGCTCCAGACATAAGTCTAGGCTCAATCGAGGCATAACCCGATAATGTTAGTCCATATATAAAATATATACATATATATAAGTATATATATAGACATAAATGAAAACCACGGACCGAAGTCCGGGCATACACACACAACATGACTCTCAATGTGTATAACGGTGTGTGCAAAGATGAAAAGAAAGGCTTTATAGAATATAAGAAGGCTTACAGTGGGCTGCCAATGTAGACTTCTATGACTCTATATAGATAAACACTCAGCTCCCACCGGATAAAAGTATAGCTATATGTGAGCAAACAGATGTTTAAAATGAGGAAACACTCAATATGGGTGTGTACAGAGCAAATTGGACAGGGCTTCCTCGCCTTTTTCTCTCTCAAAATGGCTAGCCCAAGCCCCATATATATAGAACTGATGTCCGCAGGTGTACTTGCGGTAGCCTCGCGGCTGGACGTGTTGCATCCGGGCCTCGCAGGTCCCGTCGTCTCGAAGTACATGCACTCGTGCAATGTAATGTCCGCTCGAACTTGCAGAACTTCAATCCGAGCATCCGAACGAGGTGTACAAGACCATATTCAGACTGCTTTTGTCGAGAGTTACGTAATGACATAGGATTTTCCCTTTTTGATTCCAGGAAGATGGGTCCGTGACCGAAATAGCATTCCCGGGTTCCCGTCAGGCAATCCGGTGAGCTGTTTCGCGTAGTTTTCGCTCCGAAGTTAAGATATGAGTCTTGTGGGACTAATTTTGAATCAATTTGAGTTAAAATGAGTGTATTTGATTTGAAGTGAAGTTAAGTTGGTAAAATAACCATTTTAACCCTCCCGGGGTTATCTCTGGTTTTCCCACAGTTGTAGTAGGTTTTTCCCAGGGTTATCTCTGAGATGGTCATGCTGTTGACTCTGAATGTACTCAGGGTTATCTTTGAGGTTGGAATTGATTTTGTGGTCCTCTAGGATTACCTCTAGAGTGTGAAAAAGGCGCTTTTGCCCTCCTGCACAGTTAGTAACAGGAAAAGAAAATTTCGAGTGTCTACAGCTGAGTCTCAGCGATAAAAATTGATGAAAACATTTTAAATCATAGAAGATAGTATATATCATACTCTTCTTGACTCTTCTAATGGATTACTTATTCTGCTACAGTTAAACTTGATGTCTATTGTATTTTATCAGTTTAACATTGTTGAAGACTAATGATAATTTATTCTGCATTATCTTAGTCATAATATTTCTTCTTTGGGCTAGTTGAGCTCACCCTTTTGCTTTCATTGTTCTCTTGAGAAATGAGAACGTGGCTTGACTAGTCGGGAAGCGGAGTGATGGTCCGAGATGGTGTATTAGTAGTCCTCACTATTCTATAAAATAGTGTGACAATAAATATAATGAAGACTCTATTTGAGAGTGGATATTGTCTAGAAGGCAACATTCCTGTTTAAACTATAAGCTATGTTTTGTCGTATATTACACGACTGTTGTATAATTAAGTTTGTATTTGTATTTTGTACCATGTACTTAGCGACTCAAGATGGGTGATGTATACCTATTTTGGGGGCGTCACATGCGGTACTTCGCATAGACAGGTTATTCCAACATAATAATAAAGAATAGAATAACAACCCTTACGAGTATTGAAAGAAATAACTCTCTTCATGAATACGAAAGAATAATACCCCTTACTATAATAATAATATCCCTTACCCCAGAAGAAGACTGGATACTGGAATAGTGAAGTAGCAGACTTCGCTTCTTCTTTCTCTCTATAGCTTCTCCCTCTATAGTTTCTCTATAATAATTGCTCTTGTGAGACTTAGTGAATTGGTGAAAAATAATGAAGGAATGAACTTCTATTTATAGGAAAATATAGTTTCCATAATTGCACATTTTGGGGCTCGAAATATTACAGTATAATACCTTCCTCTTTTTCTTCATTTTTAATTTAGTCCTGCAAGTATTATCAAACTTTCACCACTTCCCCTAATAGTAAATCATGTGAATCAATAGTTCTAGACATGTGAAAATATGAATTACAGTATAGTACCTCCATCTATACCTCCATTTTTAACTTAGTCATGCAAGTATTATCAAACTTGCACCAACTCCCCTAATAGTAAATCATAGGAATTAATAGTACACACACGTGAACACATAGTTATAAGCATGTGAATAAAAGCAATTAATTGCTCATTTATCCAGTTAATTACCCGATTAGTCAATATAACCTCCAGACATCAATTATTATCGAAATAAATGTCGATTTTCACTAACACTAATAATTCCAACACAATGGAACTATCAATTTCATCTTTAATCAACACGAACTTATTCATCATTAATATTATAATTCACAATATTTAACAACCATGTCGTTCCAAGGAAAGAGGGGCCTTTCCGATAAGGATTTCTCCTTATTGGCGCGCAATTAGGTGACCAAACCTCTCCTTAACAGAACTTCTAGACATTGTCAATATTGTAAATAATAATATGGTTAACTTTGCCATCTCAATTATTGATTTAATAATATAACATATTATGCGATGATCTTTGTGACAATAATTGAATCAATAATATGAGAGATATGATGCAACAATTCTCGTAGCAATAATTGAGTATAATCGAGTGACTTCTTACGTAAGCATCAATAATCATCTGGTACCGTGTGCTACTATGCAACCACACGTATTACTGTACTTTTACTACCGGGTAGTTCAACAGTTTTAACGGTAACACTTTCGCCGTTATTTTTAATAAATGATAAATCTGTCGTTTTTTAAATACGACAATACTTCCGTTGAGGGGTCCACCAATGATTATGCTGTCGAACGAATATTCTATGTGAAAATGAATATTCTCCAACCAATCGAATATTCCCCGACACAACGAACAACAACTTGTTTACTTTGTAAAATTTTCAAATATCACCCTTAACTTTAACCCTTTCTCAATTTAACCATTTACTAAATAACATAATAATTATAAGAAAATTGAATACTTTCATTTCATAAAATTCGTGGTCTCACAATCTCCTCCTTATGAAATTTTGCCTCAAAATTTACGTGCACAATATTTCAAGAGATGAGAATACCTTGCTTTCTTTTTTTGGTTGTACCTTCATGGTTATTTCCTCTCAGATCATGATTTTCCCATTGCTCATCTCCTCGTATTTCAGATATCATTCTAGAATATATCTTCAAAACAAAGGTTGATTGACATATCACAATTTGTCAACTTATCAAGTAAACAATTTTAGCTTAGGTAAGTTGTGACGCCCCCCAAAAAAAAGGTATACATCACCTATTCTGAGTAGCCAAATACATGGTACAAAATACAAATACAATCTTAAATATACAACATGAGCTATGAATTTTAATACAAATATTATCTTCTAGACAGTATTCAAACTCAAAATAAGTCCTCAATACATTTATTATCACACTATTTCATAGAATAGTGAGGACTACTAATGCTATCATCCGGACCGTCACTCCGCTCCCGACTAGTCCCTCGCTACGTTCTCATTTCCCATTTGAGAACAATGAAAGCAAAAGGGTGAGCTCAACTAGCCCGATAAGAAATATTATGGATAAGATAATGCGAAATAAATTATCGTTAGCCTTCAACAAAGTGTTAAACGATCTGATATAACAAACATCAAGTTTAACTACAGCAGAACAAGCAATCCATTAGAAGAGTCAAGTAGAGAATAAAATCTACTATCTTCTATGATTTAAAAGGTTTTTCATCACTTTTATCACTGAGACTCAGCTTATTAAATAAACCACGTCATCCCTGCACTACGACAAGGGATATTCATTAGTATCACGACCACAAATTATCCATGCACTACGAGCCAAGGATATTCGTGTTTTCATCAATGGTCATGATCATGCCAACAACTGTCCATCAATGTACTATGGGCCAATGAGGACTTTTACCACATCATTTGTAACATTACGGTCATGACTATACCGAATAATCCCTGGTCATAATCATACCAAGTCCATCTATGCACTACAGGCCACATATGACTTTCAATAGAAAATAAACATGAGGATGATGACAATGACATAATAATTCAATAAAACAAGTTCAAGAATTAAATTTTAAAGATTTATAAGTTAATTTATCCTGAACTCAAAAACGTCCAAATTGTCAACATGATACTGCTTTATGGAGTAAAATTCAAGAATGCTCAGAAGAATATTTCCATGAAAAGATACTTGATTAAGCGCAAATATCCAGGATATTCTACTAATTTCATGGAGTATAGAAGCCAAAAATTTAACCAACTGAGTATAATAGAATATATGAACCTACAAATGTATTTTCGCCCGCCATGCGGTAATTCATATAGATAGATCATTTCCACAATTTAATAAGGAATGAATACAAAGGATCATTCACCATGCATGTGGTAATCCACATGACGAGTTATTCCAATGTAATAATAAAGAATGGAATAACGAAGAATTCACCATGCATGCGATAGACGCATGATAAAGTTATTCCCAATGTAATAATAGAGAATGGAACCAAAATCATGCGAAATGCGCATATACGTGATATTCCAACAAAATAATAAAAAATGGAATAACAATAGAATTCACCAGGTATGCGATAGACCACACACGCGCAAAAGTTATTCTAACGTAATAATAAATAATGGAACTGTGTCATAAATAATACATGCATGACATATATGATTTTCCAACGAATAATAAAGAATGGAATAATGAAGCTCTCTTCATGAAAATGAAAGAAATAATACCCTTTACCTTAGAATAAAGCTGGATATTAGAATAGAGAGGTAGCAGAGTTTTCTTCTTCTTTCTCTCTATATTAATTGCTTTATAGCTTTAGTGAATTGGTGAGAAATGAAGGAAGAATGAACTTCTATTTATAGAAAAATATAGTTTCGATAATTGCACATTTTGGGGCTCGAAAAATTACAGTACAATACCTCCAACTTTTCTATCATTTTTAATTTAGTCCTGCAAGTATTATCAAACTTGCACCACCTCCCCTAATAGTAATTAATGTGAATCAATAGTTCAATCATGTGATTCAATAGTTATAATCATGTGAAAATGCGAATAACAGTATAATACCTCAATCTATACCTCCATCTTTAACTTAGTCATGCAAGTATTATCAATCTTGCACCAACTCCCCTAATAGTGCATGAATGTGAATCAATAGTACACACATGTGAACAAATAGTTATAATCATGTGAATTAATAGCAATTAATTCCTTATTTATCCGATTAATTACCCGATAACTTCCAGACATCAATTATTATCGAAATAAATGTCAATTTTCACTAACACTAGTAATTCCAACACAATGGAACTATCAATTTCATCTTTAATCAACACGAACCTATTCATCATTAATATTATAACTCACAATATTTAACAACTAGGTTGTTCCCAGGAAAGAGGGGGCTTTCCGATAAGGATTTCTCCTTATTGACGCGCAATTAGATGACCAAACCTCTCCTTGATAGAACTTCTAGACATTGTAAATATTGTAATTTAATAATATGAATAACTTTATCGTCTCAATTATTGATTTAATAATATATCATATTATACAGATGATACCGTGACAATAATAGAATCAATAATATGAGAGATATAATACAGCAATTACTGTAGCAATAATTGAGTATAACTGAGTGACTTCTCACGTAAGCATCAATAACCAATATCATGTGCTACTATGCAACCACGCGTTTTACTGTACTTTTACTACCGGGTAGTTCAACAGTTTTAACGGTAACACTTCCGCCTTTATTTTATATAAAAGATAATTACGCTGCTTTTCTTACTACGATAATACTTCCGTTGTAGGGTCCACTTAATGATTGTGCTTCGTCATTTAATATTCTCTCATTAAAACGAATATTCCCCACCAATCGAATATTATATAATCACTTGCTTACTTTGCAAAATTTATAAATATTACCAATAACTATTATATTATATCCACACCATAATATTAAAAAATATATTTCGAGAGAAATTAATCTTTATTCATAAAAGTTGGGGTCTTACAACCTCCCCTTCTTATGAAATTTCGTCCTCAAAATTAGGGTGCGTACCTGGTATGTCGAAGAGGTGAGGATACCTTGATTTTATTTCAGATTCTAACTCCCAGGTCATTTCCTCAACATCATGGTTTTTCCATAAAACTTTGACTTGAGGTATAACTTTAGAGCGTAGAATATGATCCTTCTTATCCAAGATTTTAATAGGTACCTCTTCATATGTTAAATCTTCCGCTATCTCGTCCGGTTCTAATTCAATAATGTGGTTCGGGTCTTTCATATATTTACGTAACATAGATATGTGAAAAACGTTATGAACATGAGACATACTTGGCGGTAAGGCGAGTTTATAGGCAATAGTTCCTACTCGATTGAGGATTAAAAATGGGCCAATGAATCGAGGATTGAGCTTTCCTCTCTTTCTAAATCTTGTAACTCCTTTCCATGGAGCAACACGTAACAACACATGATCTCCAATATCGAATTCCACGTCCTTTCGATGAAGATCAGCATAACTCTTTTGTCGATCTTGTGAGGTTTTTATACATTGTCGGATCGTTTGAATCTTTTCTGTAGTCATACTTACCAAATTCGGTCCCAACAACGTTGCTTCACCCACCTCATCCCAGCATACTGGAGAACGACACTTTCTTTCATACAACGCCTTAAATGGAGCCATGTCAATACTTGCTTGATAACTATTGTTGTAGGAAAACTCCACCAATGGTAAGAACTTGTCCCAACTTCCCTTGAAGTCAAGGACACAGAGTCTTAATAAATCCTTAAGAGTTTGAATAGTCCTCTCTGATTGTCCATCCGTTTGAGGATGATACGCCGAACTAAATTGTAAATCCGTGCCCATAGCTTTTTGAAAACTAACCCAAAATCTTGAAGTGAATCTTGTGTCTCGATCAGAAACTATGGATACTGGCATACCATACAATCTTACAATCTCATTTATGTACATACTAGCAAGACGTTCAAGTGTATAAGTTTCTCGTATCGGTAAGAAATGAGCAGACTTGATCAATCTATCAACAATGACCTAAATCGCATCTATGCCTTGAGAAACCTTGGGAAGACCAATAACAAAATCCATGGTAATGTGCTCCCACTTCCATTCTAGAATTTCAAGTGGTTGCAATGGACCTTTTGGCACTTGATGCTCCGCCTTGACTCGTTGACAAGTTAGACACCTTGAGATAAACCCCGCTATCTTTTTCTTCATATTGCTCCACCAAAATGTATGTCGAAGATCACGATACATTTTGGTACTCCCAGGATGGATTGCAAATGATGTGTTATGCGCCTCCATCATGATTTTATACTTCAAGAGTTGACTCGAAGTATTCCTTCTTCATCGATTCTTTCTTCTGGAATAGCACCTTCTTGTACTTTCTTCCTCATACATATCAACTCCAGGTCTGTAGCTTAAGCAGCTTTAACTTTATCGATTAAAGTCGGTTCCACTCATATATTCACCATCATCACACATGGGTCCTGAGTCTTTAACTCTATTTCCATCCTTTCCAAGTCATACACAATGGGCCTTTATGACAATAATGAACTCGCGTCTCCGCATATGATCTTCTACTCAATAAATCGCCTACTACGTTCACTTTTCCAGGATGGTATTGGATGGTATGATCATAATCTTTCAATAGCTCAAGCCAACGTCGTTGCCGCATGTTGAGTTCCTTTTGAGTGAAGAAATATTTGAGGCTTTTATGATCCGTATAGATCTCCACCTTCTCTCCATATAGGTAATGCCTCCAAATCTTAAGCGCAAAAATGACGGTGGCCAACTCTAAATCATGAGTAGGATAATTCCTCTCATATTCTTTGAGTTGCAGAGAGGCATAGGCTATGAATTTCCCATGTTGCATGAGAACACATCCTAACCGTTTGCCCAAAGCATCACTATAGATGACAAATCCCTCCAAGCCAGATGGTATTGTCAGAACAGGTGCTGAAATAAGTCTCCTCTTGAGTTCTTGAAAACTCTTCTCACATTCTTCGCTCCAACCGAACTTTGTATCTTTTTGAGTCAGCTAAGTTAATGGAGTAGCGATTCGAGAAAACCCTTCTACGAATCTCCGATAATAACCAAATAAGCGAGAAAGCTACGTATTTGATCCTTTGATTTAGGTTGTTCCCACTTTGAATAGCTTCAATCTTTGTTGGGTCAACAGATATTCCATGACTTGATACTACGGGCCCAAGGAATGCTACTTCCTCAAGCCAGAACTCGCATTTCTTCAACTTGGCATAAAGCTTATTTTCACGAAGCTTTTGGAGTATCAGCCTCAAGTGTGAGAACCCGAATTTCATGAAATGAAAGTATTCAATTTCATGAAATGGTTAAATTGATAAAGGTTAAAGTTAAGGGTGATATATGAAAATTGTGAAAAATAAGCAAGTTGTTATAAAATAATCGGTGGTAAAATACGCGTGGTTGCATAGTAGCACACTGTATCGATTATTGATGCTTATTTGAGAAGTCACTCAGTTATACTCAATTAATTCTACAGTAATTGTAGCATCATATCTCTCATATTATTGATTCGATTATTGTCATAGTATCCTCTGCATTATATGATATATTATTAAATCAATAATTCAGACGACAAAGTTATTCATATTATTAAATTGCAATATTTACAATGTCTAGAAGTTCTGCCAAGGAGAGGTTTGGTCACCTAATTGCGCGCCAATAGGGAGAAATCCTTATTGGAAAGCCCCCTCTTTCCTGAGAACGACCTAGTTGTTAAATATTGTGAGTTATAATATTAATGATGAATAAGTTGGTGTTAATTAAAGATGAATTTGATATTTCCATTATGTTGGGATTATTAGTGTTAGTTGAAATCGACATCTATTCCGATGATAATTGATGTCTGGGGGTTATATCGATTAATCGGGTAATTTATCGGAAAAATGAGCAATTAATTGTTACTAATTCACATGCTTATATAACTATTTGTTCACATGTGTGTACTATTGAGTCACATTCACTTACTATTAGGGGAGTTGGTGCAATATTGACAATACTTGCATGACTAAGTTAAAAATGGAGGTATAGATGGATGTACTATACTGTAATTTATATTTTTCACATAATTATACTATTGAGTCACATGAATGAACTATTGATTCACATTATTTACTATTAGGGGAGGTGGTGCAAGTTTGATAATACTTGCAGGACTAAATTAAAAATGAAAGAAAAGTTGGAGGTATTGTACTGTAATTTTTCGAGCCCCAAAACGTGCAATTATCGAAACTATGTTTTTCTATAAATAGAAGCTTATTCTTCCTTCATTTCTCACCAATTCACTAAAGCTTTAGAGCCATTATTATAGAGAGAAATTATAGAGAGAAAGAAGAAGAGAAGTCTGCTACCTCACTATTCCAATATCCAGTCTTCTTTTGAGGTAAGGGGTATTATTCTTTTGTATTCATTAAGAGAATTATTTCTTTCAATACTCGTAAGAGTTGTTATTCCATTCTTTATTATTATGTTGAATAACTTTGTTTATTATGAAGTACCGCATACATGGTGAAATTCTTACATTATTCCATTATTTGTTATTCTCATTGGAATAACTTTTGTTTATCATGCCAAGTACTTTATATCGTGGTAAAATTCTTCTATTATTCCGCTTTTTATTCGTACGTTTAATATCACATGCAATCGCGTTTACAATTTTGGTTCCATTATTTATTATTCTATCTAATATCCTATCTGTGCATTTATGCTTTAACTGGTTCCATTATTTATTATTCATTAGAATATCCTCGCCTACATCGCGTTCTGTGGGTCTTGTTCCATATTTATTATTCTGCTGGGAATAACTCCATGCATGTGCGCCTATCGCCAGCATGGTGAATTCTTCATTATTCCATTCTTTATTATTCGTTGGAATAACTTTTATCATGTGGATTACCACATGCACGGTGAATGATCCTTTGTATTCATTCCTTATTAAATTATGGAAATGATCTGCATTACGTTGATTATGATGAGAGTCATAATAAAAGTATTGGACTGATGAAAATCATGGGTATATATAGTATTAGTAAGTGTTATGATGAGTAATGTTAGTTATTATGTGAAAACATCAAAGTTTCTTAGAAATCATAAAGAGTTGAAAATCAGATTTTGGTGAAAATGGAACATGAAATTCAATTGACCATATCTCCTATTATATTTTGAATTTTTGAGTGTGGTCAAGTACTAGAGTTAGATCTATGAGTTTTCTAACTTATCCAAGTGGAATCACTTAAAAAGGATTTACAGATTTTTGTGTGGAATGATTTTAGTAAAGGATGAAAAATCTGGAAATGCTTAAAAAGCTACTGTCCAGAATTTTAAAAGGGCATTTTCAGCCACTTAATTTATGATAAAAATTCCGGCCATTTGGGACATGAAAGTATATGGTATAAAGTACCTCCTGTCCAAAAATTAGCTCATTCTAAAATGAGCAAGTTATGACCATTTCAATATTTAGGTTTATCCGACGAAAAACGCTATAACCGGAGTTCTATAACTCCGATGACCATGAAATTTAAACTGGAAGATCACGTTAACATGTATAAGATCCTGCCAAGATTTGAGAATTTCTGGAGTTAAACTTGAGGTAGCTAATTTCTTAAGGAATTAATTAGAAATTGATTTTTGAAAAATAGTAAATGAATTTTAAAAATTCTGAGAAAAATATATGTTCAATATGGGACTATATTCTGCTAAATCCCGAATTTTTTTTTTTTTGGAACTGATTTGGTATTTTTCATGAAAATGATCTAGTTATGAGTAAATGAGTTAAATATGTTATGTGAAGTAACAAAGTTGGAAAATAGGATTTTATGGCTTGGGAATCCTATATAGGGTATATACAGATTTTTGATGAGGGATTTGATCATTGGTTATGAAAGCTTATGAGTATGTCATTTTTGAATGATTAAATGCATTATTTGGTAAAGTGTAAATAATTGAAATAAATTGTTTATAAGTTTAAGAAGTGATTAAAATATTATTATAATATTAATAATATTAGATTATGAGTTAATTAAGTGATTGATAATATTTGGATAAATTTAAAGTCTTTAATTTTTATCCTTGTTTTCGTTTGATTAATACACTTATATCATTGTCATCATTCTCATGCTTGTGTTGTGTTGAAAGTCATCTGTGGCCTGTAGTGCATAGATGGACTTGGTATGATTATGACTAGGGATTATTCGGTATAATCATGACCGTAATGTTATAAATGATGTGGTAAAAGTCATCTTTGGCCCGTAGTGCATAGATGGACTTAGTATGATTATGACTGGGGATTATTCGGTATAATCATGATCAGTATGGAAAAACAATATCCTTGGCCCGTAGTGCATGGATAATTCGTGGTCGTGATACTATTATTAAAATTGAATCTCAAATTATTGGTTTTACAATTGTATATCTTTGGCCTGTAGTGCAAAAATGAACTGTTAATTATTGGTTATACAGTTGTATAAATGAAGTTGTATTTGATTTTTATAGAGTGATATCTGGCGACTCAGAATGGGTCGGGTGGACCTATTTTTGGGGGCGTCACATCAAGTGTTGCTCATGATCTTCACGGCTTTTGGAATATATGAGGGTGTCATCAATAAAGACGACCATAAAGTGATCCAAATATTTCTTGAATACTTGGTTCATCATATCCATGAAGGCAGCAGGAGAATTAGTCAATCTAAAAGACATGACTAGGAATTCATAATGCCCGTACCGAGTTCTGAAAGTCGTCTTTGGAATGTCATCGGTTCTAATCTTCAATTGGTGATATCCGGAACGAAGATCAATCTTTGAAAAGAATTTGGCGCCTTGCAACTGGTCAAACAGGTCATCAAAACGAGATAATGGATATCTATTTTTGATAGTGACATGGTTCAACTCCCGATAATCAATACAAAGTCGCATACTCCCATCTTTCTTCTTCACAAATAGAAGCAGAGCACCCCAAGGAGACGTACTTGGGACCAGATGAAACCGATGTCTAACAATTCCTGCAGTTGGGTCTTTAACTCTTGAAGTTCAATAGGAGCCATTCGATATGGGGCTTTGGAAATGGGTTTTGTACCGGGTTTAAGGTCGATATAAAATTCAATTTCAGGCTCTGAGGGTAGGCCAGGAAGTTCTTCAGGGAATACGTTAGGAAATTTATTAACAATAGAAATATCATTCAAAACTGACGTATTTTTGTTTAAATCCGTGACATGAGCTAAGAAAGCTTGACATCCGTTTTTCAATAAACGAATATCTTTATGGCTTAAGATGACAGTGATTGATTTTAATGGTTTGGTTGCTTGAATTCTCATAATAGGTTGGTTAGGAATATGAAAGCTAACAACCTTACGAAAACAATCAATTTTTGCATGATGAGTAGTTGGCCAATCAATCCCTAAAATCACATCAAATGCAAGTATTTTCAAAGAAATAAGATCAACAGGTAACGTGCAGTTGCTGATTTGAACTAAACAAGACTTATAAATAATGGATGTAATGAAGGTTTCTCCCAACAGAGTTTCAACAGATAAGTCAAAGTCTAATTTCTTCGGAGTCAAATTTAAACGTTGAGGGCAAGTAAGAGAAATAAAAGAATGGGTAGAACCAATATCAAATAAGGTATAGACTTCGCTAGAGTTTATGATAATCTTACCCGTGATGACCTCGTTCGGGTTCCTTGCTTTCTGGGAGGTTACAACAAACGCTCTCCCTTGAATTACCGGCTTTGACTTTTCTGGGACGGCCTTTGGTGCCTCCATCCCAGCTGAACTTGCCTTTCCTGAACGACAAAATCGAGATAGGTGACCTTCTTTTGCACAATTGTAACAGGTTTTGGACTGCTGCGTACAGTTTGGACTGATATGTCCCTCCCCTCTGCATTTGAAGCATATGATAGGTGGTCATTCTCCTTCCTTAACAACGGGTGATGATGCTGACGTCTTTCCATCAATGTTGAATCTCCTCTTCTTGAAATGTCCATTCTTATTGTTTTGGCCATGATTACCACCGAAGTGGTTACCATTTCTGGCATGTTGATTCCCTCCACGCTTATTGTCACCGCTCGATGGATCGCTATCATCGGTATTATCATCATTTTGCTTACCGCTTCTTTTTGGTTGGGTTGACTCATTATCGCGCTCTAATAACTGAGCCCTATTAACAATATCTGAATACAAACACAGTTTATGAGAGATAAGATATTAACGTATCTCGGGTTTCAAACCTCTTAGAAACATTCGCGTCATTCTCTCCTCATTATCAACCAAATGGGATGCAAACCGAACAACTTCGGCAAACTTAGCTTCGTCTTCTACGACACGGTCCATGTTGTTTTATTCCATTTAATGAACTCTACCTCTTTCATGTGAATACTTACTTTCGAGAAAGTACTTGTCATTGAACGATTCTTGGAACTTCTCCCAAGACATCTTCATCACGGCGGAGTTGAGTACGCTTTGCAGATTCCCACCAATGTCTGCGCGCCTCTTGCATACATGAAGGTGGCAAAGGGAACCTTTTGCTCTTCGAAGCATCCCAAGACATCAAATATCTTGTTGATCTGCTTTATCCACGTCTCCGCCTTAAGTGGTTTTGGCTCTCTAAAAAACTCCGGTGGTCCCAGCTCCTTGAACTATTTAGTAGTGACCGTCCGAGAGTTGCCAGTATTTCCACCTGCATTTTGGACAGGAGCCGCTCTCGCCTGATGTTGCATGAATTGCATAAAGCCTTTGAACATTCCATCGTTCATCATTTGGTCAGTGTTGTCGTTTGCATGAGGATTGTCGCCTTCCTGATGCACATTATCCTGATTATTGATCTATAGAGACTCAACAGTCTCCTGTGCTCCATTGCTATTTTTAACATTCTCGGATGTCATTTTCAAATACTGTCACAAAACAAGGGTTAATTAACATATCACATATTATCCTTATACTCTGACCGACCAATTAAATACCAAATAAACTTAGGTAGGTCATACTAGCGAAGGAATTCCCCGTCTCTTCCCTCCTAGTTCTTGTCTCACATCTCAGTCAAGGATCATATCCCTAAGCTTTGATACCAACTGTGACGCCCCCAAAATAGGTATACACCACCTATTCTGAGTCGCCAAATACATGGCACAAAATACAAATACAATCTTAAATATACAACATGAGCTGTGAGTTTTAATACAAATATTGTCTTCTAGACAGTATTCAAACTCAAAATAAGTCCTCAATACATTTATTATCACACTATTTCATAGAATAGTGAGGACTACTAATGCTATCATCCAGACCGTCAATCCGCTCCCCGACTAGTCCTCGCTACGTTCTCATTTCACAAGAGAACAATGAAAGCAAAAGGGTGAGCTCAACTAGCCCAAAGAAGAAATATTATGGCTAAGGTAATGCGAATAAATTATCGTTAGCCTTGAGCATTGTTAAACTAATACAATATAACAAACTTCAAGTTTAAGCTGCGGTGAACAAGCAATCCATTAGAAGAGTCAAGTAGAGAATAAAATCTACTATCTTCTATGATTTAAAAGGTTTTTCATCACTTTTATCATTTGAGACTCGATTATTAAATAAACCACGTCATCCCTCAGCATACGACCAAGGATATTCATTAGTATCACGACCATAAATTATCCATGCACTACGGGCCAAGGATATTCGTGTTTTCATCAATGGTCATGATCATGCCAACAACTGTCCATCAATGCACTACGGGCAATGAGGACTTTTACCACATCATTTGTAACATTACTACGGCCACGACTATACCAAATAATCCTCGTCATAATCATACCAAGTCCATCTATGCACTACAGTGCCACATATGACTTTCAACATAATATAAACACGAGGATGATGACAATGACATAATAATTCAGTAAAACAAGTTCAAGAATTAAATTTTAAAGATTTATAAGTTAATTTATCCTGAACTCAAAAACGTCCAAATTGTCAACATGATACTGCTTTGTGGAGTAAAATTCAAGAATGCTCAGAAGAATATTTCCATGAAAAGATACTTGATTAAGCGTAAATATCCAGGATATTCTACTAATTTCATGGAGTATAGAAGCCAAAAATTTAACCAACTGAGTATAATAGAATATATCAAACTACAAATGGATTTTCGTCCGCCATGTGGTAATTCATATAGACAGATCATTTCCACAATTTAATAAGGAATGAATACAAAGGATCATTCACCATGCATGTGGTAATCCACATAGACAGGTTATTCCAACAGAATAATAAAGAATGGAATAACAGAAGAATTCACCATGCATGCGATAGACTGCACAGACAGGTTATTCCCAACAGAATAATAAAGAATGGAACCAGGTCATGCGAAATCTGCACACACAGGATATTCCAACAAAATAATAAAAAATGGAATAACAATAGAATTCACCAGGCATGCGATAGACCACACAGGCAGGTTATTTTAACAGAATAATAAATAATGGAACCAGGTCATGCGTAATACGCACAGACATATGATTTTCCAACAGAATAATAAAGAATGGAATAACAGAAGCTCTCTTCATGAAAATGAAAGAAATAATACCCCTTACCTTAGAATAAAGCTGGATATTAGAATAGAGAGGTAGCAGAGTTCTCTTCTTCTTTCTCTCTATAATAATTTCTTTATAGCTTTAGTGAATTGGTGAGAAATGAAGGAAGAATGAGCTTCTATTTATAGAAAAATATAGTTTCGATAATTGCACATTTTGGGGCTCGAAACATTACAGTAAAATGCCTCCAACTTTTCTTTTATTTTTAATTTTGTCCTGCAAGTATTATCAAACTTGCACCACCTCCCCTAATAGTAATTAATGTGAATCAATAGTTCAATCATGTGATTCAATAGTTATAATCATGTGAAAATGCGAATAACAGTATAATACCTCAATCTATACCTCTATCTTTAACTTAGTCATGTAAGTATTATCAATCTTGCACCAACTCCCCTAATAGTACATGAATGTGAATCAATAGTACACACATGTGAACAAATAGTTATAATCATGTGAATTAATAGCAATTAATTCCTCATTTATCCGATTAATTACCCAATAACTTCCAGACATCAATTATTATCGAAATAAATGTCAATTTTCACTAACACTAGTAATTCCAACACAATGGAACTATCAATTTCATCTTTAATCAACACGAACCTATTCATCATTAATATTATAACTCACAATATTTAACAACTAGGTTGTTCTCAGGAAAGAGGGGGCTTTCCGATAAGGATTTCTCTTTATTGGCGCGCAATTAGATGACCAAACCTCTCCTTTACAGAACTTCTAGACATTGTAAATATTGTAATTTAATAATATGAATAACTTTGTCGTCTCAATTATTGATTTAATAATATATCATATTATACAAATGATACTGTGACAATAATCGAATCAATAATATGAGAGATATGATGCAGCAATTACTGTAGCAATAATTGAGTATAACTAAGTGACTTCTCACGTAAGCATCAATAACCAATACCGTGTGCTACTATGCAACCACGCGTATTACTGTACTTTTACTACTGGGTAGTTCAACAGTTTTAACGGTAACACTTCTGCCGTTATTTTTATAAAAAGATAATTCTGTCGTTTTCTTACTACTACAATACTTTCGTTGTGGGGTCCACCAATGATTGTGCCATCGTACGAATATTCCCTGTTAAAACGAATATTCCCCGACCAATCGAATATTATATAACCACTTGCTTACTTTGCAAAATTTATAAATATTACCCATAACTATTATATTATATCCACACCATAATATTAAAAAATATATTTCGAGAGAAATTAATCTTTATTCAAAAAAGTTGTGGTATTACATAAGTCACACACTAGTGAAGTATATAACTCGTCTCTCCCCTCCTAGTTCTAGACTCTTATCTCCGCCAGCGACCATATCCCTAAGCTTTGATACCATTTGTGATGCCCCCAAAATAGGTCCATACGACCCATTCTCAGTCGCCAGATATCATACTATAAAAATCATTTACAAACTTCATTTATACAACTGTTGAACTGTCGTGCAGAATATGACCACAGTTAAACTGTGAGTTTAAATACAAATGCATGTAACTCTCATGGTTCCTCGACCACAACCTTACAATGTTACTTTACATAAAAGTATAGTCAAAAATTGTTTTAGAAATTAAAATCTTTGGGAAGTGCTCAAGGAAACCTTCGTACATGGGAGGCCATGCGTCAAGGATATGATAGATATCATATGTCCACAAAATTATATTTAGTTGACCAAATAGACCCCAAAGAAAAATGAGAAGATTACTATCATGTTCTTTCCAATGGTGAGTCTTCTCTTGACATATAACTATCTCCATTGTCTGCAATTGAAAATTATATTTCAACCAAACTTCAAGATCATATAGGTAGTGCTCGTAGATATACTCATCAAGTGGATGTGCACAACCCTATCTTATGATAACACAAGGTTGTATATCATTAGACATCTTGTATGATAGTGGCAAAACACCCTTCCAAAGTTGGGTTCACCTCACCCTATTCGGTTCACCAAAATTAAATATCAAATGACGTATACAATACGACACACTTATCTAAAGTTCTCAATAAAATTATTTCTATACTATTTAAGGAGAACCTCAATAGCTATAAACCACCGTTCTATTCTCCTGTTACCCCCGCTCGACCCAGCAACACTTTTATTACCAGAAAGGAATTGTGAAGCAAAAAGGGTGAGCACAACTATCCCAGTAAAGAATATCATGACTAAAGATAATTTACATCATCAATAGCCTTCATCAGTAATAAATCAGAGATTTAGAACATATGGTAGATGATAAAACTTTTCAACCATAGTTGCGATTGGAACGAAGCGATCCATTAGAAGAGTCAAATAGACCATCAGATCTATTATCTTCTCCATGTTAAAAGTTCACCAATAATGTTTTATCCCTGTAACATCAATAAACAATTCATATCCACAATCATATGAATAACTCATAATCATAATTGTGATTCTAAATTCCTCTTAGCACCCGGGAATTAAGATAATTTTCATCACCCATCTTCACTGAAACATTAAAAATCACGGTTATACCAAATCACAATTCCTCGCTTCATAATAATACTAATAAATTCATCTTTTTTCTGACCAAAGATATTCATTAACAATTCATCTTTGCACTCTACGGGCCAAAGACATATAAGCGTATTTTAGAAGAGTCAGTAGAGCATGATATCTACTATCTTTTACGAATTAAAAGTGTATAATCAATATTTTATCATTTGAGACTTAACTTAATAAATAATCCACATCATCGAATCATCCCTACACTACGGTCGAGGATATTCATGTAATCATCGATAGTCATGATTATCTTAATAATCCTCAGTTATAATCATACCAATAATCGTCCATCAATACACTTCTACGGGCCAATGAGGACTTTTACCACATCATCTATAACATTACGGGTCATGATTATACCGAATGATCCCTGGTCATAATCATACCAATAAACAATTCATCTATGGACATAAGCCAAAGATACTCATCAATCAATAGTTAATCTTTGCACGTAAGCCAAAGATATACAACTGTAAAACCAATAATCAACAGTCCATCTTTGCACGTAAGCCAAAGATATACAACTGTAAAACCAAAAATTAACAGTCCATCTTTGCACGTAAGCCAAAGATAACTTTCATCATAATATAAGCATAAGGATGATGACAATGATATAAGCATTAATCAAACAAAATCAAGGATAAATATTAAAGACTTTAAATTTATCCAATGTTTAAAAATATCCAAATTGTCAACACGATACTGTTTTGTGGAGTAAAATTCAAGAATAATATTCATGTACAAAAAATAATTTGGACAGAAAAGAAATATAATTTTTGGGTAAATAGTACCCCGTAATAGTACCCTATGAATAGTACTTAGGGAATAGTACCTTGTGAATAGTACCCCGGCATGAAAAGTACCCCAAATACCCAAGTGAATAATATTTGGGTGAATAGTAATTTGGGTAAATAGTAACTCGTGAATAGTACTCCGACACAAAAAGTGCCCCGAATACCCAAGTGAATAATACTAGAGTGAATAGTATTCGATTGAATAGTAACCCGTGAATAGTAACTCGTAAAAAAATACCAAAGAAAATGATATTCCATGACGAGTACAAAAGAAATGATATCTCATACGAGTATAATAGATTATACGAAACTGCAAATGGATTTTCACCCGCCATGCGGTAATCCACGTAGACAGATCATTACCACAATTTAATAAGGAATGAATACAAAGGATCATTCACCATGCATGCGGTAATCCACATAGACAGGTTATTCCAACAAAATAATAAAGAATGGAATAACGAAGAATTCACCGTACGCGATAGATCAGACAAACAAAAGTTATTCTAACGTAATAATAAAGAATGGAACCAGGTCGTGCGTAATCAAGCATGAGATGTGATATTCCAAATGTAATAATAAAGAATGGAACCAGGTCAAGCGTAATCCGCACGCATGAGGATATTCCAACGAATAATAACGAATAGAATAACAACGAGAATTCACGGGCATGCGATAATCGCCTTACAGACGAGTTATTCTAACAAAATAATAAAGAATGGAATAACAGAAGAATTTCACCATGTATGCGGTAATTCGTATAGACAGGTTATTCCAACATAATAATAAAGAATGGAATAACAACCCTTACGAGTATTGAAAGAAAATAACTCTCTTCATGAATATGAAAGAATAATACCCCTTACTATAATAATAATACCCCTTACCTCAGAAGAAGGCTGGATACTGGAATAGTGAAGTAGCAGACTTCGCTTCTTCTTTCTCTCTATAGCTTCTCTCTTAATAATTTCTCTATAATAATTGCTCTTGTGAGATTTAGTGAATTGGTGAAAAATAATGAAGGAATGAGCTTCTATTTATAAGGAAAATATAGTTTCCATAATTGCACATTTTGGGGCTCGAAATATTACAGTATAATACCTTCCTCTTTTTCTTTATTTTCAATTTAGTCTTGCAAATATTATCAAACTTGCACCACCTCCCCTAATAGTAAATCATGTGAATCAATAGTTCTAGATATGTGAAAATATGAATTACAGTATAGTACCTTCATCTATACCTCCATTTTTAACTTAGTCATGCAAGTATTAACAAACTTGCACCAACTCCCCTAATAGTAAATCATGTGAATCAATAGTACACACATGTGAACATATAGTTATAAGCATGTGAATTAATAGCAATTAATTGCTCATATATCCGGTTAATTACCCGATTGGTCAATATAACCTCCAGACATCAATTATTATCGAAATAAATGTCGATTTTCACTAACACTAATAATTCCAACACAATGGAACTATCAATTTCATCTTTAATCAACATAAACTTATTCATCATTAATATTATAATTCATAATATTTAACAACTAGGTCGTTCCTAGAAAAGAGGGGGCTTTCCGATAAGGATTTCTCCTTATTGACGCGTAATTAGGTGACCAAACCTCTCCTTAACAAAACTTCTAGACATTGTCAATATTGTAAATAATAATATGAATAACTTTGTCGTCTCAATTATTGATTTAATAATATAACATATTATGCAGATGATACAGTGACAATAATTGAATCAATAATGAGAGATATGATGCAGCAATTACTGTAGCAATAATTGAGTATAACTGAGTGACTTCTTACGTAAGCATCAATAATCAATACCGTGTGCTACTATGCAACCACACGTATTACTGTACTTTTACTACCGGGTAGTTCAACAGTTTTAACGGTAAAACTTTCGCCGTTATTTTTAATAAAAGATAAATTTGTCATTTTCTAAATACGACAATACTTTCATTGGGGGGTCCACCAATGATTATGCCGTCGAATGAATATTCTCTGTGAAAATGAATATTCCCCGACCAATCGAATATTCCCCGACAGAACGAACAACAACTTGCTTACTTTGTAAAATTTACAAATATCACCCTTAACTTTAACCCTTTCTCAATTTAACCATTTACTAAATAACATAATAATTATAAGAAAATTGAATACTTTCATTTCATAAAATTCGGGGTCTCATAGGTTTGGTCACCTAATTGCGCGCCAATAAGGAGAAATCCTTATCAGAATGCCCCCTCTTTCCTGGGAATGACCTGGTTGTTAAATATTGTTAGTTATAATATTAATGATGAATAAGTTCATGTTGATTAAAGATGAAATTGATAGTTCCATTGTGTTGGGATTATTAGTGTTAGTGGAAATCGACATTTATTTCAATAATAATTGATGTTTGGAAGTTATACTGACCAATCGGGTAATTAATCGGATAAATGAGCAATTAATTGCCATTAATTCATATGCTTATAACTATTTGTTCACATGCGTATACTATTGATTCATATTCATGTACTATTAGGGGAGGTGGTGCAAGATTGATAATACTTGCATGATTAAGTTAAAAATGGAGGTATAGATGAAGGTACTATACTGTAATTTGTATTTTTACATGTATAGAACTATTGATTCACATGATTGAACTATTAATTCACATGATGTACTATTAGGGGAGCTGGTGCAAGTTTGATAATACTTGCATGACTAAATTAAAAATGAAGGAAAAGATAAAGGTATTATACTGTAATATTTCGAGCCCCAAAATGTGAAATTATCGAAACTATATTTTCCTATAAATAGAAGCTCATTCTTCCTTTATACTCACCAATTCACTAAGTCTCACAAGAGCAATTACAAAGAGAGAAGCTATAGAGAGAGAATCTATAGAGAGAAAGAAGAAGAGAATTCTGCTACCTCACTATTCCAGTATCCAGTCTTCATCTGAGGTAAGGGGTATTATTTATTTCATATTCTGAAGAGATATTATTTTTCATATTCGTATGAATATTATTTTTGTTCAATATTCATAAAGAATATTATCTTCGTTCAATATTCGTAAGAATATTATCTTCGTTAAATATTCGTTGGAATATTATTTTTGTTCAATAGTTGTAAGGGATATTATTTTTGTTTAGTATTCATAAGGAATAATATTTTCTTCCATACTCTGTAGTATGTGAGTTGTGACGCCCCCAAAATAGGTATACATCACCCATCTTGAGTCGCCAAATACATGGTACAAAAATTAAATACAAACTTCTTTAATACAACTGTCGTGTAAAAATATGACAAAACATAGCTGAGTTTTTAAAATGAATATTGTCTTCTAGACAATATCCACACTCAATGAAGTCCTTGTTAGTTCCCGAAGGCACAATAGTTATCTAGAAGGGGGGTTGAATAGATATTTAAAAACTTTTCTTTTTGACTAGTTAGTTTTGATAGTGATTAAAACACAGCGGAATGAGTATTTGTTTAATCTCCTTTTAGATATCTTGAATTAATGAGAGTGAGACAGTTATGGCAGTTATAGCAGTTATAGCATGAATATAATAGACACAGCAGTTTTAAGTGGTTCAGAGCACTTAAAGCTCCTAATCCACTTTTCTACTCCTCGAGTAAGAAATCCACTAAGGATGTCTGTTACACTTTCTGAATCTCACAGATTCCTTCTGACCCGCCGATGCTGAGCACTTCTTTAGTTTACTCTTGAACTCTTTAAGTCCAGCAGACTTGGTTCTTCATAGTTCACTTAGAACTCTTCAAATCCTTCTGACTTGGAACTCTTACTTCAGTTAGTTGATAGTTGTTGAGTTCTTGATTGATGCTACTCAGTTGCAGTTAAGCACTTGTGTGAGATCCCGAATTTTATGAAATAAAAGTATTCAATTTTTTTATTTTGGTAAATAGTTACATTGATAAAAGTTTAAAGTTAAGGGTGATATTTGAAAATTTTACAAAGTAAGCAAGTTGTCATAAAATAACCGGTAGTAAAAGTACAGTAATACGCATGGTTGCATAGTAGCACACGGTATTGATTATTGATGCTTACGTAAGAAGTCACTTAGTCATACTCAATTATTGCTACAGTAATTGTTGCATCATATCTCTCATATTATTGATTCAATTATTGTCATAGTATCATCTGCATAATATGTTATATTATTAAATCAATAATTGAGACTGCAAAGTTATTCATATTATTATTTGTAATATTGACAATGTCTAAAACTTCTGTCAATGAGAGATTTGGTCACCTAATTGTGCGCCAATAAGGAGAAATCCTTATCTAAAGCCCTCTTTCTCGGAACGACACGGTTGTTAAATATTATGAGTTATAATATTAATGATGAATAAGTTCGTGTTGATTAAAGATGAAATTGATAGTTCCATTGTGTTGGAATTATTAGTGTTAGTGAAAATCGACATTTATTTTGATAATAATTGATGTCTGGAGGTTATATTGACCAATCGGGTAATTAACCGGATAAATGAGTAATTAATTGCCATTGATTCACATGATTATAACTATTTGTTCACATGTGTGTATTATTGATTCACATTCATTTACTATTAGAGGAGTTGGTGCAAGATTGATAATACTTGTATGACTAAGTTAAAAATAGAGGTATAGTTGAAGGTACTATACTATAATTAATTTTTTTCACATGTTTAGAACTATTGAGTTACATGATTTACTATTGATTCACATGATTTACTATTAGGGGAGGTGGTGCAAGTTTGATAATACTTGCATGACTAAATTAAAAATGAAAAAAAAGATGAAGGTATTATACTGTAATATTTCGAGCCCCAAAACGTGCAATTATCAAAACTATATTTTTCTATTAATAGAAGCTCATTCCTTCATTATTTTTCACCAATTCACTAAAGTTATAGAGCAATTATTATAGAGAGAAATTATAGAGAGAAAGAAGAAGAGAAGTCTGCTACCTCACTATTCCAGTATCCAGTTTTCTTTTGAGGTAAGGGATATTATTATTATAGTAAGGGGTATTATTTCTTTCGTATTCATGAAGAGAGTTATTTCTTTCAATATTCGTAAGGGTTGTTATACCATTCTTTATTATTATGTTGGAATAACTTTCCGTGCATGCGGCTATCGCATGCACGCCTCGTGAATTCTTCTCGCTATTCCATTCTTTATTATTTTGTTGGAATAACTTTGATATATGCGGGCCTATCACATGCCTAGTGAATTCGTTTGTTATTCCATTCTTTATTATTCATTTGGAATATCCTCATTCATGCGGGATTATGCATGACACGGTTCCATTCTTTATTATTCTATTGAATATCCTGTTTGTGCGGATTCTGCGATGATCCAGTTCCATTCTTTATTATTCTATTGGGAATAACCTATCTGTGCGGTCTATTGCATGCATGGTGAATTCTTCTGTTATTCCATTCTTTATTATTCTGTTGGAATAATCTGTCTACGTGGATTACCGCATGGCGGGTGAAAATCCATTTGCAGTTTCGTATATTCTATTATACTCGTATGAGATATCATTTCTTTTGTACTTGTAATGAAATATCATTTTCTTTGGTATTTTTTTTACGAGTTACTATTCATGGGTTACTATTCACCCGGTTACTATTCACTATAGTATTATTCACTAGGGTATTCGGGGCACTTTTTGTGTCAGAGTACTATTCACGAGTTACTATTCATGGGTTACTATTCACCTAAATTACTATTCACCCGAATATTATTCACTCGAGTATTTGGGTTACTTTTCATGCCGGGGTACTATTCCCGAAGTACTATTCATAGGGTACTATTGTGGGGTACTATTTACCCGAAAAATATATTTCTTTTATGTCCAAATTATTTTTGGTACATGAATATTATTCTTGAATTTTACTCCACAAATCAGTATCATGTTGATAATTTGGATATTTTTAAACTCTGGATAAATTTAAAGTCTTTAATATTTATCTTCGATTTCGTTTGATTAATGCTTATATCATTGTCATCATCCTCATGCTTATATTGTGATGAAAGTCATCTTTGGCTTACGTGCATAGATGAACTGTTAATTATTGATTTTACAGTAGTATATCTTTGGCTTACGTGCAAAGATGGACTGTTAATTATTGGATTTACAGTTTTATATCTTTGGCTTACGTGCAAAGATGGACTGTTAATTATCGATTTTACAGTTGTATATCTTTGGCTTACGTGCGAAGATGAACTATTGATTGATGAGTATCTTTGGCTTATGTGTATAGATGAACTGTTGATTTGTATGATTATGACCAGGGATCATTTGGTATAATCATGGCCTGTAATGTTATAGATGATGTGGTAAAAGTCCTCGTTGGCCCGTAGTGCATTGATGGACAGTTGTTGGTATGATTATAATCAGGGATTATTCGGTATAATCATGATCATCATTGAAAATACGAATATCCTTGGCCCGTAGTGCATGGATAATTCGTGGTCATAATAATAATGAATATCCTTCGTCGTAGTGCAGGAATGATTCGATGATGTGAATTATTTATTAAGCTAAGTCTCAGCGATAAAATATTAATTATACACTTTTAATTTGTATATCATGCTCTACTTGACTCTTCTAAAATACAGTTGTATGTCTTTGGCCTGTAGTGCAAAGATGAATTTATTAGTGTGATTTGGTATAACTATGATTTTTGATATTTCAGGTGAAGATAAGTGATGAAAATTATCTTCGTCCTGGGTGTGAAAAGGAATTTAAAATCCCAATTATGATTATGAGTTATTCATATGATTGTGGACAGGAATTGTTGATTGATTTTACAGGGATAAAATATTATTGGTGGACTTTTAACATGGAGAAGATAATAGATCAGATGGTCTATTTGACTCTTCTAATGGATTGCTCGTTCCGCTGCAACTATGGTTGAAAAGTTTTATCATCTACCATATGTTCTAAATCTCTGATTTACTACTGATGAAGGCTATTGATGATGTAAATTATCTTTAGTCATGATATTCTTTACTGGGCTAGTTGTGCTCACCCTTTTTGGCTTCACAATTCTTTTAAGGTAATAAGAGTGTAGCTGGGTCGAGCGGGGTAACAGGAGAATAGAATGGTGGTCTATAGTCATTGAGGAGGTTCTCCTTAAATAGTATGGAAATAATTTTATTGAGAACTTTAGATAAGTGTGTCGATTGTATACGCTATTTGATATTTAATTTTGGTGAACCGAATAGGGTGAGGTGAACCCAACTTTGGAAGGATGTTTTGCCACTATCATACAAGATGTCTAATGACATACAACCTCATGTTATCATAAGACGTGGTTGTGCACATCCACTTCTTGAGTATATATCTACGAGCACTACCTATATGATCTTGAGTTTGGTTGAAATATAATTTTCAATTACAGATAGTGGAGATAGTTATATGTCAAGAGAAGACTCACCATTGGAAAGAACATGATAGTAATCTTCTCATTTTTCTTTGGGGTCTATTGGGTCAACCAAGGATAATTTTGTGGACATATGATATCTATCATAACCTAGACACGTGGTCTCCCATGTACGAAGGTTTCCTTGAGCACTTCCCAAAGATTTTAATTTATAAAATAGTTTTTGGCTGTACTTTTATGTAAAGTACCATTGTAAAGTTGTGGTCGAGGCACCATGAGAGTTATATATATTTGTATTAAAACTCACAGTATAACTGTGGTCGTATTCTGTACGATAGTTCAACAGTTGTATTAATGAAGTTTGTATTTGATTTTTATAGTATGATATCTGGCGACTCAGAATGTGTCGTGTGGACCTATTTTGGGGGCATCACAACTTGATCGAAAGAACTGAGTAGCTGAGCAAGCTTCCTCTTTTTCTCAGATCGTTGAGTTGAGCGTTGAGTGTTCTTGTTCATTTTTGTTCAATGCTTGCTTTTCTTTTCTTTTTTCTCATCTGCATATGTTCTGCATATATGTGATTCTTGAAATCTATCCGTTGAAGCCTTTTGTTGAAGCATTAAATGCGTTTGACATTTCTGAACTTTGATGGAGACTTTTCTGCACACCTTCTGAATTGCATTCTGGCCCACTGATACAGCAGTCTGCTTTCTCACCTAACACCTAAAAAGGTATTTTTCCTCTGTCCTATGGTCCTTTCCTTAGCTTCTTGAATACGTTTCCTTTGTTGAATACTAAGGATATCTTTTGGACCGTTGGGACTAGAGAGGACTTCAACGTTTCAAACCCATTCCACTTTTGTTGGAATTTATCTTTAAACAAAAGTAGGGCTCAATGCTTCTGACATAAGGCAAATGATACTCTACAATCCATATTGTGGTGTATTGTCACATTGGTGCTTAGTCTGAAGAGAACACTACGATTTCTCTCAGGGATTTACACACTACGATCTTTGCACACTACGATCATCACTTGCTCGTTTTGCAGACTCTACATTTTTGAAAGTACACTAAGATCTCTGAGTTAGCTTCGGCAAACGTCTAGACCACTCTACGATTTCTGGAGAGGCCCTTCAAGGCAGATACACTACAATCTTCTAAGCTCTACGATCCTGCCTTAGCTTCTGCATTCTGTTATTCAGCTTGATAGACTGTGATTCTCTTCAATGCCTATCAATTTCTTTAAAGTCATAGATCAACCTAACATCTTTGATCTCTTTATCTATACATTCGTTTATAGAATGATGAACATTAAAAGCTAAGATCAACCTAACAATTTTGATCTATAACTAAGTCCTTGTACATATATTCCTTGAAGGACTTTACATATAATCATGAACATTTACTTTAAACATCAAATCAAAATATGCATTCTTCCAACAATCTCCCCCTATTTGATGTTGACATAACCAAGGAGATTTGTTGTCATTTATCAAATTCTATATGCAGTTGCAGCAAAGTAAATATGACTTAGTATTTCAGTGAGCAGCTGAAATTTCTAGAGAATAAGTATGAATTTATTGATGTATAGAGATAGATATTACATTTAAGGTTGACTACATCAATAAGAATTAAAATTTAACTTATCTCTATTTCTTTGGCCTTTTGCTTCTCGGAGGATTTGCATATTCCCCAGCTCTTCTTTTTCTGCTTGCTTCGTCTCTCCAGGCTAGATCTTCCAGCTCACTTGGGCTTAGCCTTGGATTGTGATCATGCCTATTCATGAATGCAGGATCTCCAATTGGCATTCTTAGGCCTGTTGTTGTCACCTCATGAGAGCTGGGAGAAGGCCTTTGACTTCTTAATGGTTGAGCCATTAAAACTTCCTGCTGATCAAATCGTTGAGTCTGATGGCTGGTTCGTGGAGTCTGTTGGTGGAATTGCCTTCGAAGGATTCCTCAAGATTGAATTTGGGATCGACCTCCGCCTTTCTTTGAACTCCTTCCCTTTATTCTCCCTTTTATGTCAGCATCAAGGGTTCGAATGTCCTCTGAAAGGCGAGTTACTCCTTGGACAAGCTCGTTGAGTTGACTCTGAGTTTGAGCAATATCCTCTCGATTTTCTTGAATCAGCGCATTTGATCGAGCATCCCGTTATTGAAGAACGACCAGTATGTTGTCAGTCTGCTGTCCTTGGCTGACGTAAAATTATTGGAACTCTTTTACAACAGTTTGCAGATTGAGGAAGTTCTCCATCATTAGTTTATTCTGAGCTTCCCGAGTATTCTGCAAAACAATAACAGCATCTCTGTGTCTTTTGGCTGCTAGAAAATGAATGTCATCCCTGTCCTTTATGCTCTGAAGCATTTTCTTGATGAGCTCTTTAAGTTTCTTAGTGAGCGTAGAGCTTAGGGAGCTTGGGAGATTATTTGCAGCATTGATCATTGTAGTTAATCTCATCTGAATGAGTTTAGTGTGTTCTTCAAGACTCTCATCGAGTTCCTTGATCACTTTCTTGGGCATGGCTGACAAATTAGCTTTGGTGGGTAGCTCTGACAGAAGTTCATTGAGATGGGGAATTTGTGAAGGTGGTGGTGTGCTCTTGAATTGATCTTTCAATGAGTAGAGGGCAAGATTAAGATTGAAGTATTCGTTGTTGGATGAGGAGGGAATATCGAATGGAGGGGCCTGTGTTTGGGTGTGTGTTGTAGGTGGCTCTACGATTTGGACTTGGGACTCTATGCTGGGGTTAGAGTCTGTAATCGTAGAGGTGCTGGGAGGTGGGAGCAGTATATAGTTTGTCATATTTGGTTCATCGCCATGTAATTTTGGGATTCTCGTGAATCGAAATTGATTTAGTGGATGTAGAATCACTTCCAACCATCATGGGAATTCATAAAATTGTCGGAAGGAGGGTGATGGAAAGTGATTAACTCTGAAGAGGGTTGTGATAGACAATACCTCATGTTTATTCTTTGATGATGAGTTATTGGTGAATAACTTCTTGGCAAAGTTAAAACTACTTGGGAAGCCATGAGCTAGCACAAAGATGGCTGGATATTCTTTGAAGCTCCAAAACATGTGATTCCAGGAGTTTAGAATTTGAGCTTAATGGAAAGGCATCACGGGTAGATAGAAGAACAGTTGCTCATAGTTAGCTTTTCTGTACCCACCAATGCCCACCGCTATGATCTCGACCTCGTCATCTTTATCCTCTTCTCTGTTTTCATTTGAGGATTCCATTATATCAATGGCCTCATGATGTTCTTGTACTGGTTCTCCCTCATTTTCTATAGGAACCTCTTCTTCTGTCATAGGGATGTCATGAGTCTCCCCTTCAGCATGTTCATCCTCCTGCACGATTAGTAGCTCCCCCTCAACTGGAGCATTTTCTAGGATGAGAGCTCTATGTATCTCTCTCTCAGCTGGCGTATTCTCTATAAGTAGAACTTCAGGTGTCTCCCCCTCAGTTTGAGCTCTGTCCTTTTGGCTTTCTTTGGACAGTTCCTTTTCAGCAGCCAACTCTTTGTCTTCCTTTTTGAGTACTTCTTCATTAATAAGGATATACTTCTTAACCAGTTTTCTTCTTATTTTTCTAGGCTGAGTCACATTCTTAGGACTTTCTTGGGCTTCAGCGTTGTCCTGTTGATCAGCTAGAACATCTGATGCAGCAGTTTCGGTGTTCAGTCTGGTCTCTACGATCGAAGAGACATATGGCCTCTTAGGTTTGTGGCTGATTTTATTCTTCTTCAACAGCTGTGATATGGTAGCTCTGTCTTCTTCTGCCTCATCCTGCTGTTGCTTCCTTCTCAAGATCCTTAGAGTCTCAATGTCAGAAGACTCTACAGGTTTATCAGTTGTAGATCCCTGAGGTTCTTCTGCCATTCTAGCCTTTAACTTTTTTTTGCCCTTGCTTTTTCTGATAAGGGCATTGGATTCTTCCTTGTTATTTTCTTCTTCTTCTTCTTCTTCTTCTTCTTCTTCTTCAATCTCCCTGACAACGAACATATTCCCTGGAATCCCTGATTCTTTTACATCAGCAGTCCTGCCACTGGACTCAGACATCATTCGCATGTTTTCAGCTAGATTCCTTTTCCAGTTCTCAAATAATTGCTGGGTCATTCTTCTGTTTGGATTTATTTGTTCACCTTCATCATCCTCAATTTTATCGCCCAAGGTAGACTATAGAATAATGCAGATGAATCGCCCGTAGAGCATCTTTCTAGTGCTTTTTGTTTTCTTCGAGCTGAGAATCCATTTTCCAATCCATTCAAGTAGTAGAGCTCCATAGTTAAGTTGTATTCCATAACTTATAGCAGTCATGAGTTTGAGTTGTACCTCATTTACAGAATCGTGGCTTCGAGCTTTTTTGCAAAGATATGCATTTTCCCGACAATGTCACCTAAAATTCGCATTTTCCGAGGAAACTTCTTCTTCTTGTATCCTTTGACAGAGGGGAATTTCTTGTGATGCATCCTTTTCAGTCCCTCGTGGAAGTCTATGCCATCTATGAACGAATACCCTTCAGATTTAAAACCTAGGGCTAGGTTGATGTCTTCAGCCTTCAGTCTGATTTCCACGTCCTTGACTTTAGTGGTGATGATGTCGTTTTCGAACACACTATTCCTGTAGAATTCTTTCACTAGCTTAGGGTAGATCAATGTGGCCGTACCCAGAGCTTCTTCGAGGCATGCCTTCTTCAATAACGACAGAGTCTTGTGAAATTTGGGTTCAGCAGTTTTGAACTCATCAAAATAGAGTCTATAGCCAGAGATGACGTTGGAGGTTGCCATTAATTTCTTTGCAGAGTGTATGGTTGATTGAGTTTTCTTGATAGTTTAGGGTTTCTTCTTGCAGAGATAACGAAAGAGATGAGCTTTTGAACTTCTGATTTCAAAAAGGCGCTTTCAAATGGTACAAGTAACTTCCCTCTCTCCATTTTGCTTAGTGGGACATGTGTTGAATTCTGCTTGGCTCTACGAATCTGACTGAGAAGGATTGTACTGAATTGCCCTTAACTCCTTCTGAGCTAATGTATTCTTCAGGAGGACTACGATTGTTGAGATGGTCTTTAGAATCGTTGAGTCTGTTCATCCATCATTGAGTCTGTTCAATAGTCGTCGTGTCTGAGATGCAATCGTCGAGTCTGAATAGCAATCGTCGAGTCTAACTGAGCCCTTTTGACTTAGCATTCTTTTGGTTTAAGGTACCTTAGGAAGGGCCAACCTCATTGAATGAATCAAGGGTTAGGTTTGTCCCTGAGGCACTTATCAGAGAGATTGTTTTGTTTTGTACTTTATCATCATAGGGTGCTCCTTTGGTTTCGTTGACGAAGCTCTGCTATCGTTGAGTCTGCACCGCGATCGTTGAGTCTGTACTGCGATCGTTGTCTTTTATGACACTTCAGCCTCTACGATCGTGGACTTCCTTTGATCATGTCTATGATTTCGATCATAGCCTTTAAATTTGTATGGTTAGCACAAACTAGAGCATATTTTTCATGGTTGTAAGTTAAGCATGCCTAGCTCACTTATTAACTTGTTAAATCTGGATTCAGCTAGAGGTTTTGTAAAGACATCAGCAAGTTGGTTTTTAGTAGGAATATATTGCAAAGATATAGTTCCATTTTGCACATGATCCCTAATGAAGTGATACCTTATTTCTATATGCTTAGTCCTAGAATGCATGACAGATTATGAGTTATCAGACTCAGTTATCACAAAGTGAATAGGTATGGATTTGAATTCAAACCCATAATTTGCTACCCGATTTTTCATCCATAGATTTGAGCACAAAGAAATGCCAAAGAACAATGTATTCATCTTCCGCAATTGGAGTAGATACTCTAATTTTGTTTCTTGCTAAACCAGACACAAGTCTGCTTCCTAGCAATTAACAGTGCCATCGGGTACTCTTTCTATCTATTTTGCGTACCGCAAAATCAAAGATATGTATCCTCGTTAGTTCAAATGAGGACTCCTTGGGATACCAAAGCCCCAAGTGAGGTGTACCCTTGAGATACCTGAAAAATCCTCTTTACAACAGAAATAAATGAGATTCTTTAGGATTAGCCTAAAATCTAGCACAAATGCATGTTGCAAACATTATATCTGGTCTCATCGGTAGTTAGATATAAAAGAGAGCTTATCATACCTTTCAGATTGAAAGTTACATCAATACTTTTACCTTTTCATCTTTGTCGAGCTTGGTCATAGGAGCAATTAGGGTTTTCATGGGAGAGGCTGATTCTATGTTATACTTCTTAAGTAAGTCTTTAATGTATTTGGCTTGGTTTATGAAGATTCCTTCATTAGTCTGCTTTATTTGCAGTCCAAGGAAGAAGCTCAGCTCTCCCATCATGCTCATTTCAAACTTGCTCTGCATAAGCTTGGAGAATCTCTTGCATAATTTTTCATCAATAGATCCAAAAATAATGTCATCAACGTATATTTGAACTAGTAAGACTTTATCTTTATGCTTTCTAAGAAATAGTGTGGTATCTACTCTACCTCTAGTGAACCCATTTTCAATAAGAAAGTTAGTTAGTGTTTCATACCATGCTCTAGGTGCTTGTTTAAGACCATATAAGGCTTTGTCTAATATAAAGACATAATTAAAAAGAGATAGATTGATGAAACCTGGAGTTTGCTCTACATAGACTTCTTCTTGAAGTTCACCATTCAAGAATGCACTTTTGACATCCATCTGAAAGACCTTGAATTTCATGTGAGCAGCAAAGGCAAGGAATATTCTGATGGCTTCTAGTCTGGCAACAGGTGCAAATGTCTCATCGTAGTCAATGCCTTCTTCCTGAGAGTATCCCTTGGGCACTAGTCTTGCCTTATTCCTGGTTATTACTCCATCTTCATCCATCTTCATCCATCTTGTTCCAATAACAGGATGATTATTTGGTCTTGGAACCAATCTCCATACTTTGCTTCTTTCGAACTGATTAAGTTCTTTCTGCATGGCCTCTATCCAGCTGGAGTCTTCCATAGCATCCTCTATCTTCTTAGGTTCTATTTATGACAGGAAGCTTAGATAAAAGCATTCATTTTGTGTGGCGTCTCTTGTTTTGACTCTTGCACTCAGATCTCCAATGATTAGATCTTGAGTTTGATCTCTTGCCCATCTGCTTCCTATTGGGACATCTGTTCTTATGCCTTCTTGTCATAGATCTTCAAGATCTATTTCTTCTTCTTGGTGTGGAGGTTCGTTGTCTGTCATAGGCTTCTCTACGATCTCATTTCCTTGCTCAATGATTTCACTATCTGGTACTACGATCGTAGTGTTGAGCTCGACGTCCTCGTTCGTAGTGTCTGTGGCATATCCAAGAAAGATTCATTCGTCTAACTTTGGTTGAAATTTTGTCAAGTACTGCTTTCCATTATTGAGAATGTAGCATGTATAGCTGAAAACATGAACGTAGCTGACACTTGGCTTTCTTCCTTTCCAAAGTTCATAAGGAAGTCTTCTTAATGGTAGAGTGTATGAGCGATCTGTTCTGAGTGTAGCATGCAGTTGTTGATGCCTTCTACCTGTAGTATTCAGCGTATGGGTTCTTCGCTAGTAGAGTTCTTCCAGCTTCTATCAGTGTCCTGTTCTTTCTCTCAGCTACTCCATTTTGTTGGGGAGTTCGTGGAGCCGAGAAGTTGTGACTAATGCCATTGTCTGTACAGAACTGGTCCATTTCTGAGAAGTCGAATTCTCTGCCATGATCACTCCTTATAGCCTTGATTTTCTCTTCTTTCTCGTTCATCACTAGCTTGAACATCTTGATCAGTTGAGAGCTTGTTTCATCCTTTGAGGTTAGAAAGAACACCCATGTAAATTTGGTGTAGTCGTCAACTATTACCAGAGAGTATCTCTTTCCCCCAAGGCTCGTCGTTGGAATTAGCCCAAACAGATCCATGTGTAGCAACTGCAGAGGCTTGTCAATTGAGTTGGCGGTTTTTCTCTTGAATGAGCTTCTGGTCTGCTTTCCAAGTTGACAGGCATTGCACGGCCTTTCTTAAACGAAGTTGAACTTGGGTAAGCCTGCAATTAAATCTTTTGAAGCTAATTTGGACATGCTTTTGAAGTTAAGATGAGATAATCTTCGATGCCATAGCCAGCTCATTTCTTCAGATGCTTTAGCCAGAAAGCAAAAGTCTCGTCTGAGCTTAGTTGTCCAAGTTTTATTGTGTTGACATTTCCTTCTCTTGTTCTGGTTAACTTTACAGCAGATGTCTTCAGGTCTCGGACTTGACATTGATTGTTGAGGAATGTTACTTGATGACCCTTGTCACAAAGTTGGTTAATGCTTAGAAGATTGTGTTGTAGTCCTTCTACATAGGCCACTTTGCTGAAGGATACTGCACCATTTCTAGCTTATCCATATCCTCTTGTCTTGCCAGAGCCGTTGTCTCCAAAGATGACCGAGGGACCCTCCTTCTCTATGTAGTTAGACAGAAGGGCTTTGTTCCCTGTCATGTGCCTTGAGCATCCACTGTCTAGATATCAGGTTGTGATCATGGAGCTCTTTTCCTGTAGTAACATTAAACCTTCATTTTGGTACCCATACTTGCATGGGTCCTACTTTGTTAGTGCCCTTGGGGGCCCAAATCTGCTTGATTTTGGGTCTCACATGCATGGAATTATAATGAAATTTTGCAGACTTGTGGCCAACTCTGTAGCACACAAAACATTTGGTATGATGCATGTTTATGTGTGTGTGTAGGTTCTTCCTCCATTTGGACTTTTGTGGGTTATTGGTTGTAGACACTCGAAATTTTCTTCACTCCTATTACTAACATTACAGGAGGGTAGATTCGTCTTTTGGAGATAACCCTGAAAGACAGATTACATCCATTCCGGATACTACCGGAAGTTCAGTTCCTACCCGGAACACAACCCGGGAACATCATCTCAAATCCGGAACACACACCAGGAATGTCATTTCCAATCTCGGAGATAACCCTGAGATATGCAGATCAAAAGACCGGCAATAACACCAGAGAGGACAGTTCTATCTCGGAGATAACACCACGACGCTCAGTTCCAGTCCCAGAGAAACACTGGGAGTAGCAACCCCATCCTTGGTGATAGCCCCAAGAGATGCCATTGCAGTTCCGGCGATAACCCCGGAAATGCTTGTTTCAAACATATGTAATTAGCTTCAACCTCAGACATCCTGTCAAGGCACACACAACTCAGACCCGGAGTTGACAACGGGCAGACAGGAACATCAAAAGATGACAGTGAGACATACAAACAAGCAGCATTCCAATCTCAGCTGTAACCCTGAGCAACGTCTGCTTTCCACTAAAACCGGCGATAACCCCGGTGAGGAGTCACAACGTCATCTTACCATATCAACAAGATGATATCACGGCATACCAACAAGTAGTCCAATCTCAGAAGCAACCCTGAGCAACGTCTACTTTCAACTCAAACCGACAATAACCCGGCGAGGAGTCAAACGTCATCTTGTTCCTTCGATAATGGCACGTCGTCTCAACACTTCATACATACATACATCCAACAATGTCCCACAAGAGCCGAGGATTGACAATCCCGAGTGACTATTACGCGTGGAAGTACTTTGGTTGCCCATCGGGATTTTGCCAATCAAAGGGAATTCACCTATTTGGGCCAATCCATGGAGGAGATATTACAGATGTTGATCAACAAAGGAAGAATTACCTTCCTTCTCGCTCCCATCAATCCCCGCTCAGGGCGGTTCAATCCTAATGAAATGTATCAATATCATTCATATTCTTGCATTCACAGCACAGAAGAATGCTGGGCACTCCGCCATCTTATTCAGAATCTTATTGATAGCGGTGTCCTGCAAATAGCAGATTATTACACTGTACAACTCAAGGGTGGGAATGCATTTCCTACCAAATGGAAGGGATCAGTAGCAGTTATATCTGAAGTGGATGATGAAACTGTCAAAGTATTTCCCATACAACCAATTCAACTCAAATGAGCTGACAATCCTTTGAAAGTGGCCGCACCAGAGCCAATTTCTTTATCTTTCAGACCACAATATCCTGTTGTCAGCTTACACAACGTTCCATGGAGTTATGGAGAAGCTGAAGGATCCACGTTTCATACTACTGCTACAGTATCGAAGGAAAATCCATTGTATCTTCCTCAACGGATTATTAAACCTACTTGCAAAGCAAAGGGGAAGTTGCCCGTGGAAAAGATTGAAAAATTCCTCCGCACTATGGGCCACAATGAAGCCAAAGTGGTTTTAAGCTTGTGAGAAGCTCCACACTAGATTTCGATACTAGATTTGGTTTTCTCTTCTGAGGATCATCAGAAGATCTTACTTAAGGTTTTAGAAGAAACCTATTTGCCAAAATCAGTGGATGTGGAAAAATTTCAACATTTGGTTGATCACATTTTCAACAACAATGTGATATCCTTCACTGATGATGATATACCTCCCGAAGGGACCGGTCATTGCAAGCCTTTGCATATTACAGTTTTGTCTTCCGGGTATATGCTAGCAGGAGTATTGATAGATGGAGGCTCATCTCTAAATATCTGTCCTTATGCCACCTTGGTTAAGATGAATATCAATCTCAAGCTGATCTAAAGCAGCCACATGGTCATCAGAGCTTTTGATGGATCCCGACGAAATTCAGTTGGAAAGATTGAGTTGCCAATTGAGATTGGTCCAAATACATTCAATGTATCCTTCCACGTCCTCAAGATAGACTCAGGATACAACCTGCTATTAGGGAGACCATGGATACACATGGTCAGAGTTGTTCCCTCACACTACATCAACAACTCAAATACATTATCAACAAACCTCTAACATCGCTAACGCCGAAATGGATTGTCACGAACAAGAACTCTACCAATTATCAGCTTTAATTCAGAAGTTGAATCGGTCAGTTTTCATACTCTGGAAGTGAGTAACACGCAATACCATTCTATTGGAGCACCACTTCCCGTACCCAAGATTTTTGCCGAGGTTATGTCGGCCACTCAAGAAATGATGTCATTAGGTCATCAACCTGGGACAAGGGCTTGGTAAAGATAAGCGGGTATTAAGCACCCTATTCAAATGTCCAACAATCGAATAAATGGGACTAGGCTATTCGCGATTCCATTCATGAGAATCCTCATAAGCACAAGCGGAGTTCCTCGAAGCTTCATAAGACGGCGATTTTCTATACCTTTACTTCATGAGTTAATGCAATCTCCAGTAAAGGTTCTAGCACATGTTGTGGCTATGCTATTTCTGAAACCAGTGCCAATCAAAGCAAAAGAGGTGCTGATTCCTAATCCCGAGGTGGAAGAAAAGGAACGGAAACGTAAACATGACCTTGCCTTGATTATGGCAGGCATTCGCGTCATTGTTCATGATGAACATACAAATAGATACACCCCAGACGATGATTACCCAAATGTCATGGTTATCATTCCAGAGAAGGAGGACAATGACGATCCTTCCATCACTGCAGTCCATCAGGACTTTGCCATCGACAATTGGAGCAGCACTCCATTCATTGGTCGACGAGGGTAAAATGGGCAAAAAATCCCTCTGCCCTGTAGATAACTTTAATTGCTTACTTTCCTTTACATCACTAGTAGTTATTTTATCAAGTACATGCTAACACTTTTGTGTGATCGAACAGTTGCATATATTAAGTGAAAGCATCTTTTGTTTCAGGACTCTAAATTTAGATGTGTCATCCCTTAGCGATGACACGCCTTCTCTCCACAAGGGTCAGAACTTTGATGCAAAGTTGGACTCGAGACTTGATGGACATCCAGAGGACATTGAGACACCTCAGAGATTAAGGAATGGGTCGCAGACAAACCCCAAACCCAATCTTGATCAAACCACTCCTTTCAATCTCGTAACCTTAGATAACCCTAAGCTAATCCAGATTGGTTCAGACCTTACCACAAATCAACGGAATGACATGGTTGCACTATTAACCCAATTCTAGGATGTGTTTGGATGGTCTCATGAAGATATGGTAGGTTTGTCCACTGACATTGTTCTTCATCGCCTTCCCATCAAAGAAGGAAATGAGATTGAAAACTAACATTCCGTAGAATCGAAAATTTGAAGAGCGCATAAGGTAAGTTCGGTGGTAAGATCTGAAGGGTAGATTTACGGGTAACCTCAGAGGATGAGGAAAGAAGAGCTGGAAACTACCATCCCTATATCTTCCATTCAATTCTGAGCCAATAGGTAGGTTTCATACGGTAGGTCCAAACGCTCTAACGATCTCTAAGGCTCACTATTCTTATCATTCCGTCCATGGGGATCCAGCCGAGCTTACTTTGATTGTAGTTATTTCCTGTCCTTCTCCCAACATATCCAGTTGTAGGCCCTCGGCCCGATCATCCATTTCGCTCCAACAGACATGCATGGTTCTATAGTCAAAACAACTTCGTCACTTTCGTGTACCCATCGGCAGTGACAATTGCCCTATGAAGACTCACTCAGGAGCCCATGGGCATTATCTTTTGATTCAGTGCAGTGGCAAGGGACACAAGATCCAGACCTACAGTATCGAGATTAAATTTCTAACATAAGTAGCAAGGTTGACCGGGTAGTTTCATCAGTTGCAGAGGAAAAGACAGATCCTCCAGGTGTGTGTGGATTCAGTCAGTTCCATATCAAGCCGCTGTTCGATAGGTCCTTCAATCATCGAGTACACTATCAACTTCCCACACTTCTCATGACAACATCACCGATCTTAACAAAGGCGAGCAGTATAAGCCCTTCTCCGGCCTGGGAAAAGCAGGGAACTCTAGAAGCTAGGGCTTTGTTCACCTTTGGACACAAACACTATTCCGTTCTCAATGGAAACCCTAGGAGAAAGTTTAGTCCATTGGGGCTCTAAAAATGATCTTAGTGATAATCCCGTCCATCGTGATCGACGACCAACCTTCTCTCATTTAGGAGGGGTTTTCAGATGTAGTCTTTCAAACAAAAAAGGCAAGGCACTAGGATCGGATGAAGGACTGGTCCGAGAGGTAAAGAGATAAGGAGCTAGCACTTTTTTAAAAAAAAAGCTAAAGTACGAGGAAGAAGAGCTAGAGCTCAAGCTCAACGCTCTCGCGATAGCTAACATTTAGTATCATGTTTTGAAAAAAGAGCTAGCTCATTAGCTATCTGTGAGTGGAGCTTGTTGAAAGCATCTACTCTAGTGTATCGATAAATGACCTACCTTACCACTTGACTAGTAAGGGAAAAGCCCTTTACTAAAAAAAAGAGAATTGATAGGCTTTTTCGCTAGTTCGTCAAGCCTATTCTGATTTACTTTTGTCCTCGGGATTCTTTTTTCTATATTTAGAACTACTGGATCAATAGGCATGGGTAGGACTTGGATGCTATGAAGGAGTCGACCAATACTTAGCTTAGGTATTTGGCTCTCTCCTTTACTAATAGGGGGGTCGGTAAGCTAAGTCTTCAGCCCCTTTACTAGTAAGGGAAAAACTCTATCGAGTAAGCCCAGCTACAAGTACTGAATCAAGCTTTTCTTCAATAGGATTAGCATAGGAATCATTAATAGTTGAATTCTCTCCCGGAACTACCCAATCTGTTTTAAACTCACATTTACCACGTCGCATTGACAAGTTCAAAAGTAGCCCAACCTATACAAGGGCGTAACAAGCAGTCTACTCATGTACGAAAGAGGGATATTCTGACTCAATGCAAGAAAGAGAAGGTACAAGCCACAAAACACAATATGTGCCCTGGCCACACCTTCATAACTCCAAATACCCGGATTCTGTATAGCCCCTCCTGTGACACTCCAACCGCCCCATGAATTGGTTATTCCTAAACGAGTCATGAAGGGTATAACGAATAGTGCCATTGGTAATGATTCTACTACGGTGCCACAAATTCGCAAGCTGATCCTAAGTAATCGTTGTTGTTCATTGGATTTCGGAGGAACTACTTCGTTAGGATTGGAGAATTGCTGCGATTCTTCCTGAATAGCCTGGATTCTCCCGTCGAGAGTCACTTGGAAAGATTTCTGGGGTTTTTAGGAATGGAATTTATAGGAAGATTAGCGGAACCGCTAGGTATGTGCTAAAGACTGCGGAACAAGAGCTCTTAGTCCATTCGGCATAAAGGTTGTTCTTGTTGCGGGTTCATCAGAGCTTGAGATAGGGCTATTTGAACTAATAAGGAACATGCTAAGTCCATTTTAATGGGGATCAATTCCAACGAGCCTTTTAAACTAGTACTTTTTCTAATCGACTCTATAGCTTCTTCAATAAACGCTGGTTCCGATAGGGCCTCATTGGTAAGTGGTACAAGATCTCATGCATTGGAACCCATGGTTATGGACCCGAATCCATTAGTATGTCAAGCCAGTTAGGCAAAAGCTCAGGCAATTGAAACCTGAATGGAGTTTAAAAGTCAAAGAGGAAATTGTGAAACAATTTCAAGCTGGCATCATCATGGTGTCTACATATCCGGAGTGGATATCCAACATTGTTCCCGTGCCTAAACCAGGGGGAAAGGTGCGAGTTTGCAGTGGATTACAGGGATTTGAACAAAGCTTGCCTTAAAGATAGCTTTCCCGTGCCTTTATCCACATTCTTATTGACAATATTGCTCAATACGGCATGTAATCCTTTGTTGATTGCTTTGCGGGGTACCATCAAATTATGGTCGCTGAGGAAGATCGTGAGAAAACTACTTTCATCACGCCTTGGGGAACCTTTTGCTATAGACGGTTGTCATTCGGCCTCATCAACGCTGGGGCAACCTCCTGAACTGGAACATATTCATAATGTGTTTCATGTGTCAGTGCTACGACCATATAAGCCCGATTACAAACATGTGATATCGTACGATCCAATTCAGGTCGAAAAGGATTTGTCGTACTAGGAAATTTCGGTTAAAATTTTAGATAGAAAATAACAGAAATTGCGAAATAAGGTTATACATTCTGTAAAAGTTCTTAGGAGGAACCACAATGCTGAAGAAGCTACGTGGGAACTCGAAGAAAAGATGAGGGAAAATTATCCACATCTTTTTGAGTAACCCTATAGGTAATTCCGGGGATGGAATTCTTATAAGGGGGGGAGGATGTAATAATCATAAATTTTAAGTCACTATATATGTATGTACATTATTGATATTTAAAACTTTGTGTTATACGGTGATTTAATATGTGACAACATATGTGAAGTGGTGCATGGGTCAATTAACATATATGTTATAGTTATGGATATATACATTTATAGATTTCATTAAAAATGAAAGCTTCGTAACCTAATTATACATTAGGTGAGACAATTAAATAACCTAAGGGTTATGGTAAGGTTAGTATTTAATGTGTATACTAACTTAAGTGGGTAAACTTATTATTTCAAGTGACTAATAATTTTAAACCTAATTCTTGTAAATCTAATTAGGTTATGAGCTAAAGTCACATGTATAGGTAATTAAATTTCATAAGTTTAAGAATGGAAACCCTAAATAATCAAATTGGGTAACATATATTAAAATTGCTAGACTATGTTTATTACATAGCCCAAAACAATTAAGGAGGGAGCCCAATTGAAATAAAAAGCAACCCAATACTTAGCCCACTTGATTAAGGGTATTTTAGATTTTTGATTAATCAAGTTTGTGCATTAAAATAAAAGCTAAATGGGGGATAAAATGGTCTAGAGGGACCAGCCATATTAGGCTAAATAAAGAAACAAATTAAGCTAATCAATGTCTATTAGTAGTAACTCTTACACACAAGGACATGGTTGTCAAGCTCCCATTGGTTGCCACTCTTTTAAGCACCCTTAATCATGATTAGACTAATTGAAGTGATAAGGCAAAGCTTTTATCCATGGGTCAAGGAAAGTATGGGGGCTAATAAGGAATCAACCATCTCATTTGCTAGATTACTCCACTTTCTCTCATTCTTCTTCTTCTAACTTTTTCTCCCAAGCTAGCAACTTCAAGAGAGGAAGAGAGAGAGAGAGAGAGAGAGAGAGAGAGAGAGGTTCAGCCATAGAGAAAGAGAGAGAGGAGTGCTAGTTTGTTCATGCATCCTAAGTTCATCACCTACTTTGGAAAATCAAGAAAGGTAGCAACTAAGTTAAGGTATAACCTACCTTCATCTTCTTCCTTTACTTTATTTTACTAGCTTGAGTTTTGTTGGGGTTATGTACAAATACTCAAGATACCCTAGTCCTACATAGCATCATATATGGAACTAAGTGTCTTGAGTGTTAGATCTAAGGTTTAGAGGAAGAAAATGAGCATATGTTCTCCAAGGGTGAAAACTCTTGTTTTTCTTCCACTAAATCTTGTGTAACTCAAGTTTTACAACTTGGATTTGTGATCCGTCGAAGGGGGGTGCTAGATACATGAGTTACCTAGTAAACCCAAGTGATAGAACATAAATCTAGCAAGTTTTGAAAGCTTTGGAACTGTTTTCCCCAAAATAGTCCACTTTGTATGTTGAGGCTTTGAAAACCCTAGAATAGCTACTATTCTGTTTTCCATGAGGCTGTTTTGGTCAGTTTCTTATCTTTTAAAATCTGGGAAAATTTACAGAGGTACTTTAAGGAGTTATCTACATGTAGGAAAAAGAACGGACACGTTTCGATTTATAGGTTGTGAGTAATGGTCATTTCCGTAAAGGACTCCGAAATATTAACCTTCGAATATCTCACTGTGTATACACTGGAAAATTCCGAAATTTGTACAGTAGGTTCATGTATGTTAGGATAGAATACCCTGAAAATTTCATATTTGTCTGAACAAAACTCAATTTATGAAAAATAGAGCAAGATCCGAGTGTTTTGGGCACTTTAAAAATAGTAAATCATTTTCTAAAATTCCAGGAAAATTTGGGGATCCTTGTAGGTTCATATTCTGTCAAAATCCAGAAGTGAAGAATTTTTGGAGTCAGTTTACTATTTTTCCTAAAAATGATTAAGTTATGAATAAAAGGAAATAAATAGTTAAATGATGTCTTTAATAATAAAAATGTGGTTTCTATGCTTGAATACTCATAATATGTTACATCATGACTATCTTAGGGCATTTTGGTAATTTATGATAAGAAATATCATTTGTGACCTTTTATGGATATTAAATAAGAGGTTTATTAAAGGGTGAACAATTAGAATAAATTGTTTATTAATCCATTAATCCATTAAAATATTATTATGATATTAATAATATTAGAATATGATATTGTTAAGTAAATAAAAATATTAAGATTAAAATTTCTATAAAATATTATTAAATGATTAATAATATTTGATTTAAGCATTAATAAATAAATAAAGTATTATTAAATAATTAATAATATTAGTAAATGAATAAAATATTAATAAATGATTAAAAGTATTATTAATTTATTAATGATACTAAAGCATAAGTAAGATATTATTAAGGTAATAATATTAATGCATGATTAAAATATTATTAAGAGGATTAATAATATTAGTAAGGTATTAAAATATTATTAAGATGTTAATAATATTAGTAATCGATTGAAAGTATTATTAGGGAACTAATAATACTAAGAGGTGAATTAAATATTATCAAGATTAATAATATTAAATGAATTAAAGGTAGTTGTTAATTAATAGTAACATTATCAAGGCAGGATAATGTTTATAAGAACTAAAAGTAATGTATCTATGTGATTACATAATCTAAGGATGTACTATGACTAATTGAAAGATTAATTATAGGTCTCTCAAATGAAGATAAGTTAACTGCATAGTGGATATAAATTAATTGCGTAGCTGTAATCTACAGACGAGGCAAGTTTCCTAACTCAAACTCGAGTTATCATGTTTCAAAGCATGTTAGTGAATAATTATTGATAATTATTCATATCTATATCGATTATTGAAATTCGCACTTTGTGCAATTGAATTCCTGTTCTACTATTATTGAACTGTGAATTAAATTAAAGTTCTTTCATTCATGAACCTGTTTATGAGATAGATCTATGCTAATTGTATCAGCTAGATCAAGCATGTCTAAATTTGTTAAATCAAATGTATTTTAAATAGCTGTTCTTATTAAATTGATATGATAAGAACTCTTGACTGAGAAAAGGACGAATTTTATTAAGGCGTAATATCAATGCCGGATTATTAAGTGTTTATGCATAAATCATGAGGTATGAAAGGCTGATCCCCTTGAATACCAAAACTTATTAAGAGGCCCAGTTTAAATAACTAAGAACCTTGGCAAATGTTCATGGTTATTTCAAAACCACTCAGTTCATGTTATTCAATTATCGAATATTCAATTGTTGATTATTAATTCATGTTCCTGCTGAATCTTATACTATTGTTGAACATTGAACGCAATATTTCTTTCTAAGTCATGATATATCTCCCTTGTATATAAACTTGCGAAGCAAATTAGTTGCTTACCCTTGCTATATCATGACATCTATTTCAGTTAAGCCCGAAGGATCCAACACGAAGGACAAAGGCAAGGGCAAGATCCAGGAGTAGTTTAGAATGAATGTTAATTGAATTATTATCTGATGGAATTTCTTAAGTAAACTATTTGTAAATTGAATGGTGTGTTTAAAGTTAAGGTTATAAAGACATTGGGACCATGTTATGAGACTTTATTATAATGAACAATGTATGTATATTATTTTGTAATAGTTATAGAATGCTTATGATGATGATAGATTGTGAGCACCGAATCAGAGGTTAGAGAACCTGGATTTGGGGGCGTCACATGATGTTCCCCTGTTCATATACCTGTCCATAAATGACAATGCCATGGTCTCGTCTGTTTGAGGCGAAAAGACAATAGAGGCCAAGAATGAGCTATCTATTACCTCGAAGAAAAGATTCAGATGTCGAACACAAGTACACTCGATTGAGAAAACTTGTTGTGCTTTTAGCATGGGCTTCCATGAGGTTACAAGATTACCTCCATGGTCACACAACCCATCTCATATCCCGAATGGATCCTCTCAAGTATGTGTTCGATAGTTCCATCTTGAATTGTTGACTTTCCGGATGGCAGCTTGATCCTACAAGAATTTGACATCGCCTACGTGACGCAAAAGTCCGCCGAGGTCAAGGAATTGAGGATCAATCGGCCATGCACTGCAGTTAGGGATTACAAACCCTTAAAACATACTTTCCGATGAAGGGGTAATGACAATTCAGTTACAACATCAGCATAATACATGTCGTACGTGGAGAATGTATTTTGATGGAGCTGTTAATACAGAAGGCTCTGGAGCTGGAGTAGTTTTAATATCTGGTACGGGGGAGCAGTATCCCGTCGCCGTCAAATTGCAATTTGTCAACACCAACAACACAGCTGAGTATGAAGGCTGTATCATGGGGCTAAAACTTGCCCGTTCAATGGGCATCAGGCGGTTAACTGTCTTTGGAGATTCCGAATTGGTAATCAAGCAATCCACAGGAATCTATTAAATCAAAGAATTACATTTGTTGCCTTACCATCGGCAAGTTTTACAGATGGCTTTGGAGTTCAAAGAAATCTCCTTTCTACACATTCCTCGTAATAGGAATGATTTTGCAGATGCATTAGCAATGTTGGCCTCCTTAGTTTACATACCGAACAAGGAAAACATGCCAAGCATCACGTTTACTCTGCAAAGAACCCCAGTCTATCGGAATTACGTTGGAGAAGTATCGGATGAGCTACCTCCCATCCACAACCCTTGGTATCAAAGCATCAAGTAATATCTACGAGATGGATCTACACCCGCTGAGCGAACCTAACTGAGAAGAGGCGGATTCATCGACTTGCTGTAAAATTCTACCTGAGCGAAGATGCACTCTACAAAAGAGATACAGGACTAGGTCTCCTCAGATGTCTAGACAAAGACCAAGCTCAGAGACTCATGAATGAGATCCATGGTGGAGTATGTGGCCCACACACGAAATGGCCCTTACTTGTCAAGAAAATTCTCGAACGGGACATTATTGGCTTACACTTCAAAGTCGATGATGATGATCACGCCAAGAGGTGCTATCAATGCCAGATTCATGGGAATGCTATCCACGCCCCCAAGGAACTCCACAATATGAGTTTGCCATGGCCCTTCTCAATGTGGGGAATGGACGTGATCGGGCCCATCGAGCCCAAAGCCAGTAATAGACATTGATTCATATTCACCATGATCGACTACTTCACCAAATGGGTAGAAGCAGCATCCTTCCCCAAGGTTACTAAAGAAGTTATCATTGTTTTCATTAGAAACAATGTCATGTGTCGCTATGGACAACCAGAGGTCATTGTGTCAGACAATGCTAAGAACCTCAACAACAAAATGATGGAGGAGTTATGCAGAAAATTCCACATCAAACATCTCAACTCCGTCATCTACCATCCAAAGATGAATGGTGTTGTTGAAGCGGCTAATAAAAACATCAAAAAGATCATGCAGAAAATGTTCGCTAATCACAAAGGATGGCCTGACCTCTTGCCTCTGACTTTATTAGCCTACAGAACTTCCATGCGAACTTCCACTGGGGCAACCCCTACTCATTAGTCTATGGGATGGAAGCAGTGCTCCCCATAAAAGTGGAAATGGAATCCCTCAGAGTATTGATGGATGCTCAGTTGGATGAAGACCAATGGGTACAAGATAGGTATCACCAATTGTCTCTGATAGACGAAAGGCGATCCGCGGTTATCTTCCATGGTCAATTATATCAGCAAAGGATCGCACGATCCTACAACAGAAAAGTTCGACTACGGCAATTCAAACAACATGACTTGGTTTTGAAGAAGATCATTGACAACCAAGATCAATCGAAGGGAAAATTCGTTCCTAACTGGGAAGGCCCATTTGTTGTCAAGGAAGTATTGACATGAGGTGCTCTCAGATTGCAGGAAATGGACGACGATGAATTTCCACAGCTTATCAACTCGGACACCATGAAACGGTACTATGTCTGAAGTTACCATCAAACAAACATCCTGGTTTTGATCCTCAAATCACCAGTCATTCTGCTTTTGAACCCTTTCCTTTCTACACACTCTTCTGCCCCTCAGGGAAACATACACTTCAAGCCAGCAGCCTGGTTTTTACTTCATTTCAAACCTTTCATACAATCTCAGTTATCCTAAAGATGGGATTTAACCTCTCACAATTTCGATTATCCTGAAGACGGGATTGAACCTTTCACACCTGCAGTTTATCCTGAAGACGGGATTAAACTTTTCTACGCCTGCAGTTTGTCTTGAGGATGGGATCAAACTTTTTACACACTTGCATTTTATCCCCATTATGGGATTAAACTTTTTTCTCCCTGCAGTATAGCCTGCACATGGGATTCATACTTCTCTTCGCCTTTAATTCGTCCTGAGGGGCGAACTACGTCGACCTGATCTCCCTGATACCCGGGGGTACGTAGGCAACCATATTCTCTATGGCCCGGTCGCAATAAAGAAAAACAACAAAAACATTTCTACCCTTTCTCTACAAAATAATAAATATACTTCTACACCCATCTGCCTTCCGCATTCAGTGTTGAACCTCCTACACTAGGTTCGAACTACACAGATTTGATCTCCTCTTCAATAGGAGTACGTAGGCAGCCATTCATGGTGCAGTCTAACCCCTACCAGAACAACATACTTGTCACACTCAAGATCGGGATCAATCTTTAATTCGCCCCATTTCATCGGTTTGATCAAAGGGATGAAATTACCCAACCTCTTCTCACAAATAGAAGATTCTAAGTGATTATCTAAGTCAGCGATCGTGCCTCAAAGAGCAATACCAACCCATAAGAGATGGAATTAACTAGGCTTCTCACAAATAGAAGTATTGGCGACCATCTGTGGTGCGGTCAATCTCAGAGAGGAAGAAACTACCCTCCTCTCCACTTTTTCATACAGATACCAGTCCCAAGACACCAAGGATGGAAGGGATTTATAGAAATCAGTGATCCGTTTTGAGAGATCTTGCGAAGTCTCAATGTCCATCTATCAAGGATAAGTTCAGAATGCATCAAGATCACAAAGCCCTGAAGAAACAGGCAAACATCAAGTAAGTATCAAGGCATAACTAAGAGGGAAGTGAATCAAAATATATTTCCCTGCCATATATAATACTGTTTAATATATACATCTGTCCTATACATGACAAAATCGCTAAGCTAGTCTGTGCAGGAAAATACAAAGCTATTTACAGATCTGTGTGTATGTGGACTATCAGATCTAATATAGCATCCCTCTCTGAAGAGCTCCTGCCCAAGGGTATCTACATAAGCTAGCAGATCAGAGGCTAACTGCATGGTGGCATAATGCTCATCAATGTAAGCACTCATGTTGGCAAGACTGACAGTCATCTAGGATCTCACTAGAGTGCTGTCTGCAATGGCCACATCCCTAGCAGATAAAGCGACATCCCGCTCCACTATCAATACACCCCGGGCTGATCTAGCCTCATCCCTCTACAACAAAGCGGTATCTCTCTCATCAAGAGCTGTCAACATCGCGGCCCTAGCCTGATCTCTATCATAGGTCATCAGATGTAAGCTCTGCTCCAAATGTTGTGCCGAATACTGAGTAACAATGACACTCGGGGTGGGAGAATCCATCACAAATGCCGGCAAACCCGCCCAAATCATCATCGGTGGGAATAATAGCCTCCTATAGGCTCCTCATCGCCGTAATCAATCCCTGCCTCAGACCGTAGATATTGCTGCGGCCGATGCGATCTCTGCTCTCCATCCATGCGAAATACTCGCAGAACAACCTGGATGATTGATGAAAAATCACCAACTCTCGTTGATCCCAACAGTATACAACCCGGATCATCCTCCGCCGATAAACGATTGACGCTAAGCACCGACTCATCGCCCCTCATACGGATGAAAATCTCGAATCGGTCAAACCGACACATCACGGCCAGATGGGTGGTAAGTAATCATGCCCCTCAATCCAAATGGAGGGAGATAATCCATGCCCGGAGCATGAGTAATGAAGTCAGTAGGGTGAACTAAGCCCTCGAACACTTGAATATGGCAAACAGATCCCTAATCCTTGCCAAAAAAAAGTCACCACGATGCAAAGATCTCGTACTAACTCGCAAGCGAAAAGGAGTCTAACATGGCTATCTCCTGGGTGAAACAAAACCTCTGTCGTCTAAATGTGTCAATCAGTCTCAAGTGTGACATAAACCACACATACAGCATGACCGAACTACCTATAAACACTCCTTCTGGATAAGTGCAACAGTATGTAGCTGACCTCAGTTGTGACGCCCCCAAAATAGGTCCATTCCATCCAACCCATTCTGAGTCGCCAAATACATGGTACAGAAATAACTACAACTTTATTAATACATTTGTCATGCAAAATACGACAACATATATACTGTGAGTTTAAATACAATTATTGTCTTCTAGACAATATCCACACGCAAATAAATCCCCATCACAATTATTGATACATTATTTTACAAAAATGGTGAGGACTACTAAACAACTCTCTCTAGAACCTTCATTCCATACCCCGACTAGTACTCGCTACATTCTCGCCTCCTGAGAAGAAAAATGGAACAAAAAGGAAAAGGGTGAGCTCAACTAGCCCAGTAAAGAATATTATGACTAAGCTAATATACAACAAATTATCGTTAGTCTTCAACAGGAAAAATCTAATAGAATACAATAGACAACCGCTTTTAAATCAATCTTCATGATGAAAATAATAATTCATTAGAAGAGTTAAGTAGAGAATGCAAACTACTATCTTCTATATATGAATTTAAAAGTTCATCGTCGATATTTTATCCTCAGTAACATCAATCAATATATATCTGGAATCAAATATTCATCTTTACACTACTGAGCCAAAGATATTCATCATTAGTCATGTTCATCTAAACACTGCTCATCTTTGCACTATGGGCCAAAGTTATTAATCACCGGTCATGTTCATCTCAACACTGCTTCATCTTTTCACTACGGGCCAAAGATATTCATCAAGAAATCATTCATCTTTGTACTACGGGCCAAAGATATTCAAGAATATCATCATTTAGGACCGAGGATGATGAAAAATATTTTAAAGGAAACGAATCCAAAGAAACAAAAGAACAATATTAAGGATTCAGTATTTTAAACAATCCAAGTTCAAAAATACTTCATAAGTAATCGAGTGGAGTAAAATTCAAGAATGATCAAAACATGGATACAATCAAAGCTAGTATCCATAATAGATATTTTGGACGAAAAATGAAAATTTAATTTTTTGTGAATAGTGTCATATTCATGAATAGTCAGATACGTGAATAAAGGTGTCGATATCGTGAATAAGAACTCTCACACCAAAAGATAGAAATTTCACAAAAAACATCATCATGCTTCATGAATAGTACTTTGAATAGTAACTCATGAATAGTAACTCGTGAATAGTAACTCATGAATAGTAACCCCGACATGAAAAAGTTCCAAATTTGATAAAAATTTCCAACCAATATTTTGGCATAATGATATTGAAGAAATAATATCATTTTCGAATAAAATAACATCCCTTACCTCGAAAGACAATACTTCTAGTTGAAACACCGGATATAGGCTATGACTTGAACTTGCACCGTATAGCAACACTCAAAGTATACTCAAAATACTCACAAGAATACGCCGATAATATAGAGAGAGAAAAACTTCGCTTTAAAATGTGATTTTCAATTCTAACCTAAAGACCCTATTTATAGAAAAATGCTTAGAACACCAAAGTAGAAAAATTAATATATATTTTCCAAAACATCATACACACACTTGCCAGCTGAATTCAGCTCCTACACATGTTAAATGAGGCCACCTAAACATTCCAAAAACGTTTTTCCTATTTTAAATATTTTAAACTTCCAAAAATTAATTATTTCGGAGCTTCGGAGCTTCAATAATTCATAATAAATAGCCCTTTTATCAGAAAATTCGAATCTCACGAATTTTTATAGGAAATTCAATTCTCTACAACTTTGCAGAAGAAAGTTTTTCCAAATTTCAAACAGAAATTGACCGAAATCCATAAACGAACGATTTTACAAGCTATAATCAAATTTTGGTCAATAATTGTGTCCACCAACACACAAAATATGTGTTAAACATTTAATGCCACAAAAATACTCTTCCTCCTCATATACTCATATATCCCACATTCATTATAAAAATATCACCGTTAATATATTATTAAAATAATATATTTAAATAAATTATTTTATCAGAAAAAGATAAAATATTAATTTTCAACAATTGTCACATTAAAAATTTTCTCCATCTATATCCACATAAAATCAATATTTTCCTCATCATATAAATCAATAATTAATTATTCATAAATAATATTACAGAATCACAAGATCTTGTGAACCGGCCGCTTCCCAGAAAGAGGGGCTTTCCAATAAGGATCTCTCCTTCTTGGGCGCCTAAATTAGGTGACCAAACCTCTCTTTAGATGTAACTTTCTAGACATTGCCAATAATGTTATCCAATAATATTATTTAGATAATATGAATTATTGTTCGATAATGGAAAATATCGTGTAATGATAATTTATTGAAACAAAAGTAATATAAAATATCAATGCAAAGAACTATTGAATCAATAAAATAAAATACTTGAATAGTAATTATCGTAACAATTATTGAGTAGTGCCTTCTTACGTAAGAATCAATAATTGGTGCAATACCGCAAAGCTATCGCTTGTTGAACAACAACGCCAGACATCGTGTTTTAACCACCGGGTATTCCAACAAGATAATTGAGAATAACTACGCCAGTTATTTATAAACAACTTATATTTGTCGTTTTCTTCATCCAATCGCTTTCACATGGGGCCCATAAAAGATCGCTACCGTCGTCGCATTTAATATTCCCCGACAAGCATTTAATATTCCACGACCAAACGAATATTCCCCGACAATAATGAATATTTTATAACCACTTGCTTATTCGAAATATTTGCGTATGTTACCCATAACTATCCACATTAATCAAATCAACCCTTACTATTTCAAAATAATAAATAGAGGAAAATAAATTTCATTTATTAATAATTTGGGGTCTTACATCAGTGTCTCTGTGATAATCATCGATACAATGGTATGACCCTCCCTGAGAGCTCTCACTGCCATAATGACGCCGATATCCAACTCATCCATGTACCGCGGCATGAAGACGTATGACAACACGCATAGAAGCAGTACATCTACTCTGGCTAAACGCCAATGGTCCTCCGGTGTGGTGAAATCCCCGGAATGCCGTGCATAGCTATCCTTAGAGCCAAACCTGTCAAACAGGAAACGCTGGGATATCACGTGGCCAGATGTAATCTCATCTTGGACCACTCTACGTCTCAATCTGGTGAGGGTCATGAATCGTCTCGCTTTCATGTCTCCAATAGCCATATGCGTGCAAGGTCCGTCCCATTGGCAAAGATCATCAACCGTATATACTCCTTCAAAGTAGAGTCAACTCACGGGTCCCAAATCGGAAAACCTGCTCTCTCCGATACCCAAAGGTTTCTAGCATGCCTCTACAAATCCTGGGGAACTCAAACATCAATAGGGTCATAGATATCTTTGCAAAGAATCATCTACGATCACCACGTTCGATGGTGATATACTATCATACCATGAATAAGATATTACTACCACCATAAATGGTGGGGTATGATCAATACTGACTTAACTGTCAAGAAGACATCTCAGACGGTCGTGTTACATAAGACCATCCAGGGGTCAATGCTGAATATCTCTGGACATACATACATATGCATAACATAATAACATGCATGATACAATAGATGGCAATATGATATAGAGAATGAAAAACTATACATACATTCTTAAGTATATCATCATCTAATACATCTCTGTACAGCTAGAATACAGGGAAATGGGGCGAAGCTTCCCAACATACAACAAAGGCCTATCAAAAGAGATAGCGAGAAATACATCAGAAAAAGTCAAGAGTATCGATGTCTACATCATCGATCATGTCCACCTGATGTAACTCCTCTTGAGTCACTGGATCTCTATCTACAGGGATGTCAGGCCGATACAAAGGAGGATCTGCGCTGGCAAAACCATATGGGTCACCTGAGGGACCAGCACCAGAGCTGGAAGGATCAAAAGTATCTACCTCTGCAGGATCTCTGCCCAAATGTCGAATGAAAAGATATGACCGGTCCAACTGCCGAGTCAATATGTCAATCTGTGACACATGAGTCATATCTCTGACACAGGATAGCCAATCCGTCATCATCACGGATCCTGGAACTATATCCCCCATAAACTATGTGGCGCGAGTCTGAGCTCCAATCATATGAGGGATCCACCAATGCTGGAACATCTCCTGAGAACAGGGGCCCTCTGACAATGTAAAACCGTCAATCCCCATCAATGGGATGTCAATGACGGGCGACTGCAAAATAGGCCAATAACGCCTGGCAGGACGCAAAATCAGTATACGAATCTCTCCTATAGTGCTCCTAATAGCACGCTCTCCTAAATAGAGCTCCCATCCTCCATCTGTGAAGAGAGGAATCATGCGGGTGGAAATAACGTACTCAACTCCAGTCGGGTACCCATCCTCAAAACCAACTCCCAAATGCTCTCCAGAGTAGGGAATCCATGTAATGACATCGGCTGTTAACAACTCCAACTGTAGGCGACAATGAGTGAAACCCTCAAAGAATGTGGGACCTCCGCCAAGATGGAATGATGCCATCTCCGTCCTCGTGGATAGGTGTCTAAACCTAACACGCTCACAGGACGCAAACAAGGAATCCTCTCATAGGCCCAAAACTGCCAACACACAGGCAAAGTCAACACTCTTAACCCATACATGGGAAAAGACAAGAGAAACACTCACCATCAAAAATGGGTAGAATCCTAACCATGCCTCAGTCAAGCCCTGCGATCGCATGTGCATTCCCCTGAGGAAGTAGGCAAAGGTGTAGGAACCCCAATCATACTCTCCTATACGGTCCACGTGTCGAGTGGCGCTGATCAAAGCGAAGGACACCGTAGAAGAGTTATCTGCTATAAAATAGCCCCTAATGATCATCAGGAACAATCACCGAAGAATGCGATCCCTGACTCTCACATCATCGGGTATAGGCTCACTCAATGTTTTACTTATATAGCATCTACACTCAAAGGACTGTCTGAACAGTCCCTTCCTCGAGCGCCCGCAAAGAACTCCCAACAAGGATCTGACGGCAGTAGGGGTGATATCCACCGTGCAAGGCATCGGCTCCCCTCCAAACTCTATACTTGTGATAAACCGCCAATCCATCTAAGTCCATCATCACCTCGCAGATCCAAAGAAATGGAGTGATCGAGTGCCGGTGAAACCACTCTTTCGAACAATGCCCCGAGGTAACCCCAGGACAGCGACGGGGTAGAATGGAGAAGAACCTCTCGAATCCCCAGCCATAGACAATCGCTTTGTAGTCATCATGCAAGGTCTGATACATAGAGTGGATGCCAAACCAGTTCCCTCGAGGCTGTGTAAAGCCGGGAACCTATATCAAATGCAGATCAACATCAGACTCTTTGACTCCTCATCAATAGGAAATAAGGAAGATTAAAGATCTAACTTCATACCTCGTTTGCATGCAGGTATACTGAAGGATGCCTACTCAAGTCACGTACAACAGGAGCAGGAACCTCGATCGGTGCATCCTCCTCCTCGTCCTCGACATTCGGCACTTCAACCCGAATAGGACGTATCACCGCCTCCGCCAAGCGATGAGGCTGTCTAACAGAACGACGCTGAGGCTCTTTAAAAGCTCTCCTCCGTACACCAGAAATGGTCCTGCAGGAACTACTCGGCTGATCCGGATCCATGATATCTGGACAGCAAGTCTCCAAATCACCTCGTAAAGGGTGTGGTAATTTTTACCCGAGTCTTTTCAAAATGCATTCTATGATTACATGCATGCATGCATTGCTTTAACATACATCTACAATGAGAGTTAAAAATGCATGACTACCCAATACCTACATTTTGGGAAAATTTTACCATAGCCCTTTGTAAATGGGACTATCCACATACACATAGGCATGACTAGGTGGCCATTCAATAACACACCTATACACGATCATATACATCCTGATGCATCAATACATTGCGATAAAAAAAACCGTAAGTGTAGTCTAATTACGAGATTATTTTGCTTGCCTACCTTTACTCATTTGTCCTCATAAAGGATAAGAAATGACAGTAAAAGGTGCCAATTTAACTATTTCAAAAGTCAATTTTTTTCACATCATTATGTTCAGCATGGTTTAATACTAACATTTTCTATGTTGAATATTTTTATCAAGTCATATCAGCATGCATATTCACTACTATGTGTCTAAATGCATTTCATGGGATAAGTCATTTTCCAACAGACAAAAATTAGAAAAAAAATACATGCATGTGTTACCAGGACAGTGAAGAACACTTGTACGGTGGCAGGATATGCAGAAAGTTGCCCGAACTCAACAGATCTGAAGAAGAGCTCTCGGATTTCCTTCACTGCGAAACTTGAAAATGACTTATGAAATCAACTAGTCGCCTATACATAGGCACGGTTGGCCGTAGGCTAACCTGCAGCTCTTGTAGGTACACCTGCGGCACTCCTACATGGGTCCCACACCTCCGGCTCACTCCAGTTAGAGTTGCAAAGGAGGTCTCACAAGCTGAAAAGGCCAAATCAGGAATAAAAGTGCTACGCAATTGAGCGGAATAGCTTGAAATCCAGGTTTCTCGTCGGTCAGAGTTAAACTCCCGTCGTCTCAAAGGTATTCGCCTGAATACAGGGTATACTATACCAATAAGCTCAGCTTTCACTGATCATGCTCGGCAATACCCCACAAAGGTTCGATGTCGTCAATGAGTGTCAGGCAACCCTGACGTATCCCCGACGGGGGTTACGACGCAAAACCACGAAATATCAAACCTCCCCGGCGGGGGTTACAATGCCGAAGTTATCAAGCATTTACGTATCCCCGGCGAGGGTTACAATGCAATGCAACCATTGATACACACATCAATGAAGGTCAAGCAGCCTTGACATCATGTCAGCCGATGGCAAGTAAACCCATGGAAGTAACCTTCCCCGGCGGGGCCTATAACGCAATGCAACCATTGACACATACATCAATGAAGGTCAAGCAGCCTTCGATGAATGCATCCAAATAGGATTTATCCGTTGATACACACATCGTCAAGATCGTGCAACCCCGATAACAACAAATTGTTGGCGATAACTCGACAGCGAGTGAGGGAATATGTTATACACATCTTCAAATAGACAAAGCTTTATCCCCACAGATCTCTTACACACAAGAGGTACCTCTATGGAATATAAGCCTGTGTCTAGGATTCAAGACTTTGGTGATAGCCCTAACGTCAACATCCTTTGAAACTTAGATCGCGTATCCAAGCCATCACTGATTGTCATCCCAGCAGGATTACCTAACAATCACTCATGCATTCTACATGCATTTGCATCATGTTGCTGCATGTAGCATCATGCTTATCTTGCTTGCATTTCAAGTGTCTAGTATTCTTTATCCTATCCATGCCTTGCATTGCATGAATAGGATAAAGAGGGGCATCTGTAGACACTCGAAATTTTCTGCACTCCTATTATTAACATTACAGGAGGGTAGATTCGTCTTTTGGAGATAACCCTGAAAGACAGATTACATCCATTTTGGATACTACCGTAAGTTCGGGCCCAACCCGAACACAACCCGGGAACATCATCTCAAACCCTAACACACACCGGGAATGTCATTTCCAATCTCGGAGATAACCCCGAGATATGTAAGTCAAAAGACCGACAATAACACCGGAGATGACAGTTCTGTCTCGGCGATAACACCGCAACGCCGCCCCCATCCCAAAGAAACACTAGAGTAAGAACCCCATCCTTGGTGATAACCCCAAGAGATGCCATTGCGCTTTAATGATAACCCCAAAATGCTTGTTTCAAACATATGCAATCGCCTTCAACCTCGGACATCCCAGTCAAGGCACACATACCTCGGACTTGGAGTTGACAACAGGCGTGCAGAACATCCACGGATGACGGTGAGACATACAAACAAGCAAAGCCCAATCTCACCGTAACCTCGAAAGCAACGTCTACTTTTCGCTTAATCGGCGATAACCCCCCATGAGGAGTCACAACGTCGTCTTACCATATCAACAAGATGATATCACGACATACCAACAAGTAGTCCAATCTCAGATGCAACCCTGAGCAACGTCTACTTTCAACTCCAACCGGCGATAACCGCGACGCCCCCAAAATAGGTATACATCACCCATTCTCGAAGTTGTCAATACATGGTACGCGGAAACAACTACAACTTTATTATTACAACAAGAAAGCGTGAGTTTGAATACAAATATTATCTTCTAGACAATATCTATACTCAAATAAATCCTCATCACATTTATTGATACATTATTTTACAAAAATGGTGAGGACTACTAAACAATTCTTTCTAAAACCTACATTCCATACCCCGACTCGTACTCGCTTATATTCTCGCCTCCCGAGAAGAAAAAAATGGAACAAAAAGGAAAAGGGTGAGCTCAACTAGCCCGATAAAGAAAGAATATTATGACTAAGATAATATACAACAAATTACCGTTAGTCTTCAACAGGGAAAAATCTAATTGAATACAATAGACAACAAATTTTAAATCAATATTCGCAGCGAAAATAATAATTCATTAGAAGAGTTAAGTAGAGAATGCAAACTACTATCTTCTATGTATGAATTTAAAAGTTCATCGCTCTATCTTTTATCCCCTCAGAACATCAATCAATATACATATGGAATCAAATATTCATCTTTGCACTACAGCCAAAGATATTCATCAATTAGTCATGTTCATCTAAACACTGTTCATCTTTGCACTACTACCAAAGATATTCTTCGAAATCATTCATCTTTTACTACAAAGCTAAAGATATTCAATAATATCATCATTTAAGACCGAGGATGATGAAAAATATTTTTAAAGAAACGAATCCAAAGAAACAAAATGACAAGGATTAAGGATTAAGGATTCGTACTTTGTTTTATCCATGTTCAAAAATACCTCAAAAATAATCATAGTGGTGTAAAATTCAAGAATGATCAAAACATGGATACAATCAAAGCTAGTATCCGAATAGATATTTTGGACAAAAGAAGAAATTTCATTTTTCTATGAATAGTGTCAGATATCGTGAATAGTGTCGATCGTGAATAATAACTCCAACACCAAAAGATAGAAATTTTCCAAAAAAACATCTTCACGCTTCATGAATAGTACTCGTGAATAGTAACTCGTGAATAAGAACTCATGAATAGTAACCCCGATATGAAAAAAAAGTTCCAAATTTGATAAAAGTTCAAACCAATATTTCAAAGATAATGATATTGAAGAAATAATATCATTTGAGAAGAAAATAACATCCCTTACCTCGAAAGATTAGTACTTCTAGTTGGAATACCGGGTATAGTGCTGAAGGGAACTTGCACCGTCTAACAATACTCAAAGTATACTCACAAGAATACGCTCAATATATCGAGAGAGAAATAGAGATAAACTTGGCTTTTGGTGTGTTTTCAATTCTAACCTAAGCACCCTATTTATAGGAAAATGCTTAGAACACCAAAGTAGAAAATTGAATATAATATTAATATATTTTTCACATTTTCTTTAGCCCACCTTAGACAACTGATCTCAGCCCATTTGAATCACATGTGAGGCCAACTTAGTTGCAAAAAACGTTTTTCTCAAAATAATTAACTAAAACTCCCAAAAATTAATTATTTCGGAACTTCGGAACTTCAATAATTCATAATAAATAGTCCTTTTATCAGAAAATTCAAATCTCGCGAGTTTTTATAGGAAATTCAATTCTCTACAACTTTGCAGAAGAAAGTTTTTCCGAATTCCAAACAAAAATTAACCGAAATCCACAAACGGGCGATTTTACAGGCTATAATCAAATTTCGGTCAATAATTGTGTCCACCAACACACAAAACATGTGTTAAACATTTAATGCCACAAAAATACTCTTCCTCCTCATATACTCATATATCCCACATTCATTGTAAAAATATCATCGTTAATATATTATTAAAATAATATATTTAAATGAATTATTTTATCAGAAAAAGATAAAATATTAATTTTCAACAATTGTCACATTAAAAATTTTCTCCATCTATATCCTCATAAAATCAATATTTTCCTCATCATATAAATCAATAATTAATTATTCATAAATAATATTATGAGAATCACATTATTGATGACCGGTGCAGCTCAGATGATAGAGGGGCTTTCCAATAAGGATCTCTCCTCATCGCCGCAATTAGATGACCAAACCTCTCCTTAGATAGAACTTTCTAGACATTGTCAATAATGTTATCTTATAATATTATTCGGATAATATGAATTATTGTCTCGATAATGGAAAATACTGTTGTAATGACAATTATTGAAACAACAAAGAATATAAAATGTCAACGTAGCAATTATTGAATCAATAAAATAAAATCTCGAATAAGAATTATCGTAACCATTATTGAGTAGTGCCTTCAATAATTGGTGCAATATACCGTGCTACTCTGCTCAACAACGCCAGACATCGTGTTTTTAACCACCGGGTATTCCAACAAAGTTAATTAGCGTGAATAACTACTGCCTGCTATTTTTAAACAACTTATATTTGTCGCTTTCTTCATCCAATCACTTTCCGTTATGGGGCCCACATATGGTCATTTACTTGGCCGTCATTTAATATTCTCGACAATGCATTTAATATTCTCCCAACAACAATGAATATTTTATAACCACTTGCTTATTTTGAAATATTTATGTATTTTACCCCTAACTATCCACATTAATCAAATCAACCCTTACTATTTCAAAATAATAAATAGAGAAATTAAATTTCATTAATAATAAGTTGGGGTCTTACAACCTCCCTTCCTTATGAAATTTCGCCCTCGAAATCGACGTCACGTACTGTGTTTCAAAAGGTGAGGATACCTCGCTTTCATTTCCGCTTTCAATTCCTAGGTCATTTCCTCTATAGCATGATTCCTCCACAAAACTTTAACTTGTGGTATGACCTTTCTACAGCGTAAGACATGCTCCTTCCTATCCAAGATCTTGACAGTACCTCCTCATACGTTAAGTCTTCTCACTATCTCGTCCGGTTCTAACTCTATAACGTGGTTCGGTCTTTCACATATTTACAAAGAATGATATGTGAAACACATTATGAACACGAGACATACTCGGAGGTAACGCGAGTCTATAGGCTACATTTCCTACTCGGTCAAGAATTTGAAATGGACCAATAAATCGTGGATTGAGCTTTCCTCTATTCCCAAATCTTGTAACTCCCTTCCATGGAGCAACTCGCAACAATACATGATCCCCTACACTAAATTCCACGTCCTTTCGATGAAGATCCGCATAACTCTTTTGTCGATCTTGTGCCGCTTTGTATATCGTTGTCGAATCATTTGGATCTTTTCCGTAGTCATACGTACACTAACTCGGGTCCCAACAAAGGTTGTTGCTTGACCACCTCGTCCCAACATACCGGAGAGCGACACTTTCGCCCATATAATGCTTCAAATGGAGCCACACCTATACTTGCACGATAATCTGTTGTTGTAGGAGAATTCCACCAATGGTAAATACTTATCCCAACCGCCTTGAAGTCTAGGACACGTAGTCTTAATAAATCTTCAAGAGTTTGAATAGTCCTTTCTCGATTGTCCGTCTGCTTTGAGGATGGTATGCCGAATCAATCGTAGATCCGTGCCCATAGCTTTTTTGCAAGCTAACCCAAAATCTTGAAGTGAATCTTGGGTCACGATCCAAACTATGGATACAGTATGCCATGCAACCTCACATTCTCATTCACGTATATACTAGCAAGACGTTCAAGTGAATAAGTCTCCGTGTCGGCAAGAAATGAGCGGACTTGGTTAATCTATCAACAATAACCCAAATAGCATTGATGCCTCGAGAAACCGTAGGAAGACCCATAACGAAATCCATGGTAATGTGTTCCCACTTCCATTTCGAATCTCAAGTGGTTGCAACGGACCCTTAGGTACCGGATGCTCCGCCTTTACACGCCGACAAGTTAAACACATTGAGATAAACTTTGCAATCTCTCTCTTCATATTGTTCCACCAAAATGTATGTCAAGATCACGATACATTTTAGTACTTCCATGATGGATTGCAAATGGTGTATCAGTGCCTCCATCATAATCTTGTACTTCAAATCGAGTCGTTAGAACACAAAGTCTAGAGTGGACTCAAGTATTCCTTCTTCATCAATTCTCGCTTAGGAATAGCTCCTTCTTGTACTTTCTTCTTCATATGCATCATTCCGAATGGTGCCTTGAAGCAACCTTAACTTTTTCTATTAAAGTCAGCTCTACGCGTATACTTGACATCATCGCACTCGCTCCTCGCATATGATCTTCTACTCAACGCAATCGTAAGACCCCAAATTATTAATAAAAATGAAATTTATTTTCCTCTATTTATTATTTTGAAATAGTAAGGGTCGATTTGATTAATGTGGATAGTTATGGGTAAAATACGCAAATATTTCAATAAGCAAGTGGTTATAAAATATTCATTATTGTTTGGGAATATTCGTTTGGTCGTGGAATATTCAGATACTTCGGGAATATTCGCATTTACTGCACAGCCTTTTTTGGGGCCCATAACTGAAAGCGATTGGATGAAGAAAACGACAAATATAAGTTGTTTTTAAATAATCTGCATGAAGTTATTACAATTATCATCGCTGGAATACCCTATGGTTAAAACACACTAATACGCCGTTGTCAACAAGAAGACACCAGTATTGCACCAATTATTGATTCTTACGTAAGAAGGCACTACTCAATAATGGTTACAAAGAATTATCGCTCAAAGATTTTATTTTATCGATTCAATAATTGTTTGCGTTGATATTTTATATTGTTGTTGTTTTAATAATTGTCATTACATAGTATTTTTTCATTATCGAGCAATAATTCATATTATTTGAATAATATTATTAGATAACATTATTGGCAATGTCTAGAAAGTTCTCGCCTCAAGGAGAGGTTTGGTCACCTAATCATGCGCCAAAGAAGAAGAAATCTTATCGAAAGCCCCTCTTCCTTGAACCGCCTCGTCACAATATCAGGATTCTCAGAATATTATTTGTGAATAATTAATTATTGATTCATATGATGAGGAAAATATTGATTTTATGTGGATATAGATGGAGAAAATTTTTAAATGACAATTGTTGAAAATTAATATTTTATCTTTTTCTCGATAAAATAATTCATTTAAATATATTATTTTAATAATATATTAACTATGATATTTTTACAACGAATGTGGGATATATGAGTATACGAGGAGGAAGAGTATTTTTGTTGCAATAAATGTTTAAAACATGTTAAACATGTCATGGACCCCATTTCTCGACCGAAATTTGATTATACCGTAAAATTGTCCGTATGTGGATTTCTTGGCCAATTTCTGCTTGGAATTTGGAAAACTTTCTTCCGAAAAGTTGTAGAGAATTTGATTTCCTATAAAAACTCAAGAGAGATTCGAATTTTTCTGATAAAAGAGCTATTTATTATGAATTATTGAAGTTCAAGTTCAAATAATTGATTTTTTGAAGTTTTAATTATTTATATCAACAAAAACATTTTTATTGTTTTGGTTGGCATTTTAATGTGTATAAACATGCTTATTTCAGAGTCTTGGTTGGCGAGGAATATATATATAATATATTATTATTATATTAAATTTTCTCGCTTTTGGTGTTCTAAGCAATTTCCTATAAATAGGTGCTTAGGTTAGAATTGAAAATCACACCAAAATCAAGTTTTCTCTCTATATTATCGAGCGATTCTTGTGAGTATTTTGAGTATACTTTGAGTATTGCTATACTATGCAAGTTCAAGTCATAGCCTATATCCTGTTTCAACTAAGTACTATCTTTTCGAGGTAAGGGATGTTATTTTCTTCTCAAATGATATTATTTCTTCAATATCATTACGTCAAATATCGGTTGAACTTTTATCAAATTTGAACTTTTTCATGCTTGGGGTTACTATTCATGAGTTACTATTCACGAAGTTACTATTCATGAGTTACTATTCACGAGTTACTATTCACGAGTACTATTCACGGTTGCGTGAAGATGTTTTTTTTTTTGTGGAATTTCTATCTTTTGGTGTCTGAGTTACTATTCACGATACTAAGACTATTCACGATACTTAGACTATTCACTTAATACACTAAGACTATTCATCTAAAAATAAAAATTTTCTTTTCGGTCTAAAATATTTATTGTGGATACTAGCTTTGATCAGATCCATGTTTTGATCATTCTCAATTTTACACCCCTATGATTATTTTTGAGGTATTTTTGAACGGATAAAACAAAGTACTTAATCCTTAATCCTTAATCCTTGCTATTTTATTTCACCGATTTCGCTTTTAAAAAATATTTTCATCATCTTCATTTTAAATGATGATATTATGGAATATCTTTGGCCTCGTAGTGCAAAGATGAATGATTTCAAGAATATCTTTCGCCCAGTAGCAAAAAGATGAACAGTGTTTAGATGAATACGACTTAATCGATGAATATCTTTCGCCTCAGAGTAAAAGATGAATATTTGATTCTAGATATATATCGATTGATGTTACAGTGGATAAAAGATAGATTTATTTAACTTTTAAATTCATACATGTAAGATAGTAGTTTGATTCTCTACTTAACTCTTCTAATGAATTATTATTTCACCGCTAATATTGATTTAAAACTTGTCATTTATCAGATTCTATTAGTTTTTTTTCCTCGTCAAGACTAATGATAATTTGTTGTATATTATCTTAGTCATAATATTCTTTATCGGGCTAGTGAGCTCACCCTTTCCTTTTTGTTCCATTTTTCTTCTCGTGAGGCGAGAATGTAAATGAGTACTAGCTCATGGTATGGAATGAAGGTTCTAGAGAGTTGTTTAGTAGTCCTCACCATTTTGTAAAATAATGTATCAATAATTATGATGGGGATTTATTTGCGTGTGGATATTGCCTCTAGATGGCAATATCTCGTATTTAAACTCACAGCTTATATGTTGTAATAATAAAGTTGTAGTTATTTCGCATCTATATATTGGCGCACTCGTAATGGGTCGATGGAATGGACCTATTTTGGGGCGCCACACTGGTATCGTAGCTAGGATACGATCTCCCGTGAGATCGGGAATAGAACTAGAGGGAGAGACGAAAATCCTTCGCTAAGGTGTCCTACCTAAGCTTATTTTGTTAGTCGGTTAAGATATAGGGATATTATGTGATATATTGATTTCCTTAATTAACCCTTGCTTTTATGACAAGATTTGAGAATGTCGATCGAGAATATTAACAAAGGAGTAAATGAGATCGTGGAGATGCCTCAGTACTTACCAACGAGGAGAACGTGCAACAGTCGGGCAATGTACCTCCCGTGAACAACACCAATCGAGCGTATGATGAACGAGGGATGTTTAGAAGCTTTTTGCGCTCATGCAAAATCGCATTTAGGAGACTCGGTTCAAAATACAGAGGAAATGATAAGAATTACTTGTGGTCACAAAAAGCAAGCAGCTCAAAGAGTCGGGACCACCGCACTCTGGGAAAGCCGGATCCGATTAAGTGCGAGACGTGGGTCAAACAAATTACCAAGATATTCGATGTCTCGGATGCACGGAGGAATGAAAGTTCCATTCGCTACTTTTATGTTCCGTGGCGAGGCAGACATCGGTGGGAATCATGGAAGCGACTCCATCCAAATTTTACTCAAAGATGTCATGGGAGACGCTTTAAATAGCTCAATGACAAGTACTTCCCGAAAGTATTCGCTATATAGGAAGGAAGTGGAGTTTATTAGACCGAGCAGTAATAACACGACGATGTGTCCCAAAGACGAGGCGGTTCATGAGTTATCCAGTGCTCACCTCATTCGGTGGAGAATGAGGAACGATGACGCGGATGTTTCGAGAGGTTAGAAACCCGACATACGCCAAGATCTCATTTCTCATAAATTTTCTCTATTCAGATGTCATCAATGTGGCTCAAATTGTTAGAGCGAGATAACGAGTACGCTCAACCGAGGGACCATAACCAGATCATACCAAGATAGCAAATATCGTAATAACGATAACCAAATGGAGAAAGAAGAATACGATTAAAGGCGGTAACCACTCCGTGGTAATCGTGGCCATGAAAATAGAAGAAGCGAGCCTGGGAGGAGATTTTAAAAGAGGAGATTCAACAACGACCATTCAAGACGCCAACACCAAGAAGAAATAGTTCCAAGGAGGAGAAAGACCACCTATCAGATGTTACAAATGCGGAAAGAGGATATATCACCAAACCGCCCACAACAGCTTAAAGGTATGCTATAATTGTGGAAAAGAAGGACATATCGCCGAGATCAGACGACATCGAAACCCACCCAAATGGAATGGTGACTCAAAAGGATGTCCCGTAAAAGTCAAAGTCAACGATTCCTCGAAGAGCGCTTGTCGCGACCTCCAATCAAAATGCGAGGAACCCGAACGGTTAGCACGGGTTAGTTAATTATAAATTCTTGCAAGTTTATACCTTACTAGATACCCTGCTTCTACCCATTCTTTTATCTCTTCGCTATACCAACGCTTTGAACTCGACTACTGAGAAATTAGACTTTCACCTTTATTTATGGAGACTCCGCTAGAGAAACTTTCATTACATCCGTTGTTTAGAAATCTTGCTTGATTCAGTCAAGTACTATCACATTACCTCGTTAACCTTATTTCTATAGAGATATTTGCTTTTGATGTGATTTTAAGGTTAACTACTCATCACGCCAAATTGATTACTTTCGTAAGGTCATTAGTTTTCATATTCCTAAGCAACCTCGTTATTCAATTCAAGCAATCAAACCATTATAGTAGTCAAACATTTTCATATCGCCATGAAGTCATTCGCTTATTACTTGATGTCAAGTTTTCTTAGTCCATGTTATGGATTTGAATAAAGACACGCCGATTTGAATAATATTCCCGTTGTTATTTATTTTTCCCGACGATTTCAAGAATTTCTCGCTTACTCCCAAAGCCCGATATTAAATTTTGTATCGAATTTGAACCCCAGACAAAACTCATTTCTAAAATCTCATATCGAATGGCTCCTATCAACTTCGTGAGTTAAAATTCAACTATAGAATTTGGTACCGAAGCCTTTATCCGTGACTTCCTTCAGGAATGCACCGGCCGCATTCTCTCGTAGGGGACACCATATTCGCATGCGATAGAAACCGATAGGTGTCATTGTAACGCTATCCAAGGTTGGGATATGAGTCACAATTGAGAACAACCTAAGCCGGTAATCTAAATACGTAGCTTTCAGGCTTAGTTGGTTATTATCGAGATTCGTCAAGGATATTCTCGAATCGCTATTCCATTAACGCAATCGACTCATAGAGATACAAAATTCGAATGGAGCAAGGAATGTGGAAGAGCTTCAAGAACTCAAGAGGAGACTCATTTCAAAGACATGTTCCGACCATGCCATCCTCGAAAAGTTTAACGTGGTAGCCGACGTGTTGAATAGAAGATCGATACAAGTACGAAAGTACGATATCACAAAGACTCATTTCAATAATTTACAAATAATAGAGATGGAGATGAAAACTCTAGTTACCCATGCGGATGATATACGAGTATAATCGACTTTAATCGATAAAGTTAAAGTTGCTCAATCTACACACCGAGTCGATGAATTTGAAGAAGGAGGTGCAAGAAGTTGTTATTTCAAAAGCGAGAGAATCTATGAGGTGAGGAAAGCTCAAACCTTCGATTTATTAATCCATTTAAAATTCTCGATCGAATAGGAACCGCGGCCTATAGACTCGCTTTTACCGCCAAGTACGACGCGTTCATAACGCTTTTCACGATCGATGTTACGAAAATATGTGGACGAATTCAACCACGCTATCGAAGTTAGAACCGATTTAGATAGTCAAGACTTAACGTATTTAAGAGGTACCGCCAAGATTTTGATAGAAAGGAGCACGTCCTACGACGAAGGTCATACCACAAGTTAAAGTTTTGTGGAGAAACCATGCTATCGAGGAAATGACCGGGAGTTGGAAACGAAAATGAAAGCGAGGTATTCTCATCTTTTCAAACACTGTGTACGTACGCCAATTTCGAGGACTTAAATTTCATAAGGAGGGAGGTCAGAAGACCCCAAATTATTAATAAATGAAATTTATTTTCCTCTATTTATTATTTTGAAATAAGAAGGGTCGATTTAATTAATGTGGATAGTTACGGTAAAATACGCAAATATTTCGAATAAGCAAGTGGTTATAAAATATTCATTATCGCTTTGAATATTCGTCTTCGTCGTGGAATATTCAGATCGCTTTGGGAATATTCGCATTTACCACAAGCCAGCAATTTGTGGGCCCCATAACTGAAAAGCGATCGATGAAGAAAACGACAAATATAAGTTGTTTATAAATAATCACAGAAGTTGTACTGCTAATCATCGTTGAATACCGGTGGTTAAAACACACTAATACGCCATTGTCAACAAGAAGACACTCAGATTGCACCAATTATCGATTCTTACGTAAGAAGGCACTACTCAATAATTGTTACAAGAATTACCGCTCAAAGATTTTATTTTATCGATTCAATAATTGCGCGTTGATATTTTATATTGTTGTTGTTTTCAATAATTGTCATTACACAAAGATTTTCATTATCTCAGCAATAATTCATATTATCCTGAATAATATTATTAGATAACATTATTGGCAATGTCTAGAAAGTTCTGTTTAAGGAGAGGTTTGGTCACCTAATCAAGGCCACCAAGAAGAAGAGAATTTTATCGAAAGCCC